>JAPMOS010000024.1:22500-442957 GCA_027972325.1 Paratrimastix pyriformis
ATCATCATCATCCAGTCATCATCATCATCATCATCCAGTCATCATCATCATCATCATCCTCATCCGATCACCATCATCCTCATCCTCATCCATCATCCATCATCCAATCATCATCATCCAATCATCATCATCATCATCATCATCATCATCATCATCCCGATCATTCTCTCTGTTTTTTTACGCAGTGCTGCGTTTCCGTGTCACGGTGGCCCTGGTGACGGTGACACTGCTGATCATCGGGTGTGGCTTCGGCGGCCTCTCACTGGCCTTCGAGATCTCGACATACTTCGGCCAGGTCGCCGTCTACGGTCTGTGTGTTGTGTGTGATGTGTGCGCTTGTGAAGAAATTGTATGTTCAGCACGGACCGTTTGTGTGTTCTCGACAGACTTCGGCCAGGTTCTGGGGAACATCCTTGGCCAACAGGTTCACCCCCTGATCTTTTGCAAGCAGCCGTGCCTGATATTGACCCCTGCACTTTCCCCAGAATTTTTCTGAACTTTCCGTATCTGAACTTTCCCTGAGGTTTCACCGCGAATTTTCCCCTGAACTTCGCCGGAGAGGATTGAACCTCCCGGCCGGGACGGCAGGTCCCGCCGCAGGTGGGCGGAATTGAGCTTGTTTCGCGCTCATTGCTGTTGTTGTTTGGCGGTGGTGGTCTTGTTGTTGTTGTTGTTGTTGGTGGTGGTGGTGGTGGTGGTGGGTGGTGGGTGGTGGGTGGTGGGTGGTGGGTGGTGGGTGGTGGGTGGTGGTGGGGTGGTGGTGGTGGTGGGTGGTGGTGGGGTGGTGGTGGTGGTGGTGGGCGTGGGTGGTGGGCGTGGTGATGGTCTTGTTTTGCCCGTCCCGCCCTTATCAGGTGCTCGGCTGTCGCATGTGGGTCTGACCGCGAATATGGCCTACCAGCTCGTCCACAACCACACCGTGGCCTACGCCCCGTTCGCCTCGCAAGACCCCGTCCTCGACGCCACCATCCGGTACCGGTCTGTAGGTGTGGGGCAGATGGCTGTGTCAGATGTCTGTGTTCTCTCTGTGTCAGGTGTCTGTGTCGGGTGTCTGTGTCATCCGTGTCAGAATCTGTCTGTGTCATCTGCCTGTGTTCTCTCTGTGTCAGGTTCAGTCGTCTGTGTGTCATTCGGATGTATGTGTCAGAATCTGTGTTCTCTCTGTGTCAGGTTCAGTCGTCTGTGTGTCATTCGGATGTATGTGTCAGAATCTGGCTGTGTTCTCTCTGTGTCAGGTTCAGTCGTCTGTGTGCCTGTGTCATTGATATCCCGTGTGTCAGGTGTCTCTGCTGCCTATGTCATCCAATTATCATCTAATCATCATCCAACCATCATCCAATCATCATCCATCCAATCATCATCATACGGTCATCTTACGGTCATCATCATCATCATCATCATCATCATCCAGTCATCATCATCCAATCATCAGCACCATCATCATCAATCGGCATCACCATCATTCATCATCAGCATCCCCGGATTCATCCTCATCATCACCATCATCCTCCTAGGCTGGACCGGGACCTGGCCTACCCATACGCCAAACTGGATCGACCCATCCTTCGGGCCCTCACCAACGCCGCCACGCGCAACCTGACCGACCTCACCCAGCTGATCAAGTCCGTTCCCCAGCCTCCACATCACCGTCAGCAGAATCATCACCATCCTAAGTAATCAGAATCATCACCATCACATTCAATTGTCATCCAATCATCGGCATCAGCAGCAGCAGCAGCAATCATTCTCCGATCTTCAGCTTCGTCAGCATCATCATCATCATTCAGTCATCCAATCATCCAATCATCATCATCATCATCATCATCATCATCGGCCAATCACCATCATCATCATCATCATCATCATCATCATCATCATCATCATCGGCCAATCATCATCATCGGCCAATCATCATCATCATCATCATCATCATCATCATCATCATCATCATCATCATCATCATCATCATCATCATCATCATCATCATCATCATCATCATCATCATCATCATCATCATCATCATCATCCAATCATCATCATCATCATCATCATCATCATCATCATCATCATCATCATCATCATCATCATCATCATCATCATCATCACCACCACCACCACCATCACCATCATTCAGTCATCATCATTCAGTCATCATCATCCCATTCGTCATATTCATCATCTGCCCATCCCATATGCAGCTACGGCGGTGCCTACGGCAGCCTCAACATCCCGCCGAGTCTCTGGGAGACGGACGAGCAGAACAAACTCTGGTATGGCGTGGCAACCTGCTGGCTGTACCAATCTCAGCTCTGCGCCAAGGGCCGCATTGTGGGCTGGCCTGAAAATGGCACCCTGACGGCCCTTCTGACCACGTCCGTTAGATTCCGATGTGTCGCTGATTGTTGTCTGTCTGTGCTGCTGTCTGTGCTGCCGTCTGCACTGTCTGTCTGTGCTGTGCTGTCTGTGCTGTGCTGTGCTGTCTGTGCTGTGCTGTCTGTGCTGTGCTGTCTGTGCTGTGCTGTCTGTGCTGTCTGTCTGTCTGTCTGCACTGTCTGTCTGCACTGTCTGTCTGTGCTGTCTGTCTGTGCTGTCTGTCTGTGCTGTGCTGTCTGTCTGTGCTGTGCTGTCTGTCTGTGATGTCTGTCTGTGCTGTCTGTCTGTCGTTCAATCCGGAATATCCATAATGCCTGTTTCGATCATCATCATCCAATCTTCATCCAATCACCACCACCATCATGTCGCACCCTCCTCCACGAACCAGCAATCATCATCCAATCACCACCACCATGTCCCACCCCAGGTACGCATCATCATCATTCCAATCATCATCATCATCCAATCATCATCATCCAATCATCATCCAATCATCGTCCAAATCGTCATCCAAATCATCAGCATCATCAGCATCATCCCATCCAATCATGTCATCCAATCATCATCCAATCACCATCGTGACGCACCCCCAGGTATCAGCAATCCCTGGAACGTCTCGGCGCCCTGGATGACAGCGAGTTGAACCCGACCAACATCAACTTCCAGTTTGTGGACACCGCCTTCGAGTTTGACCTGCCCGATGGCCTTGATAAAGTCATGGCCTCCTTCCGCGCGTCCGTCAGGGGTATGGATGAGGATGAGGATGAGGATGATGATGATGATTGGATGATTGGATGATTGGATGATTGGATGATGAGGATGATGATGATGATGTGATGGCCTTGATCAAGTCATGGCCTGAGTTGGTATGACTGGATGATAACTGGATGATCCATCCAGTTGGTGATGTTGATGAATGAGATGATCCGGATAATGATGATGATGATGATGATGATGATGATGATGATGATGATGATGATGATGAGGATGATGAGGATGATGAGGATGATGAGGATGATGAGGATGATGATGATGATGATGATGATGATGATGATGATGATGATGAGGATGAGGATGATGATTGTATGATGATTGGATGATGATGATGATGATGATGATGATGATGATGATGATGATGATGATGATGATGATGAGACGCTATCCACAGCTAACGCCCCCCACCAACACCCCCTGTCTCCTTTCAGTTCCTTCCGGGCTGCGGTCGACGATCAGCATGGCCTGATGTATGTGCTCTTCTCGCTGTGCATGATCGCCGTGACCTTCTCGTACCGTCCGTCCCGCCTCCCTTTTGACTGGATGATGATGGTGGTGGTGGTGATCGGATGATGTTGATGATGATGACGACGATGATGATGATGATGATGTTTGGATGATGATCTGGATGATGGTAACTGGGTGATGGTGCTGATGATGATGCCACTGGTTGATGATGATGATGATGATGTTGATGATGTTGATGATGTTGATGATGTTGATGATGTTGATGATGATGACGATGACGACTGGATGATGATGATTGGATGATGATCGGACGATGATGATGATTGTGATGATCGGATGATGATCGGATGACGATATGATTGTGATGATCGGATGATGACGATGATGATGCTCGAATGATGATGTGATCCCCGTTTTTTTTTTTCTTCTCTCACTCATCCCACCCTTCGCAGTCTTCATGTTCCGCATCAACTTGGTCAAGAACGAGATGACAAAGACCGCCCTCATGCGGGCCCTCCTGCCCAAGATGGGTCTGTGGATCGCCCCGCCCTGTGCTGATTGGTTATGTGTGGTGTGTGTGTGTGTGTGTGGCCGCGCGGTTCCGTGCCTCTGACTGAGATGATCCAAGACATGTTCCTCCAGATTTTTACTGTTTTGACCCCCCCCCCCCCCCCCCCCGATGACGATTGGATGATTGATGGATTGATGGATTGACTGAATGATGGTGATTGGATGGTGATGATCTGGATGATCTGTCTGGATGATGATCTGTCTGGATGATGATCTGGATGATGATCTGGATGAAGATCTGGATGACGCAGATGACTGGATGATGATGATGACTGGATGATGGCTGGATGATGATGTCCATCGGCCTTCTGGGAATTTCGCCTGCGCGCACCTCGTTCCTCGCTCTGCATTCTGATATTTCTGCTCCCCCCCGAAATGAGCGCCCCCCATTTGTGTTTTCTGTATTCCTCACTCCGCATAATTGGCGGGGGCGCCACCTTCGACCGCGCATCCGTTGACCCACAGAACACACTGCTTTTCTCAAAAAATGGCGCCGCGTCTTCGAATCAGCCGCCAACCCAGCCGCGCCCTCGTCTTCTCTCTCGCAATCCCCCCAGGCATGTAACGGACCAAACTTCCTTCCTTCCAGCCTTCCCCTGTGCCATTTTGGTGTCATGTCTATGTCCTGGGAGTCCACTTCCTTCTCTTCGACCCAAAGTCTCTCGTTGTGTGCTGCAGACTGCCCCTTTTGGTGTGGTCGGTGGTGATCATGGTCAGTGGTGGCTGTGCCATAATTCTCTTGACATTCTCCCCGTGTTGCCTTTTTTAATTTCGTGTTGTGTGCTGCTGTGTTATGTGTTGTGTGTTGAATTTTATTACCTCTGTTTTTTTTTTATTATTCTTATTATTAGATATCTTTTTTTTTTGTATCCACATCGTATGATTCTCGGTGACTGGACTCTTGACTTTGGTTGTTTTTATTGTTGTTTCCTGTTGTCCAGTCGTTTCTGTTTTGATCCATCCTGGTATGCCCTGTTCTCTGATTGTCGCTGCATCTCTTTTGACCCCCCCACGACACAACACAAAACACACAAAACACACAAAACACACGCAACCAACACAGCACGCGCAACACACACACACAGCATGGATCTTTGACAACACACAAAACACACAACACACAGCATACACAGCATCATCATCATCCAGTCATCATCATCATCATCATCATCATCCAATCATCACTGACCACCTGCCACCACCACCCACCACCCACCACGCCATCTGCCCAACGCGACCTCTTCATTATTCTCTGTTGTCTCTGGTCATTGGGTCGAATGTTGTTGTTTTTTGGTTTCTTCGAATTGCTGTTCTTGATGTCTTGTTGGTTGGTGTTGGTGTTGGTGTTGGTGTTGGTTGTTGGTTGTTGTCGCTCTTGATGATGTTGTTGTTGGTTGTTGTTTTCCAAGTAAGTTTTTTTTTTTAATGATTCTTCTTGTTGTTGTCGATCACTCCCCCGACTGGACACAAAGTCAGCTCATTTGCCCTTCCCGATCCCCCATCATCATTCGTTTTTTGACTGTTTCTCTTCTTGTCCCGTGGTTGGCTGATCCTGACCATCAACCCCCCCCCCCCCTCTGTCTGCTGTTATTTTATTGTTGTCTCCGTCCTTCGTCATCTCGTTGTCTCCCCCCAGGAACCACATTTCGTGCTTTCTCCCTTTCTGTGTCTCACCCTGCTTCAACGCAGGGTCCCCCCCCCCCCCCCCCCCCCCCGTTCTTTGGTAGTGGATGTTGTGTTTCGGCCGAGTTTACACACGAGTATCGCAACACATTTCAACTGTGGTGAAAACTCCTCGTGGAGATGGGGCGGGAGAGCAGACCCCTCCGCCAACCACGCCCCTTCTTCGCAACGCAAGTGACGGGGCCCAGCCCCAACAAAACCACCCCCAGATGCTGGCGGGAATGTCATACCCTCCTCATCGATCATACCCCATCAACAGCAACACAATGACAGCCCTGCAATCGGCCCACAGCATTCTTCTCCCCGCTGGCCAATGAGTCCGTCTGCTGTGTATTTGCAGGGCAGGCGACAAGTTCGAAGAAAGATTCGCGCCTTCGCGCCATGCGATGCCCGACCTGCCAAGCATCAGCATCCCCGTCGTCCCCCCCCCAATACCCACACCCTCATTCCAGGGCGGCCGTGAATGTGGCGACCGGCTCGCGAACGCGAGGAATTGGCCAACCCTTCAGAACTGAAGTTTCTCCCGCCAGCACCAGGGCCCGAAAAGGGGGACCAAAAAGTGCTCAGAAAAAAACTGTGTGGCTTCGTCCCACTCGGGTTAGGATCTCCCTCGCAAATACACAGCATGTTCTCTCTCCCTCTTGGTGGACATCGCCCGCTTGCGTTCCTCGCTGAACAAGTGCTGCTGTGGGTGGGCGGCCATACGGGTCACCCCCCCCCCCCCACCCCCACCCCACCCCCCACCCCACCCCACCCCCACCCCGTGGCCACCACAGCGCGCGGCCAGGACACGGGGAGCAGTGTCATCGCGCTGAGCATCCCGAACCATCGCGTTGGAGGAGGCAGTGAAGTGAGGAGGGGGGCGCGACCAGTCCAAGAGAAAAAATCCACTGAAAATCAACATCAACATCAACATCATCACCAACATCATCAACATCAACATCAACATCAACATCATCAACATCAACATCAACATCATCAACAACAAGATCATCTCATCATCCAAATCAACATCAACATCAACACCAAAAAAAACGAAGATTGACGAACTGAACTCACCCAATGGATGCAGTCAGGGGAAGGAGGGGCATGGGAAGAGGCAATGTCGGAGAAGGAGAAGGAGAAGGAGAAGGAGAAGGAGAAGGTGCCGGTGTTGGTGCTGGTGCTGGTGCTGCTGGTGGTGGAGGTGGAGGTGGAGGTGGAGGTGGAGGTGGAGGTGGAGGTGGTGATGTTGTTGTTGTTGTTGCTGCTGCTGCTGCTGCTGCTGCTGCTGCTGACGCTCTTGAACTTGCCATCATCATATCGAAGAACGGGCTGACACCAGAGGGAGCAACCGCCTCTTCAGCCAGCACCCGACTGAGGCGAAACGCAGGGTTGACCGACGTTGGGGGGATATCCAGAAATTTGGTGGATGATTTGGGGTGGTCGCCAGGCGCGGGTGGTGGCGGTGATGTGGTTCGATGCTGCTCTGCCGTGAAGGAGTCCCATTCCGGGGCGGAGATGAGCAGGGGGCACACATGGGCCGGTTTGTCATTGTCAAGATGATCATGGGCTACCTGGCGGGCCGCTTGGGCAATCCGCTCAAACGAGCCGTCGTCGACAAGGCCCGCTTCGGCCAGGCCGAAGACGAACACCGACAGGAACTTGGCGCCCTCCCACTCCAGCATCCGATCGCGTGTGGCCACGACCCGCGCCACCCCGTGTTCGCGCAGGGCCAGGCCCGTCTTGCCCGTGTAGCAGGCACACAGAGCGGCCGCTTGCAACCCAGGGAGACACCCGGCATGCTCGAGGTAGCTGAGCAGCTCGGGGGCAGTCAGTTCAGTGCATCCGGCGTATTGATCGTGCAAGATTTGGCCCTCCCACTTGCCGTGCGAGACGAGAACGAAGGCCGAGGGCCGACAGGTTTTGATGGCATCTGGGAGAAGGAGAGAGCAGAGAATGATGAGGATGATGATTGATCAGATGATTGGATGATGATGATGGTGGTGGTGGTGGCAGTGATGATCGAGTGATGATTGGGTGGTGGTGGTGGCGGTTGATTGGGTGATGAGTGGGTGATGATTGGATGATGATGATGATGATTGGATGATGATGATTGGATGATGATGATGATGATTGGATGATGATTGGATGATGATGATTGGATGATGATGATTGGATGATTGGATGATGATGATTGGATGATGATGATGATGATGCTCTCCCTCAACGAAGGCAAGCGTCAACCGGACCTTGCAGCGCAGCCTTGGTAGCTTGGGATAACAAGTGCACCCGCAAGTTCTGGAGGAGGAGGAGCCCAAGACAACCAGACGTGAGAACCATCATCATCATCATCATCATCATCATCATCATCATCATTCACCGTCCATCGATCAATCTCGGACAGACCAGCTTCCGGTACCGGCAAACACGACTGAAGACCTTCTCCAACTCGGCGAGACAGTTGGTCAGGGGGTCAGTCCCGTCCGGGTTTGCACTTGCGACGAGCATCGACAGTTCGGGGCCCTCGGGCGCGGACCGGAGCGGAGCAGGTGCCACCGCTTCGGGATGTGGTTGCTGACAGCCGCCGCCCCCAAATCGATTGCAAAAGATGATGATGATGATGATGATGATGATTGGATGATGATGATTGGCAGATGCTGATGATGATTGATGATGATGATGACTGGATGACTGGATGATGATGCTGATGATGATGATGATGATGATGATGATGATGATGATGATGATGATTGGATGATGATGATTGGATGATGATGATTGGATGATGATGATTGGATGATGATGATTGGATGATGATGATTGGATGATGATGATTGGATGATGATGATTGGATGATGATGATTGGATGATGATGATTGGATGATGATGATTGGATGATGATGATTGGATGATTGGATTGGATGATGATGATGATGATGATGATGATGATGATGATGATGATGATGATGATGATGATGATGATGATGATGATGATGATGATGACGGATGACTGGACGATGACTGGATGATGACTGGATGATGATGATGATGATGATGATGATGATGATGATGATGATGATGATGATGATGATGATGACGGATGACTGGACGATGACTGGATGAGTCACAGACATCACTCGGAATGGCAAGAATCGTGTTTTCGGGTAACGTCGCATCCATGTACCCGCCACAGTCGCCACAGCGCAGGGTGGGCATCACGCGATGCTCCTCGGGGCTGATCCCTTCGATGAAACACTGAAAGCACAGTGCGGGGGCCCCTTGCGGGATGTCCCACAGGCGCGTTGTCGGGTTGCCGGCCACCCGCGGCCAGTAGGGTGCCGAGGACAGCTCCCCGGGCGGTGGGAAGACCATGGCTGTGTCCTGGTGGCCGCGGGTGCAGTGCCACTCCAGGCGGATCTTCAGCTGGTCAGGATCCGCGCCCGCGGGAGGCTGATGGGAGCATTTGAACTGAAGCCGAAGCAGCTGGGCGCACAATGTGGGTTTTTCCGTCAGGGCGGCCAGTGGGACATCAGGGTAGCACGCCCGCAACATCCCCAGAAAATCGGCGCCGGCGGCCCGACACGAGACGGTCTCCGTGGTGGCGGGCGGGCAGGCCATGGGTGTCGTGCTGCCCCCGAGTCCCATAATGGACATGGCATCCTCGATTGTGCGAACGATTGAGCCCAACGATGGCGTGTGGGTGTGGGTGTCGTCCACAAAGCTGCCTGCCTTGGCACGGCCTGGCGTCGGCGAGGGGCCTGACGGTGTGGAGAGCAGGGGCGTCGGTTCGACCTGTTATGCAGGGATTTCCGCCCCAAAACCGACGCATTCCAAAGACAGACATGTCAAGATGACGGAAGGGGGGCAAAAAAAGGGATGGATCAGGTCATCATCATCATCCGATCATCGACAGCATCATCATCCGATCATCATCCGATCATCATCCGATCATCATCATCATCATCATCATCATCATCATCATCATCATCATCATCATCATCATCATCATCATCATCATCATCATCATCCGATCATCATCAACGTCATCATCAACGTCATCATCATCCAGTCATCATCATCCTCATCTCATCCTCAATTATCATGCAGAGGCGGTGGGCACGTGTGGCACAGACCGGGGCGGGAGCGGACGATGCAATGAGAATCTCACGCAGCTGGGCCATAGTGGGTCTCCTGGCCGGGTCGCGACAGCACATCCTTGCAACAGCCGACCGCACCTCACGGGGCAGGCAGCACTCTCGCAGGACCTCCAGAAAACGCTCCACAGTCGGCGGCCCGTGCACCAACGTGCTCGGCGTGCGAGAAAACAGGCAGAACAGGCTGGCTCCCAGTGCGTACACGTCCGAAGCGAGGGTGTTGCCCGTCTGCGGCAGTTCGGGCGCATCAAATCCCGGGGTCATTAAGATCTGGTCCTGTCCTGACCCGGGAACGAGCTCTCGGGCCATCTCAAGGCCACCCAGTGTCGAGACCCCGTCGGCCCCGAAGAGGATGTTGGTCGGCTTGATGTTGCGGTGGACAATCGGGTTGCGAGTGCCTCGGCCCGTTCCGTCGACCAGTGGGGTGCCGTGCAGAAAGTTCAATGCGTGGGTCTAGTCAGGGGACCCATCGGACAGAGGAGAAGGGACCCCCCGTAACACACAGGAGAGACGAAAAGATGATCATTGACCGTTCGATGGAGGAGCAGTGAAAGTCGGTCTCTTCCTGCGTCTCCTGTCTGTCATCCGTGTGTCTTCTGTGTCATCTGTCGATGGAGGAGCAATGAAACATGTGTCATCTGTCTGTGTCTCCTGTCTGTGTCTCCTGTCTGTGTCATCTTGTGTCTCCTGTCGATGGAGGAGCAGTGAAAGTCGGTCTCTTCCTGTGTCTCCTGTCGACGTCTGTTGTGTGTGTCTCCTGTCGTCTGTTTTGTCTGTTTGTGTCCTATGTGACATCTGTGTCATCATCAGTGTGTGTGTCATCTGTTTGTGTCATCTGTGTGTGACGTGACATCTGTGTCATCTGTGTGCGTGTCATCTGTCTTGTGTCATCTGTGTGTGACATCTGGATTCTGTATTGTGTCATCTGTATTGTGTCATCTGTATTGTGTCATCTGTATTGTGTCATCTGTATTGTGTCATCTGTATTGTGTCATCTGTATTGTGTCATCTGTATTGTGTCATCTGTTGTGTGTCATCTGTTGTGTGTCATCTGCTTGTGTCATCATCTGTGTGTCATCTGTGTGTCCGGACCTGCTCCCAGAGCACAGCCCACATCTGCTGCCGGCTGGGCCGGCCGGCAATGAACGCATCCAAGTTCCCGGCTGGACAGTACGGTGTCACCATGTACACCCGATCGGGCGCCTGCCGGTAGCACCGCTTGGCGGCCGTCAGAAGGTGGGGATGGTGAATATGCGCGAGCCGATTGAAAAACTCCGTCTGTTCGGCGATCAGCCGGCGCGCCAGGTCGGGCCCGACGGGAGGCCGAAATACCTTGACAACCACCAGACTGGCGCGCTCCTTGTCATGGCACAGATACGAGCCACCACAGAGGCCGGTCGGTAGGCTGGTGAACGGGACGTCCCGGAGGGTGTCGGGCACGTGGCTGCAGCTGGGCGGGATCTCGGGGACGCGGGTCGGCGGGGCGGGTGGGAGCGTGGGCAGGGCGGCCGTGGGCACCGCATGGAGGTTGGGGCGCGGCAGAATGGGAGTGGGCGGGGGCAGGGGCGGGGTCGAGAAGGAACTTGCCTGTTGTGGTGGGGGATTGAGTCAGGGAGGGGGGAAAAAATGTGGGGTGTTTGAGAGAAATGACGATGACGGGGTGGGGCGAGGGAGGGCGAAAAAAAATTGAATTGGAAATTCTGGGGAGGAGGAGGAGGAGGAGGAGGAGGAGGAGGAGGAGGAGGAGGAGGAGGAGGAGGAGGAGGAGGAGGAGGAGGAGGAGGAGGAGGAGGAGGAGGAGGAGGAGGAGGAGGAGGAGGAGGAGGAGGAGGAGGAGGATGACTGGATGAGGAGGATGACTGGATGAGGAGGAGGAGGAGGATGACTGGATGAGGAGGAGGAGGAGGAGGAGGAGGAGGAGGAGGAGGAGGAGGAGGAGGAGGAGGAGGAGGAGGAGGAGGAGGAGGAGGAGGAGGAGGAGGAGGAGGAGGAGGAGGAGGAGGAGGAGGAGGAGGAGGAGGAGGAGGAGGAGGAGGAGGGAGGAGGAGGAGGAGGAGGAGGAGGAGGAGGAGGAGGAGGAGGAGGAGGAGGACTGGATGAGGAGGAGGGAGGAGGAGGGGAGGAGGAGGAGGAGGAGGAGGAGGAGGAGGAGGAGGAGGAGGAGGAGGAGGAGGAGGAGGAGGAGGGAGGAGGATGACTGGATGAGGAGGAGGAGGAGGAGGAGGAGGAGGGGGAGGAGGAGGAGGAGGAGGAGGACGGCTGGAAGATGATGGTGGTGACTCCTGGATGCTTGGATGGTGATGATGGATGATGTTAATGATGAGCTGGATGACGATGTTGATTGGTAAGGGTGATGATGCTGATGATGCTGATGGTTGGATGATGATGATGGTTGGATGATGATGATGATGGTTGGATGAAGTAGAGCAGACCATGGATGTTGGGGTGACTAAGGCACGGGCCTGGGCGATGAGGGATCCTCCTTTGGTCATGTCCATCGCCAGGAACCGACTCCTGAATGAGTCCACAGCAGCCGCATCCACGGCGGCTGGTCGCCCTACCAGGCGGACCCCCCAAGGGGACATCCAGTCAGTGCTGCCCACCATTACCCTGGGTCGTTTTCATCTAGTCAGCGGTTTCCTCTTGGACTGCCCCCCCCCCCCCCCCCCACAAATGCCTGGCCAATGAACAATCTCGTTTGCCTGTCTGCGGATCGAGTCATCGTTAACATCATCAACATCAACATATCAACAACATCATCATCATCGGCATCCATCAACAACATCAACAACAACATCACCGTGATGATGTTGATGAGATGCTGATGATGTTGCACCGTCACCATCATCAACATCGGCAGGAGGAAGGTGCGGTGGATGCAGGGTGTGTGTGCGGACCGGATGGGGCCATCGCAGGCACGGCCCGTGCCTCGGGACTGTCAAAGAACCCGGTCAGGGCTTCCATCAGGGTCGGCTTGGCAAATCGGGGAAAGTCAGTCATGTCCAGAAACTGCGCCCGCCCGCCAAGGGGAGAGAGAAAACATCCAATCATCATCATCATCATCATCAATCATCAATCATCAATCATCATCATCAATCATCAATCATCAATCATCATCATCATCATCATCAATCATCAATCATCATCATCAATCATCAATCATCAATCATCATCATCATCATCATCATCATCATCATCATCATCATCATCATCATCATCATCATCAACATCATCATCAACATCATCATCATCATCATCCAGTCATCATCATCATCCAGTCATCATCATCATCCAGTCATCATCATCATCCAGTCATCATCATCATCCAGTCATCATCATCATCCAGTCATCATCATCATCCAGTCATCATCATCATCATCCAGTCATCATCATCATCATCCAGTCATCATCATCATCATCATCATCATCATCATCATCATCATCATCATCATCATCATCATCATCATCATCATCATCATCATCATCATCATCATCATCATCATCCAATCAACATCATCACCATCCAATCATCATCATCACCATCCAATCATCATCATCACCCAATCATCATCATCATCATCATCATCATCATCATCATCATCATCATCATCATCATCATCATCATCATCATCATCATCATCCAATCATCATCCAATCATCATCCAATCATCATCCAATCATCATCCAATCATCATCCAATCATCATCCAATCATCATCCAATCATCATCCAATCATCATCATCATCCGATCATCATCATGACCAGACGCAGAAGAATGGGCGGACGAACCCCGTTGCCATGAATGTCAACGAGTGTCCCCAGAAGCTGTTCACACTCGGGGCGCCACCGGCCAGGGTATGTGTCCCTGAGGGCCGCGATGAATGCCGGGATAGCAATTCGTGTGGAGGTGGGGAAGTTGGCATCAAGAAACCGCCCCGCGTCTGGGGCGAGGTCCACGGGGGCTGGTGGTGGTATGGTCGAGAGGGCCTTAAGGACGAGCTGTTTACCCACACCCAACGCACGGGACACACAGGGATCGAAGACACACAGGAGTGAGACAGATCGAAGAGCGATAGAAGGCACAGGATGATATACAGAGAAATGACATATACAGAAGACCCGGACAGATGACACCCAGAGAACACACACAGATGACACACACAGATGACACACACAGATGACACACACAGATGACACACACAGATGACACACACAGATGACACACACAGATGACACACACAGAGAACACACAGATGACACACACAGAGAACACACAGATGACACACACACACAGATGACACACACAGATGACACACACAGATGACACACACAGATGACACACACAGATGACACACACAGATGACACACACACACAGATGACACACACAGATGACACACACAGATGACACACACAGATGACGCACAGATGATATCGATGACACAGATGATCTGATGGGTCTGACGCGTGGTGCACAGGGGCCTGCCAGATGGTCAGTTGGGCATGTGTACCGTGACGGGGTTGGAGTGTGTGTGTGTGTGTGGGGGAGGGGGGGGGGAGGGGGGGGGGGAGGGAGGAGGCGGACCCGCATTTCGCTCCGCGTGTCATTGCAGTCGGCGATCAGGACGTACTGTATCACCTCCATGTGCCGCCGAATGTCGGTCTCGGCCTTGATGTGGGTTCGGTTGGGATGAGTGGATGGAACCCCAGGGGGATGCAGACCTGGAGGAGTGCGGTTCGGTGCTCATGCAGGAATGAATAGACCCCACTCGGACTGTCCTGGAGGTGCTCCGTGAGTGTTTTCACGGTGTTCAGAGTATCCATGAGGGCAGTCAAGGCCCCCTCCACCGCGGGTAGAGGCTCCATTTCGGGCCTGCCCATCAATTCGCCGATGACATGCTGGAGCTGAACCGCCTGACTCCCCAGAACCCCAAAGAGCTCTTTGCCCTAGAGCCAAGAAAAAATAGGGGTCATGACACTGGCAAAAATCACGAACCTCTGCGGTCCTCTTGATATTCGCCAGAATCGATCGTGCCAGCTCGAAAACAATCTGAGCTGCTGGCGCGAAGGGACCGACGAAGACAATAGTTGGGTGATCGACAAGATCCAGGTCAGTCGGGGTCACACCACAACCTGCGAAGAAAGGAGATAATTGATGAGCCTCCAAAATAGAATTGACCGAGGGTGGATCCTCGCAATTCTTATGCTGACGACCTTTGGACTCGTTATTTCCCATCGTGGCAAGGAACCGGGCCGATGGGTGGAGCCAAATAAAAACGGGGGGAAGAGAGAGATAGCGTGGTTCACCCGGACGGCATGCGGGCTGTCTCGTCTATTTCAAGTCGAAATCGATTCCTTTCTTTTCTTTCTCGTGTTAGTGCAGCCTCGTGGGAGGCTAACTGAAAATTACAAAGGAGAATCTCAAAGGTTTTTATCCCACACCCCGCCCACCCATTCCACCCACCCATCGACTCCAGGCATCTCCGGAGTGATCACACGCACACGGCCGGGGGGTCCAGCTGGGCCAAGGTCCCGGCCAACGTCATCCCGCCCCCCAACCTCGGCATCACGGGAGCGAGACAAGAGGAGAAGGGGACTGGAAAGAGCGACGACCTAAGACCACGCCATCCTTTCCTCGAGTTTCTCGCCTCCCCTCGTGTCTCGTTCCATCCATCAAGATTCGGGTCAAAAAACCATTCCGTACAGAAAATCAACACAATCAAAAACGGCTCAACCGATTTAGGGAGTCCCCTCGGAGGAAGACGGGGCTGCTGATGAGGTGGCGGCTGGGTCGGCCGGGGCGGTGGAGACACCAGGGGCCGCCGCCGGGGCAGAGGGGAAGAGGTCAGGCCGATAGACGATCGTGAAGGTGCTTCCATGGAGCCCTGCAGAGAAGGGAGAATGTGATGATGATGATGATGATGATGATGACCGGATGATGATGATGATGATGATGATGATGATGATGATGATGATGATGATGATGATGATGATGATGATGATGATGATGATGATTGGATGATGATGATGATTGGATGATGATGATGATGATGATGATGATGATGATGATGATGATGATGATGATGATTGGATGATGATGATGATGATGATGATGATGATGATGATGATGATGATTGGAGATGATGATGATTGGATGATGATGATGATGATGATGATGATGATGATGATGATGATGATGATGATGATGATGATGATGATTGGATGATGATGATGATGACGATGATGATGATGACCGTGATGATGATGACTGTGATGATGATGATGATGATGATGATGATGATGATGATGATGATGATGATGATGATGATGATGATGATGATGATTGGATGATGATGATGATGATGATGATTGGATGACGATGATGATGCAGATGCCGAAGATGGGGACGACGGGCATGGCGGGACGGACGCTCCTCGGCCAGGGTGTGGGTCAGCCGATCGCCGGCCAACTGGACGTCGCGCGAACCGCGTGGTTGGAGGGTCATGCTGAGGAAAGGGACCCCAACCAAACATGCAAATCGGAGTGATAAAGTGAGACCAAGACACACAATTGATTGGAAGCGTCATGATGATGGCGATCGGCAGCCCAGAGACACGAGACATCCGGTCCAATCACATCATCGTCATCATCCAGTCATCATCCAGACAGAGACAGCCAGTCAGCCAGTGAAGACCCACCCACAGACCAGCCCTGATCGGGCAGGAAGCGGCAACAACCCAACCCACTCAGTCAGAGAGACCCGACCGACCCGACAAACGGTGGTCCAGACAGCACAGCACATCGCATCACGACATGAGATCGGTCGACAGTCGGGCGGGTAGCTCCGGTCAAGGAGGAGAGACCGACCGACCAGAGACAGACAGACAGCACAGACAGACAGCACAGACAGACAGACAGCACAGACAGACAGCACAGACAGACAGACAGACAGACAGACAGACAGACAGACAGACAGACAGACAGACAGACAGACAGACAGATGGACAGACAGACAGACAGACAGATGGACAGACAGACAGCACAGCACAGTGCAGCACATGACATCTCATGATCGAATGAAAAGGATGCAGACCAGGGCACCTGTTCGGGCGGGTAGCGGCCAGCCCACTCGGTCTCACGCAGGTGGGAAAGCAGGTCGCCCACCAGCCGGGAGGAGTCGAACCGGACCGAGTGCGCCCCGTCCGCAGAGAGAATCTGCTCACCCAGGGGGAGTTTTTTGGTGGGGTCGGAGAAAGGTGAACTATCGGCGAAGGCAGAAAGCGCATCATCCTCATCATCATCCAGTCATCATCATCCAATTCATCATCCAGTCATCATCATCCAGTCATCACAACACCAAACATCCAAACATCCAAACATCCAAACATCATCATCATCATCATCATCATCACCATCATCATCATCATCATCATCATCATCATCATCATCATCCAATCATCATCATCCAATCATCACCATCATCATCATCATCATCCCACCACCACCTCCTCCTCCTCCTCCTCCTCCTCCTCCTCCTCCTCCCTCACCACCCGCGCATCATCATCAGCCAACCAGCACACACCGGTGACCTGGATGACGGAGACCGGTGGGATGGGCGCAAGAACGGGTGCGGGCGCCGGGGCCGAGTCATGCGGCGGTGAGCGCGCTGCATACGGATGTCCATGTGTGACAGCGGCGGCAGACGTGCAAGGATTTGTGCGCAGCGGGAGGAAACACAAGTTGTGAAGAGTGTCCGTGGGGCAGCGGCATATATGCAAGGATGAGTGATGATGATGACCATGTTGGTGATGATGATGATGATGATGATGATGATGTTGATAGTGCTCAGCGAGATGAAACGAGCTGGATGCTGATGCTGATGCTGATGCTGATGATCGGATGATGCTGATGATCGGATGATGCTGATGCTGATGATGCTGATGACTGGTGGCGACGACTGGATGCTGGCGATGAGCATCACAGTCTCATCGCGGCCGGGGCATGACGGGGCATGGCGGGGCATGGCGGGAGATGGCGAGGCAGGGTGGATGCGTGGACGGACCGCGGGTGGCAGGCGCGGGCTGTGGCGGGCTCAATTCGGCACCCTCCACGTGTCGCTTGTGGGGCGGGGTCAGTGGGCGCGCTGGGTTCACCCCGCTGGCCGCAGGGGCGGCAGCAGTAGGAACGGCAGTCGCTGCTGAGGTGGGAGAAACGTCTTGTGAGTGTGGGTGGGGGGTGCGATCATCCAATCATCCAATCATCCAATCATCATCATCATCATCATCCAATCATCATCATCCATCATCATCATCATCATCCAATCATCATCATCATCATCATCATCATCGAATCATCATCATCATCATCCAATCATCATCATCATCATTCAATCAGCAGCAGCATCATCATCCAATCATCCAATCATCATCATCATCCATCACCATCATCATCATCATCATCATCATCATCATCATCATCCAATCATCATCACCATCATCCAATCATCATCCAGCCATCATCATCACCCAATCATCACCCACTCACCACACCCATCATCATGCTGCCAGACCGGGCGGCAACTGGGCACCGGCGGCCCCCTGCGGTTCGGGCCCCTGCGTACTCGGCCCCCGGGCCAGCGGGATGGCAACCGCTTCAGAACCCGGGGGGTTGGCGGACGCCACAACAGGGGATGTTGCCGCGGCATCACCAGCATCACCACCACTCCCGCTGCTGGGCGCCGGAGTCTTCACAACGGGCGGCGGAGTGGTCGTTGTGGTGACGGGCGGAGGACGCGCATCGGGTTGCGATGATGATGATGATGATGATGAAACTGCAGCCTCTGCCACACCGGCAATGGAGGCGGCCGTGGCGGGCAGTGACCGGGCGCCGCCGGCTGCTGATGCTGTTGCTGCGGCCGTGGCGGGCAGGGACCGCTGCTGCTGAGCGGTGGGGTAGGCGGGGGTGTACGGGGGCGTGGCGTCTTCGTAGTCGTCCTCCTCCTCAGCGGTGGAGGTGGCTGGGTGGCGAGATGGAAGAAAAGCAGAACCGAAAAACAAAACAAAAAAAAATGAATTTGAGGGTGAAGATGCTGATCAAAAAAACGAACATACTAAAAAACATACTTAACAAACATCCGAACAAACACTAACAAACAGAGTAACAAACAGACTAAGAAGAAGAAGAAGAAGAAGAAGAAGAAGAAGAAGAAGAAGAAGAAGAAGAAGAAGAAGAAGAAGAAGAAGAAGAAGAAGGAAGAAAGAAGGATGCTGCCGGATGATGGTGATGTCGATGATGAATTGGATGATTGGATGACGATTGGAGGATGCTGCTGCTGAAGAAGAAGAAGAAGAAGAAGAAGAAGAAGAAGAAGAAGAAACAGAAGTCCCCTCGGGTGTCAATTGAATTATCGCTTCGTGAACTTGTCTCGTGCTGGGGCATGGGCAGCGGGGGGCAGCAAGGCGGACAAACGGCGGCCTTCATGAGCAAGACAAGGTTGATGATGATTGGACGATAGGATGATGGTGATGATGACGACAGGATGATGATGGACGAGAGGATGATGACGATGATGTTGATGATATGATGGTGATGATGATGGTGATGATGGTGGTGATGATGATGATCGGATGATGATAATGATGATTGGATGATGATTCTGACTGGATCATGGACTTATCTCCTCGTCGTGGGGGCGTGGGCAGCGGGGGGCAGCAAGGCGGACATGTTCCAACGGCGGCCTTCATGAGCAAGACAAGGTTGTCGAAGGTGAAGCCTGAAAGCGGCTCCAGGGACATGAACCGGACGGCGAGCGCCTGGGGCGGGTCTGCGAGGGGGATGATGGTGATGATGATGACGATGAGTGGATGATGAGTGGATGATGAGTGGATGATGATTGTATGATGAGTGGATGATGAGCGGATGATGATGATTAGATGATGATGATGAGGATTGGCTGATGATTGTATGATGATGATGAATGATATGATGCGGGGAGCCGGACCGAGGGTTGAGATCGCCACAGTGAAGGCTTCCCTGGATGTCTGCAGCTGGACGAATCGGAAGTCGTCGTAATCCGTCAGTGTTCGGATCCCGCTCTGGCCGCCACAAGAGAGAAAGAGAGAAAGAGAGAAAGAGAGAAAGATGATGATGATGATGATGATGATGATGATGAGGATGATGAAGATGATGATGATGATGATGATGATTGGATGATGATGATTGGATGATGATTGGATGATGATTGGATGATGATTGGATGATGATTGGATGATGATGACTGGATGATGATGACTGGATGATGATGATGATGATGATGATGATGATGATGATGATGATGATGATGATGATGATGATCATTGGATGATGATGATCATTGGATGATGATGATGATCATTGGATGATGATTGGATGATGGTCATTGGATGCTGATGCTGATCGGATGATGATGCTTGGCTGCCGAGTGAATGATGATTGAATGATCGGTGGTGGTGATGATGCGAAATGCAACAAAACCAAGGGGCAAGGTGTCGGCTGGTACGGACGAAGTAGCTGTACGAGACGACCCGAGGCTCGAAGGGCAGTGCCATCTGCTGCCAGGCGCCCATGAGGGCTGCATGGGGTGGGGTGGGGGGTGGGGGGTGGGGAAGGACGGGTGGATGAACAAGACACACCAGGCGCTCATGATGGCTGCAGGGAGAGGCGATGATTGGATGATTGGAGGAAATGATGATTGATGATGACACAGACACACAGACACAGGCGGCACACACAAACAGCGGCAGACGGACCCTCTCGAAGCCCTGAATGAGCGAATCGCGGGTCAGGGCGTCTCAGGCATCCCACGAAGGAGCGCGTCCGCCAGGGCCCGAGTCATCTGGATGGGTGAAAGAAGGGTGCGGGGTGGTTGGTGGTGTTTCAATCATCATCATCATATCATCATCATCATCATCATCAGTCCAGTCATCATCATCCAGTCATCTCATCCAGTCATTCCTCCTCCTCCTCCTCCTCCTCCTCCTCCTCCTCCTCCTCCTCCTCCTCCCTCCTCCTCCTCCTCCTCCTCTCTCCTCCTCATCACCCACCCACCCACCCACCCACCCACCCAGGGACCAGACCGAAGGGCGAGAAGATGATGGCCTGCTTCTGGAAGGTCAGTTTGATGCAGTCCTCGACACAGTCCTCCCCAAGTTGCAGCACCTGCGCACAGACACATCCAACCAACCACCAGCCACCAACCAGAGCCGAAATGAGCACAGTCCTCACCAAACCCTATCAAACGCACGAGTGATGATGATGATTGGATGATGATTGGATGATGATTGGATGATGATGGTGATGATGATTGGATGATGATGATTGGATGATGATGATGATGATGATGATGATGATGATGATGATGATGGATGATGATGGATGATGATTGGATGGTGATGATGATGATGATGGATGATGATGGATGATGATGATGATGATGATGATGATGATGATGATGATGATGATGATGATGATGATTGGATGATGATGATTGGATGATGATGATTGGATGATGATTGGATGATGATGATGATGATTGGATGATGATTGGATGATGATTGGATGATGATTGGATGATGATTGGATGATGATTGGATGATGATTGGATGATGATTGGATGATGATTGGATGATGATTGGATGATGATTGGATGATGATTGGATGATGATGGTGATGATGATTGGATGATGATGATGATGATGATGATGATGATGATGATGATGATGATGATGATGATGATGATGATGATGATGATGATGATGATGATGATGATGATGATGATGATGATGATGATTGATGATGATGATGATTGATGATGATGATGATGATGATGATGATGATGATGATTTGATGATGATGATGATGATGATGATGATGATGATTGATGATGATGATGATGATTGGATGATGATGATGATTGGATGATGATGATGATTGGATGATGATGATGATTGGATGATGATGATGATTGGATGATTGGATGATTGGATGATGATGATGATGATGATGATGATGATGATGATGATGATGATGATGATGATGATGATCAGATGATGATCAGATGATGATCAGATGATGATGATGATGATGATGATGATGATGATGATGATGATGATGATGATGATTGGATGATGATTGGATGATGATGATGATGATGATGATGATGATGATGATGATGATGATGATGATGATGATGATGATGATGATGATGATTGGATGATGATTGGATGATGATTGGATGATGATGATGATGATGATGATGATGATGATGATGATGATGATGATGATGATGATGGACGATGACAAAAAATATCACACAAGAGAGACAGACCCTGCCCAGCTCGGGGTGTTCCACCCAGTGCGGTTCGACCACCTTCTTGGCCTGCCGATAGCCGGGCAGCCCTTCCCAGAGGCCTCCAAGGGCTTCAGATGACGCCGCCTTTGCGGCGGGCGGGGGTGGCGGCGGCGGCGGGCGGGGACTGGGCGACCACGGGAGGAGAGGCGCCGGGGAGCGGGGCTGCGGATGGAGGGAGGGAGGGAGGGATGAATGAATGGAAGGAGGGGTGGAATGGGGAGACGATGGATGGATGGGATGGGATGGGATGGGGATGGGGATGGGATGGGATGGGGATGGGGATGGGGATGGGATGGGATGGATGGATGTGTGATGGGAACCTGCGATCGGAAATCGCAGAGAAACGACCGATGGATGAGATCAAACACCAGTGACCAGATGTTGGAAGAAGGACCAACAAAAGGAAGGTAGATTCGAATTTCGCGGAGGGCTTGGTGGGGCGCAACACACCGCGATCTTGAGGGGTGAATTCCTGTCTCTCTCTCGTTTCCGAAAACCGAGCCACCCGAAGGGAACACGAGAAAGACCGAAATCACCCAAAGAAGACGCAAAAAGGGGAAAACCAAAGGGGTCTCTCTCTCTCTCTTCTTCTTCTCTCTCTCTCATCCGATGCGACATTCGCGCTGGACGTACTCACGCGTCGCGAAACAGCATTGCCGATGTGCCGTCATGGGGGTTACGTCAACCGAGCCGAGGCTTGAGCTCAGACGGCCACAGAAACAATTATGGGAATGCCCTCGCGCCCAGAGATGATCCTATTGTATTGTTGAAGGATGCGTACTGTCAGCATATCGCCCGGTGATTTTTTCATTCAATTATCAACATCACAACATCATCAACATCATCAACATCATCATCCGATCATCATCATCATCATCACCAGCACATCATCCAATCACCATCAGTCATCATCATCATCATCGTCACCTACAGACCCTCAGACGCCGTCTTGGCGGCCTGCCTTAGCACGGTGGGGCTCCCGGCCGGCGCGGGGCTCAGCGCGGCCGCCGCTGCCGTGGCGGGCGGGGTCATTGCCGGGGCGGCCGGCGCCTGATCGGGGAGTTCCGTCACGTAGGCAGGGCGGCGGGCCGGAAGACCGTCCGCAGAGGGGGTGGGCAGGAGGGGCGAGGAGATCCCGGCGGGGCGGGCGGCGGCGGCCGCAGGGGCCGGGGCGGGACGCTGCGGGACGAGGGTGGGCTCGTCCGAGGGGTGCAGCGCTGTGTGTGTGTGTGGGGGGGGGGGGGGGGGGGTGATGAGATGGATGTTCACACGGGGACAAGGACGGGGACAGGGACAAGGACGGGGACAGGGACAAGGACGGGGACAGGGACAAGGACGGGGACAGGGACAAGAGACAGGGACAGGGACAGGGACAGGGACAGGGACAGGGACAGGGACAGGGACAGGGAGACAGACATGCTGTGTCTTGGCACAACAGGCGGCACACACACAAAACGCAAAACGCCGACCCTCATGACAGAAACACACAGGAACCACCGACAAAAGCGAGCTGGCACAAGACACATCACAAGAGCGAGCTGGCACAAGACATCAATGAACAGACCCTGGCGTTGGTACCACTGGATGATGGGCACAATCTTGGACTTGAAGGGTTCCATGCTGGGATACATCAGGGCAAGGGTCTCCACGACCTCCTCCGCCGGGGCTGCAAGGGAGGAGGGACGGAGAATGATGGAAGGAAACGATCAGGGATCATCACCCTCACCCATCATCACACACATCGTGACACAGCGGGACGGACAGTCGGCCGAGACTTTGAGGACCACCGCAGGCCAGAACATACACATAATGACACATAATGACACATACAGTCCCCGGCATAAATACTTGGACAGACAGACGGCCCACCGGGGTGTGATCCGGGCCTCCCCGGTTCGACCTTCTTCCATCGCTGGTTGGAGAAGACCACCCCATTTTGTGTCCCATAATTTGTTGGGCGGGCCCAGGGTTTATAGGAATGACGTGGGACGGGTGAAAGTGGGTCACGGAAATCGGTCGACAAACCCGAGCCCTTCTGCAACAAGGAAAGACAGTCAGCCGGATTGCCGGCAGCACACACACCCCGCACCCCACTCTCCACTTGGAGGCATCCCCACCCCGCGCCTGCTGACGGTGCTCCCCGGGGACAGACAAGAATGCATTCCACTACTGATGACCAGTCCACCAACCGCCGCGAACATTGCGCCAAGACGGAGAACCTCCCGCAATTGGTGAATTGGGTTCGCAAGTAAAGACGGTGGGCCATCAGATCCATGACTGTGAGCCATCTTCTCCATGGGGCTGGCCTCCGGTTGATGTGACAAACCAAAACACGCCCTCCCACGGAGGTCCACCGACGAAAGTGACTCGAATCCACACACCCAAAAAAGGACTCCGACCGGGACAAGGTGGTGGTTCACGACAAGACCGCACACGTGACTGGCCCACGCAAGCACCGAGTTTGTGGCGTGGCTGCCCGAGACAGGACAGCACGAGACATGCACACATCCGCTCAAGATGCATGCCTGGGTGGGGATCTCTTTCATGGGGAAGACTCAGCTCTTCCTGTTCACTGAGTACCCGGAGGCCACCACGGACCTGTGGGTCCTGAAAGAGGTCTTGGCCCCCTCTCCCCGCCCCTGGGTCCCCGCCATGCGGATCACCCAGCAGAAGCACCACAAAAGACACAAGGCAAAAGTGTGCCTCAAAGTGCCCAACGACAAAACATCACCAGGGTCATCCAGCCACCCCAGCCACCCGACCTCAACCCCATCGAGGGTGTGCGAAAGACCATCAAGTGTCGGGTGGTCACCCACAACCCCCGATCTGAGGCCACCCTGGGGAAGTGGACATGGTTCGAGTGGGGGAAGCTGAAAATGGCCGATTTTTTTTTGGCCGCTTTTTCAATGTCCGACCGATGCCAGGCTGTGCTCGAGCCAAATGGAGGCCCGACCCGAGACTGAGTAACCAACTAAATGGGAGTGTATTGTCTACCAGCCAACAGGCTTTGCGTGCCCCGATTATGGCTGGGCGGGGGGGAGTGCGCCCATCTTTTGTCCAAGTATTTATGCCGGGGACTGTAATGACACATAGCGACGCATAGTGACACAAAGAGACACATAGTGACACAAAGAGACGGACAGTCGGCCGAGACTTTGAGGAGCAGGTGCGGCCAGCCAACATACACAGATGACACATAGTGACACATAATGACACATAGTGACACATAATGACACATAGTGACACATAGTGACACAGCGGGACAGACAGTCGGCCGAGACTTTAAGGACCACCGCGGGCAGGTGGGGCCAGCCCACATACACCACGCGTCCGCGGGTTGTGGCCAAGTCGAGCACCGTCGAGCCGACACGGCACGAGGCACACATACAGATGCGCTGCGACCGCGGCTCGCGGGCCACCGCTACGTAGTGGAGTGAAGTGAAGTGAAGTGAGGTGAATGGTGAGTGAGTGAGTGTCAACGCAGAATTAGAAGAAAAAAAAATCGACCATCATCCGTATGTCGACCCTCATCCCTGTGTCAATCATTCGACCACCTCATCCGTACATTTTCTGTTTCATTCCGACCTCATCCGTCCATTTTTTTGTTCTGATTTTCAAGACCAGAGAGAATATGCTGTGTATTTGCGACCAAACACCATCATGACGGACCTTCTTCCAGGAGCGTCACGGTCCGCTCCTTGAGGTCGGCCATGAAGCCCATGTCGACGATGCCAAAAGGCATGTGTCAATTTTTTTGAATTTTTGAATTTTTTCGTGTTTTTTTCACAATACCAAACACCATCATTACGGACCCTCTTCGAGGAGCGTCACGGTCCGCTCCTTGAGGTCGGCCATGAAGCCCATGTCCACGATGCCAAAGGCAGCACGGAAGCGCTCCAGGGCCGCATCCACGCCCGAGGCGGCCACGCAGGCCGAGGGGGGCACGACACCAACTGTGGGATGTGAGCGAGGGAGAGGGAGTTGTGTGAGATTTTTCCGGCCCCCGGGGGCTCGGTGAAAAAGAGGGAGGAAGGACACCGCAAGAAGTGTAAGGCACAATCCACGAGGGAAGCCCCGTGTCCACCAGGCCAACATACGCAAGCAGGCAGCAGCGAAGAAGGGGGGGTCAGTCAACGGCAAAGCGCCACAGACACAAACACACAGACACAGACACCGGGGCGATGACACATGCATTCCCCCCCCTCGGTGTGTCTGTGGGGTCACACACCACACACCACAAACACACACACACACCACCGCGGGGGGATCCTCACCACCAGACTCACACCGGGGACACACAGGCACAGACACACCGGGGTGATCATACACAGCCCACGGACCGGGGGGGATACACACCCCCACAAACTTGGGAAAGGATCGAAAATAATTGAAGGCAAATGATGTGGCATGAATGATCTGGCTTTCATCCGATTTAAAATCCCGCCAGACATACCGGGGGGGGAGGGAGGGAGGGAGGGAGGGGTACACAGTTCATCGAACGGACCTTTGGGCAGGAAGAGCAGGTGCTTGCGGAAGGGCGCGAACCCGGGAATGCACACAGACGCATATCATACACACCTTCTGAACAAACTTGGGAAAAGAATCGAAAAATAACGATTCTCCAATGATGCATACTTTCCCAAGTTTGTTCATCGATATGTTGGTGACATACGATTTAAAAAAACCGCCATCCTCTACACCGGGGGAGAGTCAGGGACGGACCCTTCGGCAGGAAGAGCAGGTGCTTGCGGAAGGGCGCGAACCCGGGAATGCACACACGCACCGGAATATCCACGATGTGGAACGGGGTCCCGGGGGGGAGGCCGGCCCGCTGGACTTGCTGTTGGTGTGTGTGTGTGTGTGTGTGTGTGGGGGGGTATGAGCGTCGCAGAGACGCATTGACACAGATCGACACACAACGACACACAACGACACATAACGACGCACAATGACAGACAATGACAGACAATGACAGACAATGACAATGACACATAAGGCATATCGACACATAAACACAAATGGCGGACCGCCACGCCCTCGCCTTGGATGCGCAGCATCTCGGGTTCGGAGCGCTGCGGGGCGGCCATGATGACCTCACCGACACACATCAACACACACAACGACACATAGCGACACATTGCGACACATATCGACACATTGCGAGACATATCGACACATATCGACACATTGCGAGACATATCGACACATATCGACACATTGCGAGACATATCGACACATATCGACACATTGCGAGACATATCGACACATATCGACATATCGACACATATCGGCACATTGCGAGACATCGACACATCTCGACACATCTCGACACATCTCGACACATTGCGACACATATCAACATATCGAGGCATATCGACACATATCGACATATCGACACATATCGACACATTGCGAGACATATCGACACATATCGACATATCGACACATATCGGCACATTGCGAGACATCGACACATCTCGACACATCTCGACACATCTCGACACATTGCGACACATATCAACATATCGAGGCATATCGACACACAAACACAAATGGCGAGACAGAGACTGGCTGGCGGACCGCCACGCCCTCGCCGTGTCTGCGCAGCATCTCGGGTTCGGAACGCTGCAGGGCGGTCAATGACCCCATTATTGACACACATTGACACACATTGACACACATTGACACACATTGACACACATTGACACAGATGACGGACCGCCACGCCCTCGGCTTGGATGCGCAGCAACTCGGGTTCGGAGCGCTGCAGGGCGGCCATGAGGAACTGTTCGCCGGAGAGGGGCGGACACTCGGAGCACAGGAAGGGCACACCCTCAGACACCATGACCTCGGCGCCATCGGGGGATTGGATGATGGCCCTGCGGTGTGTGTGTGTCAAAACCAGATTGGGGTGGTGGATGAGAGGGGGTGAGACAGACGGGCCCCTTGACAAAGAAAATGCGGAGGTCTCCTCGGAGGCGTGTGTCTCGCGAGTGTGTGGTGAGTGACTGTGGGGGATGGGACGGGGGAGTGGGGGGGGGCACTGCACACATCGACCCACTCCAACCAGTGGGA
Source organism: Paratrimastix pyriformis (assembly GCA_027972325.1). Classification (NCBI taxonomy): domain Eukaryota; phylum Preaxostyla; family Paratrimastigidae; genus Paratrimastix; species Paratrimastix pyriformis. The sequence goes on from JAPMOS010000024.1 coordinate 50,966, forward strand.
AGAGAATTGTCTTTTCGGACAGCACGGCCCACGCCATCAACCAACCAAACCAGTGGGAGGAGGATTGTCGAAGTCAAGATTTTTCCCTTTTTTTTTCTCGTTTTCAGACAGCACGGCCCACGTCATCAACCAACCCAGCGGATGAGGATTGTCGAAGTCAAGATCAACAGACCGGACATCGGCCACACAGGCGAATCCCTTTTGATCTGTAGCAGCAGCAGCATCGTCGTCATCATCATCAAGAGCAGCCGACGATCGTGCGGCGAGGACCGGCCAGTGAGGAGAACAACGAACGGTGATGATGATGACAGCATGATGATGATGATGATGATGATGATGATGATGATGATGATGATGATGATGATGATGATGATGATGATGATGATGATGATGATGATCGGATGATGATGATGATGATGATGATGATTGGTTGATGATGGTGGTGATGATTGGATGCTGAAGCTGATGATCCATGCATGATGACGATGGACCTTTCTCGCGGGTGTCACGCTGTGCCATGCCCACCATTACCGTGGCGCGCTGCCGGGAGGCGGCCGAGAGGGGCTGCGTCAGCGAAGTCAGCACGACCTGCTCGGCCGAATCTGTGCGGATTGGATGGAGGGGAGGATGAGGTATTGGAAAAAATAAACGAGATGTGATGATTGAATTTTCGATGCTGACAGCTCCGACATCTCAGCCCAGCCAGACAAACACAAAGACAGCCAGACGGACCGCCATGAATGGGAACCAGAATTCATCGGCCGTGCGCAGGCGCCCATGATGACATATACGAACAAAGCCCGTCATCATCATCCAATCATCATCCAATCATCATCCAATCATCCAGCCATGATCATCATCATCATCATCATCATCATCATCATCATCATCATCATCATCATCATCATCATCATCATCCGATCATCATCTCATCATCATCCAATCATCATCTCATCATCATCATCATCCAATCATCATCATCCAATCATCATCATCCAATCATCATCATCCAATCATCATCATCCAATCATCATCCTCCAATCATCATCATCACGGACCGTCGACCATGAATGGGAACCAGAGGTCGCCCATGGGGGCCATCCGCTCATCGGCGGTGATCATGGGCATACTGAAGGCCCCATCATACAGTCGGCCGTTGCACCACCGACGGAAACCGTAGGGACCCCGCACGGCGGCCACCTCGCCGTTGCCCATCTGCGAGAAGAAGAGGGGGCGTGGGGTGGGTGCCGGGGAGTGGGCGATGATGATGATTGGATGATGATGAAGGCAGAATGATGGTTGGATGACGATTGGATGATGATGGTGGTGATGATGATTGGATGATGCTGGAGAAGAGGAGGTGGAGTGGAGGGACAGACCTTGGGAAGGTATACCCGAGCCCGTTCGACTGTGGGCCGCATCAAGGCAGCGGCAGCGGCCGCAAGGGGTGGGGGTGGGGGTGGGGCGACATGTGGTGACGAGAGGTGAGAAACGATGATGGGAGGGGGAGCTTGATCCAAGGGAGCACACAAGTGATGGATGGGAGGATGTGTGTGGATGGACGGCTGATGGGATCAAGGTCGGATGGAGGGATGAGATGGGATGACGGACGCAGGGCCTTGATGGTTTCGAGGTGTTGGATCATGACGCCCAGTCGGGTGTCACTCAGCGGCGTCCGGCCGTGCAGCTCCATCGCAACCTCAAACGGGTCGTCTGGTGATGATGATGATGATGATTGGATGCTGATTGGATGCTGATTGGATGCTATTGGATGATGATTGGATGATGATTGGATGATGATTGGATGATGATTGGATGATGATGATGATGATGATGATGATGATGATGATGATGATGATGATGATGATGATGATGCTGATGATGCTGATGATGCTGATGATGATGATGATGATGATGATGATGATGATGCTGATGATGCTGATGATGATGATGATGATGATGATGATGATGAGCTGATGCTGATGCTGATGCTGATGCTGATGTTGATGATAATGATGATGATTGGATGATGATTGGATGACGATGATTGAATGATGATGATGATGATTGGATGATGAGTGGATCATGAGTGGATGATGATTGGATGATGACTGGATGATGATGATGATGATGAAGCAGGGGTATCTGACGGACCGCTGCATGAGAAGGGGCACACATGGGGCGTGGTGTCATCCGTTGTCGTCGGGATCACAACCTGTGGGACCGCCACCCCCAACCCACACACACCACACAACAACAACACGTCGTGAGCAACCGACGAGAGCCGATCACTCGGACACAAGCTTGAGCGATTGGGGCGAGAAAGAATCGTAAAAAATCAAACTCCAACACAGCCCACGAAAATCTGGAGCATCACAGAACTTCAGACCCAACAATCATGATGATGATGATCGCACAGAAAAGGAGATGAGAGGGCTCACTGATCGAGCCTTATTATGCCCCGACAGACCCAACAATCATATGATGCACACAGAGGGACTGTGTCATTCGAGAGGGCATTGTGAACCCATGTCACTTTTGCCCCCCCGACATACCCGCAGATCACAGCGGGCAGACTGTTGGTTGATATCCCGTCCGCACTCACAAAAAAATATGGGGATCCATCCCATAATCAATCGGACCCACGGACCAGCATATCACAGAGGGTCGGCTTGGTCCCTGCGGGCAGCTGCGGAGCGCCTGGCAGCGCGGGCACGCGATGCTTGCACTGGCAGGCTGGGCACAGGCCAGGAATGGTCTCGCTGCTCGCCGCGTCCTGTACGGAGCAAAGAAACAGGTCAAATGCCAGATTGGATGGGGGGAAGACACCAGATTTGTCAGCGTCAACCACCATCATCCTGTCCGAGGAGAGGAGGAGGTCCAGGCTCGCTCCGTGATGATGATGATGATGATGATGATGATGATGATGATGATGATGATGATGATGATGATGATGATGATGATGATGATGATGATGATGATGATGATGATGATGATGGTGGTGGTGGTGAGGATGATGATGATGATGATGATGATGATGATGATGATGATGATGATGATGATGATGATGATGATGATGATGATGATGATTGATGATGATGATGATGATGATTGATGATGATGCTGATTGATGATGATTGATGATGATTGATGATGATTGATGATGATTGATGATGATTGGATGATGATTGATGATGATTGGATGATGTGATTGATGATGATGATGATGATGATGATGATGATGATGATGATGATGACGATGATGATGATGACGGACGTGGGGCCCCATCAGTTCGGCCAGCTCGAGGCGAAGCAGTGCCAGGCAGCGCAGGCAGCCGCAGCCCTCGCGCTCCTCGTGAACGGAGGCGTTCGCTGGCGGAAGGGAGGAGGAGGATGATGATAGTGGTGATGCGAGCACTCCAGACTCTCTGTCCGAGTCCCCCATCCAAAGTCTCCTCCTCCCCTCCCCATCTCCTCCCCCTCCCCGTCATCATCCCCATCCCCATCCCCATCATCATCCAGATCGTCATCCAGATCGTCATCATCCAGATCATCATCCAGACACAGGGGGGAGGACGGACGGGCGAGGCGCTCGGCCTCCGAGTGGCTCATGAGGTTCCGGTTGCGGGTAAGCAGCGAGAGGACCCGCTGCCGCATGACGCCGCCCTCCAGCAGGATGGTGTGCAGCGCCTCCGTGAAGGCCGCCACCTCGGCGGCTCGGTCTGTGGTGGCATTGATGATGGTGAAGATGATGGTGAAAATGATGGTGATCGGATGATGATGATGATCGGATGATGATGATGATGATGATGCTGATGATGATGCTGCTGATGATGGTGATGGTGTTTCAGATTATTTGTATGTGTCCTCTGGTTCGTATGTTTCGTCTGTGAGGTTCGGGAGATCGGGGGGCGGACCGCTCTTGATGTCGGTCATGATGATAATGATGGTGGTGTGTCAGATTCCTATGTGTCGGATGAGGTCGGGAGGTCGGGATGACGGACCGCTCTTGATGTCGACACTCTTCAGCAGCTGCAGCCTGGCGAGCTCCTGGCTCTGGTCGTAGCGGGACAGCTCCTCGACCTGCCGGGGTGACTCAGCCGGAGCTGGGGGTGGGATGGGGGGGGGGTGGGGGTGGGGATGGAGGTGGAGCATCTCATGATCTGAATCGGCGCTGGCAAAAATGCGAGTGCGCTGGAGAGACAGATGAGGAGGTGGACGCGCATGGGGAACTGGACTGCGGACGGTGGTCGAGGCTTCAACAGGCACGTTCAGGGCCGGGGCTGCGACAGGGGCGGCCGGCGTGGCAGTGGCAGCGGCTAGGAAGGGATCCGCCTGGGAGAGGCAGGAGGGAATGGGGCATGGAAGGGAGGTGAGCAAGGCAGATCCTTTGCATGCTCCTGCTCCTGCCATCATCATCATCCAATCAACATCATCATCCACTCAACATCATCATCCAATCATCATCATCACTTCAACATGATCGAACGCGGGGGGTGGGATGAAGGCGACGACAGACCTTCGCGGGTGTCGGCTCGCTGCCGGCCGTGGCTGTTGCCCCGGGAGTGGGGCAATCGACGGCTGGTACCCCGGCGGGACAGTCGGTGGCTGTCGCCCCGGGGGTGGGGCAGTCAGTACCCAGGGACGGAGCCTCCGCCACGGGCAGCAGCATCTCCGGGGTGGCGCTGACCCACTCCCGGGCCAGATAGGGACGCATATCAACCCCGGCACTGAAGACCGGTTGGAGCGGCCAGGCGAAGGGTTGTGGAGACGTGGGCACGAGGGGGACAAAGTGGTGATGTTTCTCGTTTTGCCACGAAATGGCCAGCGGGATGCCGTGGCATTCACGGGCCGGGTGGCGGACGGGAACGTAGGTCCCGCAGATGGCTGACAAGGGGGATGACATCATCGTGGGGAAAAAAAGTGTCGGCGGCAGACCTTCCCAACCAAAAGCAGTCAGTCCGGCATTGGTTCCGGTCGAATCGGAACGCTCCAGAAACACGGTACTATCGGCACCTCCGGAATACAGGATGATGGGACGCTTCAGAATGTTTGACAGCAGAAAAATGTGGACACCGCCGAGCATCGCACAACTTGCCTATCGATAGTAGACCATTAAAAATAATTTCAATTTCCGTTGAAGCGCAGTGGAACCCTGACCTTGGCTTGATCGAGCTCCTTCTGCCATTCAGCCGCCAGGGTCGGGAAGCGGCTGTGGTAAAATTGTACGGCAACAGGGTCGGTCATCTCTTCAACCAATCTCTGGCGAAGGAGTCCAGCATATTCCTGGAGGTCAAAGCGTGAAGGCTGGTGGTTGCGGAAGGACAATCGCGGACCTCGACACCCCACATTGCCACAGAGAGCGAATGCAACAAACAACTTCCATCTGAAGGAACACGGAGCGGTCGGATGTGGTACAACATCGACGAGGGGATGTGTTTGTAAGCAATCATGTCGACGAGGTCCGGCCAGCGATATTCAATTTCGAGATCCAGATGAAATGTTTGGCTGGTATCAGGAAGGGTAGTTACGGGCAAAGTCAGCCCAAAAACCCGTCCGAGAGTGCTCATCGCGGGCGGAGGCGCGGCTGGTCGAGTTGAGGGAGATTGCCGATCCATCCTGAGGGTCTCTTCGCTCATCCCTGTGAAACGACTTTGAAATGACAGGGTTTTTGGACTTGCCCGACGATCTGATTCGTATGATCTTTCACTTCTTGGTTCGGGACAGCGATTGTTGGTGTGTACACCGAATGGTCTGCTCAATTTCGAGGATTTCACCTCTGATCACCATGTCAGGTGTGCCACCGTTTTTCCACGCTCGATTTAACGAGGACCCGACAGTTTATGGCATCTCACCCACAAATTCCTCGCCACTTCTTTTTCGCGCACGTTCACCCGAATCTCAACTCGCTCATCTTGGATGGGGTTCCGTGGCTCACCGACGTCGACCTGCGACGTGTCGCGCCGAGTCTTGTACAATTGGAACATTTTGCATATACGCCACCGTGTCTTGTTCTCACCCATGATGACCCATCTCGCCAAGCAAAGATTCATGTTGTTCTCCCCCCAATGGCCATGTCTGCTCCACCACCACCCACCGAACACGACGACCTTCTCGTGGGTGATCCGTGGCATTCGCTGCTTTCCCGCAATTCGATTACCTGGTCTGCTCGACCCTGTCGACATCCCTGGGGTCATCGGCTCACGTCCCCCAACTTTTTGAAATTTGTAAATTCGAATTCTAGGCGGGGCATCCTCTGGGTTCTTACGGCAACCCGCCGCACCCTGCGCACACTGCGAGTGTCCCGCATGCGTTATCTGAGCGATGAGGGGCTGGCCCGTTGGGGCCTTTGGGGGGATGTTGACTCTGTCGCTGGTGCCCCGGAACATGTGGGTGTTCCCCCCCCTCCGACAAGTAGTATGGAGGCTCTCTGGGGGGTTGATGGCGATGGCCAATGCGGGCCGTCCCCACCTTGCGTTATGCAGGCGCGCGGGGACTTTCCGTCATCTGGGGGCGCCGCCGGATTGGAAAAAGTCTGTCACCCCCAAGCACATCGTCAACGCACTCAGCCAAAAGCTACATCACCATCCATCGGCATTGCCCGGTCAACCATCACCATCTTGCAGGGGGCTACGGGTTCCGATGCCCTGCATTGCGTGCATTTTTCATCACCAACCACCGCCAACCACCAATCATCATTGATGAGCCGATGATGATGACTGGATGATGACTGGATGATGACTGGGATTATGTTGAATGATGGTGATGGTGATGGATTCATCCAGATCATCACCACGCATCATCATCATCATCAGAGAGAGAGAACATGCTGTGTATTTGCATCATCATCATCATCATCATCATCCAATCATCATCGTCATCATCATCATCATCATCATCATCATCATCATCATCATCATCATCATCATCATCATCATCATCATCATCATCATCATCATCATCATCATCATCCGGTCATCATCATCATCAGCATCATCAGCATCATCATCATCCAATCATCATCATCATCCAATCATCATCATCATCATCATCATCATCATCATCAATCATCATCATCATCATCAATCATCATCCAATCATCATCATCATCATCATCATCATCATCATCATCATCATCATCATCATCATCATCATCATCATCATCATCATCATCATCATCATCATCATCATCCAATCATCATCATCATCATCATCATCATCATCATCATCATCATCATCATCATCATCATCATCATCATCATCATCATCATCATCCATCATCATCAATCATCATCATCATCATCATCATCATCCATCAGCATCATCATCATCCATCAGCATCATCATCATCATCATCATCATCATCATCCCGATCATCATCCCGATCATCATCCCGATCATCATCATCATCATCATCATCATCATCCAATCATCACCACCACCACCATCATCATCATCATCATCAATCAATCATCATCATCAATCAATCATCATCATCATCATCATCATCATCATCATCATCATCATCATCATCATCATCATCATCCATCATCATCATCATCATCATCATCATCCATCATCATCATCATCATCATCATCATCATCATCATCATCATCATCATCATCATCATCATCATCATCATCATCCATCATCAATCATCATCATCATCATCATCATCATCATCATCATCATCATCATCATCATCATCATCATCATCATCATCATCATCATCATCATCATCATCATCATCATCATCATCATCATCATCATCATCATCATCATCATCATCATCATCATCATCATCATCATCATCCAATCATCATCATCATCATCATCCAATCATCATCATCATCATCATCATCATCATCATCATCATCATCATCATCATCATCATCATCATCATCATCATCATCATCATCATCATCATCATCATCATCATCATCATCATCATCATCATCATCATCATCATCATCATCATCATCATCATCATCATCATCATCATCATCATCATCATCATCAGCATCCGGTCATCATTCCGCTCATCTCCCCATCATTGTCCACATGACCAACATTCTTCATTTCTCTTTCAACCCGCTCCCCCGCCGGGGCGCCTGACAGCTTGTACTTCACGGGTGCTACACCATCACCCACATGACCAACATTTGTTCATCCTGTCCCTCGACACGCTCCCCCGCCTGACAGCTTGTGCTTCACGGGTGCTACACCATCACGGGCGTGGGACTGACCGCCATGCTGGCGGCCTGCCCCCGACTGCGCGTTCTGCATGTGATGGACTGCCAAAAAGTGTCCCACTGTCCGTCTGAGTGCTGATGTATGTATCATCCCGTCCCGTAGTGGCACGTCCTGTATGTGATCAACTGCCAAAAAAAAAAAGTATGTCGCATTCTCGTCCGTCTGAGTGCGTGGGGCGTGTCTCATCTCCATCGCGCGCGCGCCCTCCAGCCAAAAAAAGTGTAAAGAAAGTGTCGCATTTGTCCGCCTGGTGTGTTGTTGGTGGGGTCACGCATCCCCAAAAGTGGCACACCGGTCCCTTCAAAGGAGTGATCTTCCCACGCGCCGTGGTGAATTTGTTGGGGATCTGGTTGTCTTGTGGGCGAATTCGCCTTCAAAATTGTGGGTGTCTTGGGACTGGGACGGGGGCGGCTTGATCGTGCAGTCTCGACCTCGATCCGATCGGGACTTGAGGAACTGCGGCTTGACTGGCTGCCCGCCCTGGCCGACCGTGCGCTGGCCTCGGTCCTTGCTTTCTCTTCGCCTGCGTCCTCGCAGAGACACAGCATGTCTCTCTGTGGGGCACGCTCGTCAAAAACTTCAGAATTGTTGGTGGCGCTTGTTCCAGAAAGGAGCATGATGCCATAGGTTGTTGATTTGTGTCAGATGTTTGTCAGATGTTTGTGTCGAATGCGTGCCAGAGAACATGCTGTGTACGTATTTGCGATGGCGCAGGCGACAAGTTCAAAGATTACTCGCGCCTTCGCGCCATGCGTTACACTCCGGGGGGGGGGTTGGGGGGGGGGGCCGAGCCGAATGACCCGTATGGTGGCTCCTCCCGCCCGGTGGCCCGCCTGGTGGCGGGGCGCCCATGTGTGTCGAATGTCTGTTGATGTGTCGTGATGAGAGAACATGCTGTGTATTTGCGAGGGCGCAGGCGACAAGTTCAAGAAGAGAGTGTGCATTTGATGATCTGTGTCAAATGTGTGTCGAATGTGTGTCCGTTGTGAAATGTGTGTCAGATGTGTGTCAAATGTGTCAGGTCAGTCTCGTGTTCTCCAGCCTCGTGTCAAATGTGTGTCAGATGGGTGTCAAATGGGGCGATGTGTCAGACGTGGAGTATAATTGATGGTCATGTCCGATCTGTCAGATCAGATGTGTGTCCCCCTGGAGTGTAACGCACGGCGCGAAGGCGCGAGTAATCTTTCTTCTTGAACTTGTCGCCTGCGCCCTCGCAAATACACAGCATGTTCTCTCTGTCACATCTGGGTCGAACGCGACGAAAGCACCACTGCGTCAAAAATGGGTTTGCTGGAAAGATGTGTTTCGCCGTGCTTCAAACCCTCACGTCCTCACTCGTGTTTTTTACACTCCCATCACAGATCCTGGCCTCAAATGCCGCGACCCTGAAACGCCTCTCCGTGTGCCACTGCCCCCGAGTGGTTCGCACCATGGAAGGGCTCTTGACACGCCCGGACCAGCTGGCGTACCGGCTCCGACTGAAAGTCCGTGAAGAAGTCGCCCGCTTGCGTGTGTGCGCGTGCGTGTCAAACCAGAGATTTGTGTGATGCTGCTGCTGATGATGATGATGATGATGATGATGATGATGATGATGATTTGATGATGATGATTGGATGATGATGATGATGATTGGATGATGATGATGATGATTGATGATGATGATGATGATGATGATGATGATGATGATGATGATGATGATGATGATGATGATGATGATGATGATGATGATGATGATGATGATGATTGGATGATCTCCCACAGGCGCTGCACACCGATGCGACAATTCGGCTCTCGGCTCGGTGGCGGCGGGACGAGATGCCGATGAGCCCACTGGAGCAAATGGATTCCCTGGCCCTCGAGAGCTTCCATGGCAACCCGGCCTTCTTCCTGGGCCTGGTCCGTGAGCAAAATCGGGGATTTTTGTGCCCTATTGCAGGTTTTTTGGGATGTTTTTTTGACACGGTTGGATCAAACGCACTTCCTGGAAGAAGGGGGAAGATTTGGGTGGGAAAAAGCAAGTCAAAAATGGGTGGTCCTCCCCGTCACTGCCAGACTTCCATCCGGTACTAAAAAAAATATACAAACCATCATCGGTTCGGATGCCCCCATTCGCCCCCATTTTTCCTTGTTCCTTGGTTTTGTGACGATGAATATCGTGGGGGAGATTTCACACAAGAATGTCAAATGATATTATCTTCCATGATCATCGGTGGGGTATGGCGCGTGGGGCTTCACCCAGGGCGGCGTGATGCGGGAGCTGCTGCTGGAAGGCGTCTCCCTCGATATGGCCACCCTGCCCGCCATGCTCGCAAAGATGCCCCAGCTGACAAGCCTGGTCTGGCTTCGTCACACACAGCACGCAAAGCACACACATCACACACAGCACACACACAGCACACACACAGCACACACACAGCACACAGCACACGCGACGCCTGTGGGTGTGTTTGGCAGAGGGTCGATCAATCGGGCAGGGTCTCAGAGAGCATGCTGTGTACATTTGCTCGGACGCAGGCGAAGAGTAACATTCCTCCCCCCTTCCATCGCGCGTTACACGTTCCGATGCCTGGGCCTAATGACCTCGTGTTGGGCCATCCTCGGCCGGGGCAGCCGCGGCGGGCGGAGCCCCAGTGGGTGGGCGATGGGGGGGGGGGGGGAGGTGAGCGTAAACACCTCACAATTCTCCTACCTGTTACTCTCCTCGACACGACACGCTGCAGTCGCTCCTTCCGCTGGCCTCATCGCTCGACGCCTGCGCTCTTGACCCGCCAGCCTTGCGCGCCATCCCAAACCTGTGCCCTGCCCTGACTCGCCTCGCCCTGCGCAAGGTGACGCTGACCGAGGGCGTCCTGATGGTCTGACCCCCAAAATCACCGCGTGTGTCGGCTCACTCTGTCGTGGTTCATGGGGTGGTTGGTTGGCATCAGGGCCATCGATAAAGCCTTTGAGGTCCATAAACAGGGCGAAAGTTTGTTGTTTTGCGGTGTTTGTGTGAAGAGACTGTATAACCGGGGGATGGAGACACGTCAGCGGGCAAATTTCCTTCAGGCACCCGGGTCACATCCTCGAGCTCCATTTTTTTTTCTGGCATCTAAACTCTCGTCTCCCCGATCCTCCTCCCCTCCACCCAGTCTTTTGCGGGTCTCAGCCGGCTGGTAAGTTTGGCTCTGGTGGAAGTGACCGGACTGACGGACGAGGCACTGGGCGTCTTCTTCGGGCAGCTGGCACGCCAGCCCTGTCCGGCCCTGGCAGAACTGGATCTTTCCGAGTCCGCGCTTGGAGTGAGTGGACGATGGTTGGATGACGATGATGATGATGGTGGTGGTGGTGACAATGATGATGATGATGATGATGATGATGATGATGATGATGATGATGATGATGATGATGATGATGATGATGATGATGATGATGATGATGATGATGATGATGATGATGATTGATGATGATGATGATGATGATGATGATGATGATGATGATGATGATGACAGGATGATGATTGGCTGATGATGATGATGTTGATGATGATGATGATGATGATTGGATGATGATGATGATGATGATGATGATGATGATGATTGGATGGAAGGCCAGAATACGGGTGCCTCATGCTTCACATCCCACGTCTTGCGATGCAGTTGCCCGGGCATCGGACCGGAGTTGTTTCTTGCCTCTCCCAATCTAGCCCGGACCGACAATGGCCGTCTGCCCATCCACGTCCGTCCATCCCGCCAGCATTTCGCACGTGTGTCAATGACACTTCGTTCAAAAACCATCCAGCGTCGGTGGTCTAGTGGTAGAATATCACGTTGCCATCGTGGTGACCCGGGTTCAATTCCCGGCCGACGCATCATCTTTTTTTTCCTTTTTTTCTTCTTCTTCTCAGACTTTGTGTCTGGCCCGCTGTCGGCTCTCTGCCCCTTCGCTGCGGGCCCTGGTCACCTTCTCTTCCCGCCCGCTGCGCCACCTCGACCTGAACGGGGTCCGTCACGCCGACGACGCGTTTCTGGAGGCCCTGGCGCGAAGCGGGAGCGCCCGGCTGCTGGAGACGCTGTACCTGAGCGGGACGGGGGTCACCCATTCCGGGGTCTGTTTTTGATCGGGGTGTCACGCCCGGCTGCTGGAGACGCTAACGGGGGTCACACATTCCGGGGTCTGCACATTTTCGGTGTCGGAGTAGGGTAGGGGGGGGTGACAGAGGGCGGACGACATCGTCATCATCATGCTGCGTTTCAGTGGAAGAAACATGCTGTGTATTTGCGAGTGGACACCGCAAGGTGTCAGAACGCTGATTGTTCAGCTGCCGTTCTCTCCCCCGTTCTCCCCCCCCCCCCCTCCCCAATTTTCCCCCCCGTTCTGTCTCCAACCCGCACCTGGTTTGCCCAGATTCGCGCCCTTCTGGCCGCCTGCCGGCCCTCCTGCCACCTCCGCCGGATCTCCCTGCCCAGCGGCTGCCTGCGCGGCATGGATGCAGTGCCCTCGCTCCCCACCGCCACCCCGCGCCGCGTGACGCGTGCCATGGACATGGGCTTGGCGTGTGACGCGGGCAGGGGAGAGGGTGATGAGGGATTACTGGGATGCCCGTTGGAATGGCTCTCCCTGGGGGACAACGTCTTGAGCCCCGACCAATTGCGGGTCTGTTGAAGATGTTGGTGTGTCCTGAAGGTGTTTGTGAGGATATATTCTGCCTTTCCGAGGGGGACCTATACCACGGCCCAACACCTTTGCACAATTTCTTCATCAGCATCACCATCACCATCATCATCCAGTTAAATCATATCATCCAACACTCATCTTGCACCGCCCGCCTGTGCTGTGCAGGGCGTTCCCAAGGCTGCCTTGCGCTCGTTGGACTTGGCTCAGTGCGCTGCCCTGTCCTTTGCAGACTTTGCCGATTTCGTCAAGGTCTGCCGAAAGAGTATCATCATCTGCTCATCATCATCTTCAACAACAGCCAATCAACATCCACAGTCATCATTATCATCTTCGTCGGCGTGTCATCATCCCCCTTCATCATCAGTCTCTCAATCATCGTCATCATCGTCATCACCACCACCATCATCGCAACATCGTCATCTTTTCGATGTAGGACTGCCCAACCCTGCGTGCGGTCTCGATCCCGCGTGGGCTGGTGGAATCCTTTCGGCGGGTGGTCTACACTTACAACCAGTGCGAGCTGGACTGGGACTGGACCATGATGCCCCGCGAGGAGAAGGCCTTGGAGGACGAGAAGGAGGAGAGGGAAGGGCACCAAGAAAAGGGGGCGTAGAGGCTGTTTGATTTTGTGCTGCGTCCCCCTCCCCCCTCCCCCTCCCCTCCCCCTCCCCCTCCCCCCTCCCCCCTCCCTCCCCCCTCCCCCCCCGAAAACCTGCTGCTATCGCCGCTGGACTGGGTTTAGACTGCCCCGAGAGGAGAAGGAAGGGCTTGTGAGGATGAGAGAAGTCGCGCGTCACCAAGGGCTGAATGACTTCGTTGGGCCCGGAGTGGCCATTGGTGCCCCGAGGGGTGGGTGCCATTGCGTCGGGAGATTCAGGGTCGGGGGAGGACGGATGAGTTCCCTTTCAAACTAATCCGGCGGCCGCCTGCAGCACCCCGCGCACCTTCGACTGTCCTCAAGTTCACGCTGCGAACAAAAAAGTGAGTAGGTTCCAGCATTCACTTAGATGGAGCATCCAGAGCCATGTGATGATGTCCGGACAAGATTTTTCTGGTGATTTGAGTCTTTGTTTGTTAGGGAGGCCGAAGATGCTCCCTCGCATTCTGCCTCCTCTGTCTGTCACTTCCTGTTCTCGCTGTTGATTCTTCAATGATCCTTTTAGATCCTGTCCCTCCCCGCAGAGCTCCTCGCGAACGTTACCGAACAGAACGGTGCGCAAGCCAGCATGCCTCTTTACATCATGTTTCTCGGCCTGTGCCACGATGTGCGGAACCGACTGAAAGGGGTGGCCCGAATTCTCTCACTGGCCGGAGACTCCGATGACGCACCAATGATCCCATCCACCGCACTCGCGGCATTGATTGGTCCATGCATCAACCTCGAGGGTCGGTTTTCTGTCGTGATCGTCAGATCATCCAGTATCGGCCTTTTTGTTTAGTTCTTCATCTTTCTCCACGACATGCCCTCTTGTGTTGCGGGCAAGAGGAGGAGGCCTTCCGACCCTGGGTTGAATCCGCATTCCAAGGCCACTCCGCCCTGCGCACCCTGCGGATTCCCTGCACCAGCGGGCTGAGCGAACTGGCCCTTTGCCAATGTCTCAGCTTCTTTCCCAGTCTGTGTGTTGGGTTCTATCCACATGTGAACATTCCCCCTCCTCTTTGTCCTGTGACTCAGATCTGACCTGCTTTGAGGTGGGCTCACCCGAGCACCCATGTCCCTACGGCGACCCCCTCCTCACGACCCTGGCCTGCTTCTGTCCATCCCTGGAGTCCGCCTCCTTTGAATTCCTGTTCACCGAGCGCGACCCGAACCTGTCGTGCCTCGTCCAATGCCCGGCCCTTCGCAGTCTGACCCTCGGGGGCGCGGGCCTCCCTGAGGACCTGCTCTCGTCCCTGCCCTGCCTCGAATCGCTCAGCTTCGAGGCGCCCGACCGGGTGTCATTCCACCCCACTGTCCGAGCACACCTGCACACACTCCGCATGCCTCGGGATCAAATCCCGCCTGGCGCGTTTCCCGAACTGGCTGCGGTCGAGCTGACCCCGTCACCAACATCATCTCGCGGCCTGCTGTTCACCTTTCTGGCCCAACACCACCGCACCCTGACCCGGGTCACCTTGACCGGCCCCGCCTGCAGCCGGCACCGCGAGCGGCTGGTTGAGACCCTTCTGGCGTTTCCCCGACTGGACGAGGTCCGATTTTTGGAGGCCGACTGGCCTGACCTGCCGGCCGGCCTCTGGCAGCTCGTGGGCCACTTGGTTCGGTTCGAGTTGGAGGCATTGGAGCAGGTGGCCACCAGCAAACAGACCCTCAGACTGGAGGCCCCCAGGCTGCGCGAGTGTGTGCTCGATATCGAGCTGGGCGGGCCGATGTTCCTCGTGTGCCCCGTGCTGGAGGTCCGTATATGTCTGGCTGTGTCCATGTGCCTTTGTCTGTGTGCTTTGAGCTGGGTGGAACGTTGTTTCTCACGGTTTGTCTGTTGTCTGTGCTTCCGTGTCGAAACAACATGATCCCCTCAATGTGTCTGTGATAATGCCTATGAGTGATGATGTGTCTATGAGTGTCTGTCTTCTTCCTCTCCCCCCTTGTGAAATGATGTGTCTTGTCGTTTTGTGGGTCTGGTGATGGTTGTTGTCGTCAAGATTTGCCATGTTATGTCTCTCTCTGAACCTCACATCTCGTCCCTTCTCTTCCTTCTCCCCAGACGATCGCCCTGCCCTGGGTTGGCGCCACCCCGCAGAACCTCTTCCTGGAGTGCCCCTCCCTGCGCACCATGACCCGCCTCTCGCCCCGCCTGCGCGTCTTTGGGCCCACGGGCGCCCTGACCACCCTCACGTCCTCCCTGCGCGACCCGCCACGCCACATGCAAGCCCCGGCCCTCTCGGCCTTCGGGGGGCTCACCCGCCTCGAGGGCGTCTGCATCACCCAGGCAGACACCCTGGCCGGGCTACTGGGTGGGCGGCTCTGCCCCCGGTTGCAGTGTCTTGTTGATTTGGAGGTGGTTCTGGGCCAATGGGACCATGGCCATGGCCATGGCCAGGATTTAAATCGGTGGGTGGTGGATCTCACCCCTGGGTTGGAGGAGCTCGGGGTGGTGACCATGGAGATCTCGATGGGCATGGGCCCGTCTGGGCTGGTGCTCAGGGGGACGGGGCTGACGCGACTTGGCCTGGCCCGGACGTGGTTCCGGGAGGTCACTTTGGGCACGCCCAGGCTGGCGGCATTGAGGCTGGTCGAGATGGAGTCCTTGGCGCAAGTCGGATGGGCCGAGGGTCTGTCTGACTGTCTGGCTGGCTGGCTGTGTGTATGTGAGTCGGATGGGCCGAGGGTCTGTCTGTCTGGCTGGCGGGGCTGGGGGAGGAGGGGGGGGGGAGGAGGGGGAGGAGGGGGAGGAGGGGGGGGGGAGGGGGGGGGGTGGGAGACATGTTTGTGTGGTGACCGTTCGTTTTCCAGTCCGTTCACTCAGTCTACTACTCCTCCTACTCCTCCTCCCTTCCCCCCCCCCCCCCTTCCCTCTCCCCCAAGCCGCCGTCCCGCCCGCCAGCCTGCGCCACCTGACTCTCCACGAGTGCCCCGGCCTTCTACGACATCCCTCCTTCCTTCTGCTGCTGCCCCGCATCCGGACCCTCGCCATGTCCCTCCCCTCGTCCTACGACTCCGACTGGCACTGGGCCGACTTTCAACTGGCCGCCGCCCTGCCGTCCCTGTGCGAACTGCGGCTGTATGGGGTCGGCGCTGGGCCGGTGGATGTGAGGCACCCCAGGCTGGCCGTGCTGGGGGTTTGGAGGGGCGCGATGACCCCGGCGGAACTGGGCGAGCGCCGAGTGACCCGCGCGAGGTCCGTTTTTCCTTCCTGCTTTCCGTCTCGGTTTTGGGGGTTGGGTTGGCTCCTGGGGGGTTGGTTCCCCTGGGATTGACTTCTCTTCCCCCTGGACCGGCCAATTTTTTTTTTTGGATGTGGAAGGAGCGTGCCCTTATCGCCACATTTTCCCCGCTCTTTTCCAATTCAATCGATATCTTTTTTTTTTTTTTCTCAAATCATGCTGTCTGCAGTGCCCCGGCCCGCTCCACCGTCGACACTACCCACCAGTTCGTCCGGCTGCTCCTGGACTGCCCGGCTTTGGAAGTTCTCAGCCTGGGCCCTGATCGGCGCGGGTACCAGGTTATCTGGACGGACGACAGGCTCCCGGCCACCCTCGTGGGCCTCGAGGGGAAATGGATCGGAATGGAGGGGCCCGCGGGGGAGCAGGCCAGGAGTCGCTTCCCCTGGATCGTGCATGGGCTCCCAGACGCGGAATGAATTAATGAGCCGATCGTTTTTCAGGAAAAGAATCGAGAGGAAAAAGAAAAACAGGGTCTTCTAATTTTTTGGACAATCTCCTCTTGCGAAGATGAGATGGCAGAAAGGGAAATAACTGCTTAGTACGCCGAGGCACACGATCGAAAGAATCGGCCCAAAGAGAATCAAGAAATTCCCCATTCGTTCAAAAAAAAAACTAGCGCTAGTTCCTGGGGTGTGATAACCTACATCAGAATTTCAAAAAAGGACCATCGCTGCCGGTGTTGCTGCCGGTGTTGCTGCCGGTGTTGCTGCCGGTGTTGCTGCCGGTGTTGCTGTCGATGTTGCTGCCTGTGCTGCGGTCGGTGCTGCAGTCGGTGTTGCTGCCGGTGTTGCTGCTGATGGTGCTGTCGGTGTTGCTGTCGGTGTTGCTGTCGGTGTTGCTGTCAGTGTTGCTGTCAGTGTTGCTGCCGGTGTTGTTGTTGTTGACCTTCCTCTGATCAATCTGAATGAAAAATGGGCTCGTTCCGGACGGAGGTACAGCCGGCCCACTGGGGGAGGATGGCGCGGGATCGACAGGATGGGGCCAAGGTCGCGCAGTTCTAAAATCATCCCACTCTTGGGCCGTGATGATCAGAGGGCAAAAATGGTTCCGACGCAACGGCTCGCATTGGGGTCCCTCGTGGCGCAAGAGGGGGCCCTCCCCGCCAAGGGATGGACCCTCACTCGTCGGTGGCTGTCCGTCTAAGTCGCCAGGGCGACTCTGACCTTCACCAACACCCGCGGTGGACTCGACCTTGACTTTCCAGGGAGTGAGCTCGGCGTGGGCTGCCTGGCGGGCCGCCTGGGCGATCTTCTCAAACGGGTCAGAGGGCCCGCCCGCGGGGTCGTCACCAAGGCCGGCCTCGGCCAGGCCGAAGACGAATACCGACAGGAACTTGGCACCCTCCCACTCCCGGATTTTATCGTGTGTGGCCACCACTCGCGGCACCCCGTGTTCGCGCAGAGCCAGGCCCGTCTTGCCGCTGTAGCAACAACACAGGGTGGCCGCTCGCAACCCCGGGAAGCAGCCGCCCTCCTCGAGGTAGCCAAGCAGCTCGGGACACGTCAACATGGCAGCGCCGGTCTGGCCGTGGACAAGTTGGTGGTCCCACTCGCCGTGCGCAACGATCATAAGGACGGCCGGCTGGTAGTGAATGATCGCATCTAGAAATAAAAGCAGAGAGAACACAATGCCAAAGCAGAAGCTTCAAGAACGCCGGGTGCCCGTTTCGGCGGAGCGGGGCGGCAGGCCGGACCATGCAGGGTTTCCTGGGTAGCTTGGGTCAAATAGTGCACGCGCATGTTCTGGAAGAAGCATCTCGAGGTCAGCGGGTCTTCCAAAAACAGGGGAGAACAGACCAGCTTGCGGTACTGGCAAACCCTGTTGAACGCCGAATCCAACACGCGCTGACAATTAGCCAGTGAGTCGAGTCCAGAAGGACTGGCAAACGCGACGAGCATCGACAATCCGGGACCCTCGGGAGACGATTGGACCGGGCCGGGCGCAACTGGGGCGGGGGGCGGCGGGAGCTGTGCCGTAAAAAGGTTCGCGTCAATGACTGTGGAGAGAGAGCAGACCTCATGCGGAACGTTGAGAACGGTCAAGGCGGCTCCCATGGTGACGCCGCATTCTGCGCAGCGCAGGGTGGGCATGACGCGGTGCTCCTCGGGGCTGATCCCCTCGGTGAAACAATGGAAGCACAGTGCGGGCGCCCCCTGCGGGATGTCCCTCAGTCGAGTCTCCGGGTTACCGGCCACCCGCGGCCAGTAGGGCGCCGAGGACAGCTCCCCGGGTGGTGGGAAAACCATGGCCGTGTCCTGGTGGCCGCGGGTACAGTGCCACTCGAACCGGATCTTCAGCTGGTCAGGATCCACGCCCGCGGGAGGCTGATGGGCGCATTTGAACTGAAGCTGAAGCAGCTGGGCGCACAATGTGGGGGTCTCCGTCAGGGCGGCCAGTGGGACATCAGGGTAGCACGACCGCAGCATTCCCAGAAACTCCGCTCCGGCGGCAAGGCATGAAACGGTCTCGGCCTTCGCAGGCGGGCGGACCGTGTCTTGGTCATCGATACCCAAATTTGAAATGGTCTCCCCAAGCGCGCGGGCGATCTCAGGATTGGAGGTGGCCAAGGGGAGGTCCGCGCGCAGGCTGGCCAACGGGCCGGCCACTCCCGCATCCAAGAGGATTGCCCGATTGCAGTTGGATTTGGCAAGGTTGGCAACAATCGCAAGAGCCTGCACGGCCACTTCAGGGTTCGCCGCGGTCAAGGTGGGCAAACCAGATTGGAGCAATCCCACCAAGGGGGCGCTGATTTCGGCCTGACAGAACAATGCGCAATTGTCTTCGTTTTGAAAGGTGAGACTGGCAATGGCCTTGAGGAGGCTTGCAGGGAGTTTGGGGTCGGTGGCGGCAAGGGTGGGAAACTGACGGAGCAGCCCGACCAGAGGGGCGGCCACCCCGGCATGTCCAAAGGCAGTCTGGATCTCGCGAGTGGTGTCAGGCAGTTCGGCTTGGTCGGGTGCCGGATCCTCGGGATGGGGGACAAGGTTGGCGATTGAGCGCAGGACCTCTGCCGTGAGCTCGGGATTGCTGACCAGGAGGGCCCTCTCGTCGAGCAGGGAGACGAACGAGTTGACCACCCCGCTGGCCCGTCCGAAGGCGGCCCGGAACGGCTCGGCCTCGGCCAAGTTTGCGATTGTGGTGAAGATTTGTTGGCAAAGCGCCGGATTGGTGGCGGCCAAAGCACGCGTTGCCGGAAGGAGGCGAGCCAAGGGCGCGGAAACCCCGGATTGTGAGAAGAGATCTCGACTGGACACTCTCATTGCCATAATGCCGATGGCCCGAAGGAGCTGGAGGTACAAGGTCGGGTTGGTTGTGGCCAAGTCGGGGTTGGCACAGAGCGTCCCAGCAAGCGACTCGTCCATGCCACCGCGATTTGCGAAATCTTTGTACTTGGAGTCGGGAGGGAAGTTGACCATGAGGTTCGACATGATGCAGAGGAGCCGCTCGACCAATGCGGAATGGTTGGTGATGACCTGAGGACAATCAAGTGCATAGTCCAAAAAACCGTGCGCGTCGATATACTTGAGGGGATTCCGTGATTCGACATCGTCGCGGATCAGATTGGCGATGGTCTGAAGGATAATATCGGAAAATGCGGAGAGCTCTCCATTGGACAGGCTTCCATCCATTACGAAAAAAAAGATCGCCTGTCTCAAATCGATCGCAGCATCAACATCAAGGGCAGTCAGCCGTTCGACGGCTTCAAAGAGCGGGGCATTGATTTCAAGAACGTTATGACGCCAGAACAGGGAGGAAAAAGTATGCCCACTACAATCAAAGACAGCAAAACCAGCGAGGTGATGAACGGCTCGGAGGATCAGCTTCTTCGAAGCAGCTGAACAAGACGGTCTGGAAAGCAGCTGAACAAGTGGGGTGGCCACATCTGCCTGGGCGAAGGAAGTTGCATTCTCGGCGTTGCCGTTGGTGAGGTTGACGATGACTCCGAGAAGACCCTCGGCCACATCGTCGTCGATGAGCCATGACGCGCCAAGGGTTTCAAGCGATCGGGCAAGCGGGACAGCCACATTCGCACGCCCGAAGCAGGTCGCCATCTCCCTGTTCCCATCGGTCAGACAGGCGACTGTCCGGAAGAGCGCCTCGGCAACGCGCATGTCAGCATGGTGAGTGTCGGCGCGGTCGAGAGTTTTGATGTCATGAATCAGATTGGCCAACGGTCCGACAATTTCGGCCCGCCCCAAAGCAATGCGGGCGCCTTGGTCGTTGTGACACAGGGCCTGCACCGTCTGAAGGGCAGAGACCAGGGCCAGCGGCTGGGTGATCACCGCAGGATCCAGCAAGGAAGCAACGAGCGCTTGCGGAGCGACGTCGGCCAGGGTGCAGGTCAGTTCGCCGGCGCCAGTAGGACATCCTGTTGAACGCGATGCGGTTTCTCTGCCAATCAAGAAAAACGAACAGACCTGGAGCCGAATTGGTTTCACATGAGGGCGGATGGTCGTCACTTGGTTCCCCTTTGCTTGCGCTTGGTCGGTCATCGCGCACTTCTTCGGACAAGCCGGCGCCGGGGTCCACTGTGCTTGTGCTTGGCCGGTCATCGCACACTCCTTCGGACAAGCCGGCACCGGGGTCCACTGTGCTTGGATGGTTGAGGGCCTCCCAGACGGCGTCCATGGTGGGCCTGTCTTGGGGTTTGGCAGCGCACATCCGGATGAGAAGGCCCCGGAGGGTCGGGTTGGAGATCTCGGCAAAGGCCGCGCGCAGGTCGCGCGCCGGGATGGGCTTCGGGGGCTCCGTGTCCGTGATTGAGTACAGGCACCAGAGCATGCAGCCCAGTGCGTAGACGTCCGTGGCCGTGGTGTCTCCGGTGAGGAACAGCTCGGGAGCGGTGAACCCGGACGGGCGGCGCGTCGGGGGACTGACGAGAGAGGGGAAAACAGCATCGATTGAGGAAGCCGTGCAAGATGTTGGCCCACCCGGAGGTCGTCATTTCACAAAGAACAGGAAAAGAGCGGCGAACAGGAAAAGAGCGGCGAACAGGAAAAGAGCGGCGAACAGGAAAAGAGCGGCGAACAGGAAAAGAGCGGCGAGGAGATCAGAACTCCACTCCCAAAGGAGGAACAGCACGGACCATGAAGCGGGACGAGCTGGGGCACTGCCAAGAGGGTGGTCATTATCCCGCGCTTTGGTCGGGGGGTACAGCCGCTCGCTGGGACGGAACAGAAATGGTAAGACTCTTGATGGAACGGAAAAACATCGGACTCGCTCCAACCCAGGTCGGTCATCACTGCCTCCAGCTCGGAGGTCTCCGGGTTTCGCCGCATCAGCACGTTGGTCGGCTTCAATTTGAAGTGCATCACGGGGTGTGGCCACTCGGCGATGGGTGCCGAATGCAGGTACCGAAGACCAGCCACCAGCGAGCGGGTGATGCGCAGCCGCTCCTCGCGGGTGGTGGTGCCACGGATGGCATCGTACAGGTTGCCCTCCGCGCAGTAGGACATGACAGAACAGTGGCACTTCGGCCCGTCCTGTTCCACGGTCGCCTCGAGGAAGAAATCGGGGGGCAGGGGTCGGTGCACTTTCAATACAACCTTGATATTGCCACTTGGGTCATCGGTATCCCCACACAAAAATGTGGCCGCATCGGGAGTTAAGTCCAAAATGTGGTAGGGTGTTCCGAGGGTGGGATGCGGCAGGTGGCGTAAGTGCGGCCACAATGTTGGTTTCAAATTCAGCCGGACTGTTCCATCCAGAAGACACTCAGGAGGTAAGGTGAAAAGCAGTCCCTGGGCATGGTTTCCGGGTCCACCATCAAAGGGAAACGCGTTTGCAACACCGGCAGCAACACCGGCAGCAACACCGGCAGCAACACTGGCAGCAACACCAGCAGCACCTTTCGCCCTGCCGGCCTTTAACTACGCCCGCCAAGGGTTCTTGTGAGCGAGACGATCGTTCCTCTGCGCCCTTGCCCGGCCTTCCTTCGATGACGACGGTCACGGTGACTGGGTCCTTGTGCGAGTGACCAGCTTGTTTTTCATTTCTGTTTCAGCAGTGCCGTGAGAGATGTTGTGATTTCAGCAGTGCCGTGATTTCCCTGATGGCACTCGGATTTTTTCTCGTTCCGTTCGCGTGTGACACTTTCCTTCCCCAGGTCCACGCTTGCGGGTATTTTGTGACTCGTCCTTCTTTAATATTTGAAACACCACTCGACAGAGACAGACGACTCCGGCACACGCGACCAATGACGACATGCGACCAATGACGAGCTTCTCTGAGATCAATGTGAATCTGCGCTTCATATCCTTGCAGGCCGCGTGCACCACCATTACTCCAAATGAAGGCTGAGGGACTGGGAACGGGTGTAAAACCTTTTTAAATATCTTTTTGTAGTTCCAGCACACGAGGCCTGACAAACCGACTGGCAGGGCTCAGGTTTTCAACTTTTGAATCGGGATTTGAATCGGCACTGCCCAAGCGGGACTACATCTGGGCCTGACGCTGGGCCTCAAGCGCTGAAGTGGCTGGGGATGAGGTGATATTTTGTGAAATCGGGTTGGGAAATGGGGGAAATGGGAGTAAAACCTTTTGTGAACTCTTCTCGATTGCGATTATCTAGTTAGCCTCCTACGAGGCTGCATTAACACGAGACTGACTGACTGCACTAACACGAGAAAGAAAGAAAGACTGACTGACTGAATCAAATAATGCAGTCTGAATGCCTTCAGGGCGAGGCACTCTATTTCTCGTGAGAAATTTCAGGTCGGTTCTCCTCCAGAGGTTTTCTTGCCTCACATTTCTAGCAGCTGGATCCAGAACCTCCCGAGCCACTTCTACCATCACATGAACTGGGAATTCTGTTCACTTCACCTCCAGATCCCCTTAATGTACCTAAGGTTTTGAAAAATTCAAATTTTTGACAAGGTTGCGCCCGCCATTCAGCCGGTTCGAAGGGGCCGGAAAGGAAATTTCTCTTGGCGTTCGGACGTCCTCGTGGTCTTCTCGAACGGACATAAGGTGAAATTGATCCGCGGTGATCGAGTCCGACCCGCGACCACACAAGACATCGATGGGCGATATCAGGTTTTGACCTCGAAGCGGCTCGGGTGCTTCGCAGGGGAGTCCAAACACCCTCGGTGCATTGAGGGAAGGCACCCTTGCTACATTATTGCGAGAAAAGACCATTGACTTCCCGGCCCCCGCTGTAGGGTCCCTCGGAGTTTGCCCCGGTGTCATGCTGCTGGGTCGTTCGGAGGGTGTCGGTCATCACTAGGCCCGCCTCCTGGCCCGATGCGCCCAGCCCCCATGCCCCAAGTCGGCGCGTTCACTAGAGGCTCCCCTCACCTCGGTGCCCGGGGGAAGCCCGGCCACCCCGCCCGCGCCCCCAGGCTGGCCCGGAACTCGCCTCCCCTGTCAACTTTTTCGCACCCCCTGCCCCATCGTCACGACCCTGTCCGGGTTCGTGAAGGGTGCAATCTGCCACTGATCCTCCGGCAGGGTCTCGGGGCTGAGGGCTCACGAGTGCGACGGTTGAAAGAGGCGGCCCGCTCCGGATCGCCCCCATCGAGGGGTTCGCATCAAGGGGAGGTGGCCGCCCGGGGGGTCACATGGTTGATCGACTCGAAACGCGACACCCTGCCGAGTGGCAGACCCAACTCTCCTCGCGTTCAGCACACCACTCCTCCTCCCCCGGCCCCCGGCCCCCGTCGACCCGACGGCTGCATCCCCCCATCCTATAACGGACCTAACCCATTTGGTCTCCAGACCAAATGCCCCCTCGATGGTTCTGTGTGGTGTCACCATCCCCCCGACCCCCCTTGGAGGGAACTCAAGATACCTGTGTGTAGCCCCACTCGGCCTCTTTATACTGCGCAATTCAGGTTGGGCCTCCGGTGGACGGGTGGGAGGTGGTGGAGACCGGAAGGGCGTCAAAATGGGGTTTTTCCAATTCTTAGGTACATTAAGGGGGATGATCTCCTGAACGGAACGGTCCGTCTGGTTTTGGCATCGCCGACAATCGGGCCGTACTTCCGCCATCTGGCGCATCCCACCCGAGGAACACCATACCACATCTTGGGCTCAAGTTCTGATGCGGCCACATTCCTGTGCGGAGATGCCCGCGACCCGAGTGGGCACACCATGGTCGTGGTCAAGGTGTATCGGCCTGAAAATCAAGGCATCCCCGCCGAGATGGCATTGCTGACCAAGATCGACAGTCCCCAGGTGCTGCCCATCATTGGCGAACCCTTTGAGGCCGTGGTGGAACAGGGCACGTCGGCGCGGTCCATCTGTCTGGCGATGGCCTACTGCGAGGGGGGCAACCTCTGCGATGTCATCCGGGGCACTACCACCCGCCAGGAGCGGCTGCGGATCACCCGCTCGCTGGTGGCTGGTCTCCGGTACCTGCATGGAGAGCCTCTCGGCTGGCCACACCCCGTTCCGCACTGCAATTTGAAGCCGACCAACGTGCTGATGCGCCGCCGGTGGGACACGGAGCTGGAGGCTGTGTTGGCCTGTCCGGACACGTGGAGTGCTGCTCCGAGGTTTGTTGCTCGCCGTTTTTTTTTTTTTTGGGGGGGGGGAATCTGAATCTCCTTCTCTTTTTTCTTCCCCCCCCCCCCCACACACACACATACACACTCTTTCTCTCTCATATTCCGGAAAATACCGAGCCACCAGGGCCAGGAACAGGGGAGAGAGAAAAAAATCACTTAAAATACGTTGTCTCTCTCTCTCCTCCCAAATAGTCGGCCGTCCGGCTTCATTGCACCCGAGCTGCTCCCCCCCGGAGCCAGATCCACCCCGGCCACGGATGTCTACGCGCTGGGTTGCGTACTGTGGTGTCTGTTCTCGATCACGGACACGGATCCGCCAAGGCCCGTCCCGGCGCACGACCTGCGCGCGGCCTTTGCCGAGATCTCCGACCCGACCCTCCGGGGCCTCCTCGTCCGGATGTGTGCTGTCGAGCCCCAAGACCGGCCCACCATCGACACGGTCTGGGAGGCCCTCAACCGGCCAAACAATGAGGAGTCTGGTGCAGCCAGCTTGCCTGAGGCAGATCTTCTTGTCAGCTTGGGGCTTGCTCCTGGTCAGTCTGTCCACCCATACCACCCACTCACCCACTCGCGGAAAACCAGGTGGCCCCGTGATTGTTCATGCCGATCTGGATTCCAGGTTGGCCAAAGTCCCACCGCGAGCGCTCGCCTCTCTCCTGCTGGACCCTGGGGTGACCACCCAGCCGTTAGTCCTGGCCTCTGTCCTCCAAGCAGTGCAGACGCTGTGTCAGCGTGACGGAGATGGACGCCTGGCTCTGGGGCGTGCTGGAATTGTTGCGCCATTGGCCCAACTGCTGAAGGGCAGTCCAGCCCTGGCCCGAACCGACCCCAACCTCGCCAGGGCGCTCTTTCAGACAGTCGCCTGCTTGGCCGATGGTGATCGTGACCTGGCGACCTCCTTCGTACGTGCGGATGCAGCCGCTCCGCTTGTCGCGTCACTCGAAGCGACCGCCAACTCCGGGGTGATTGAGGCGCTCCTCGCGGCAATTGCCCACGTGACTCGGGGGAGCAACGAGAATGCCGCTGCTTTTGCACAGGCAGGCGTGGCCCGCCCACTCAATGAGCTGCTGGCCAACCTCCCCGCCAACAACAAAACGGCTTTGACCACCCCGCTCCTGGAAACCGTCAAACAGCTGACCGCTCATGACGGTTCCATCGCGATCTCCCTCAAGCCTGCGCTGATTCCACTGGTCTCTGCTCTGATCGAGGTTCCGGACTGCGCGGCTCTCTCCCAGGTTCTCCTGTCCATCATTGCAAACCTGGTTCACGCGCGGGAACCGGTCGCCTATCCTCACGTGTGCGCCCTTCTGGGTCCGTTACTTGGGAGCCCCCTGGCCAGCACCCATCCCAAGTTGGTTCGGGATCTTCTGAGCATCGCCGCCGACCAGGCCGAAAAGGCACCCGAGAACGCCACTTCGGATCCCTTTGGTATCAGAATGGCCGACTCCCTGGTCGGGGTGCTCCGCACCCATGTCGATTTGACCATCCCCTATCCAAGTTTGGCCATCGAACTCTTTCGCGCCATCGGAAATATCTCGGGTCGGAGTGCGGCCAATCAGTTGATCTTTGCCCAAGCCGGCGTTTCCGAGCCCCTGGCTCGCCTCTTTCCCGCCGTGGGTGCCCTGGCCACCACCAACCCCATTCCCTGCACAGAATTCCTCAAGGCCGTGGCAAATTTGGCATCCGATGCATATTTGGCTGAACCGTTGTTCCGGGCCTCCTTCGGACATGCCAGTGGGGTGGCCACCTCGTTTGTCTCTCTGCTCATCGAGAAGGATCTTCTGATCAACCGTCCCGTTATCACCGCGGAGCTCCTTCGGGCACTTGCCAACCTGTTATCCGACCCAGCGAACCAGTCGTCACTCGAACTGGCTGGTGCGGTCCAGCCCCTGGTTGAACTCCTCGTTCTCCTCAACAACCACGTCATCGACATCGCCACCGAGCCATCCATCGCCAAGCACCTCCTTCGCGCCATTTGCGGTCTCACAGGGGACAATCAGGACATCGCAGTCTCCTTCGAAAGGGCCGGAGTGGCGATCCCGCTGGTCGGACTGTTCAAGGCCAATCGCGCGATGGATCCGAACCTGCAATTGATGTTTCTCAAGACGATCTCTCACTTGGCTGATGCGAGTTGGATGTCGTTCTACACTGCCGACGTGGCCACGCCACTTCTCGATTTCATGGCGACCCCGTCGCCCCTCGACCTCAAGATCGCTGTCCTCGAGATTCTTCCTGGCTTGGTATGTCACGAAGAGACGGCGGAGGCATACGAGCGGGTCGGAATTGTTGCTGCCATCGTGGACATGCTGCGGAAAACCCATTCCTTCACAGCCGATCGGGACCTGGTCAGGCGGATCTTCAAGACGCTGTCCTCGCTGCGACAGTTTCGCCCAATCTTTGTTTCTCTCGAACGGGCCGGGCTGCCGACCGTGTTGGCTGACTGTCTCAGAGACAATTTATGTCATCTATGTGATGACAGGCCCGTCATGGTCGAACTGGTCGCTGGCCTCCTTGACGCAATCGTGTGCTCACCCATGGGACTCGAAGTGGCTCCTCTCTTGGTGGAAGTGCTCAAGACTCACCCTGATCTTGTCACGCCCTTCTCTGAGCGCGAGGTCGCCGCTCCTCTCTTCCTCACGATCTCCCGTCTGGCCCACCGGAGTCAAGCGATGCGTGACGCCTTCTGGGGTGCTGGAGTGGACATTCCTCTTGTCGGCATTCTCCTGGCCAATCGGCGTGCCTTGTTGACACGCCCCAGGACAGCTGCTCGGCTTTTCGAAGCAATCGGCGAACTTTCAGTCACTCCCGACCGGCAGGCAGCCTTTGGTCATGCCGTGGCCGCCCCTCTGGTCGAGTTATTCCACGAAATTTCTCGCCTTGCTGTCGTCACCGAGGACGACGGTGAGGGTGGCAACGCAACGAGTCTTCTCAAAGCCATCGCCATGCTCACCGTCCAGAATGACGAAAACAGCACCCTCTTTTGCCAGTCGGGGATCGTGGCCCCTTTGGTGGGCCTGCTTCGATCCGACCTGCCCGCTTTGAACGACACCAATCATGGGGCGGCCGAGCAGGCTCTCGAGATCGTCGCCAACATCGCCCATTCCAATTCGTTCAATCGGACCGTTCTTTTGGATGCTGGGGTGGCCGGCCCACTGGTCATTTTGCGCAGCAAGCCGGGATTTACTGACGATCCGGAAGTGGCCTCTGCCCTCGTTGCAGCCATTTCAAATTTGGGTCTGGACGAGGACAAGACCCCCGTCGTCTGCCCACCCGCGATGACGGAGACCGTTTCGTGCTCCGCCGCCGGCGCGGATTTTCTGGGCATGTTGCGATCGTGCTACCCGGAGACCCTCCTGTCCGCCCTGACACCCGCAGTCTGCGCCCAGCTGCTCCGGATCAGGTCAAAGTGCCACCATCAGCTGGGATGGGGCGAGCATGATCGGATGATTCGGTTGGAGTGGCACTGCACCCATGGCCACGAGGACACATCCATGGTCTTCCCACCGCCCGGGGAGCTGTCGTCGGCACCCTACTGGCCGCGGGTGGCCGGTAACCCCACGACGCGCCTGTGGGACATCCCGCAGGGGGCCCCTGCACTCTGCTTTGGGTGTGTCACCGAGGGGATCAGCCCCGAGGAGCACCGCGCCATGCCGACCCTGCGCTGTCCAGAATGTGGGACCACGGTGGAGGCAACGCTACCCGAGGGGACCATTCTCACCATTCCGCGGGTCTGCTCTTTCGCCACAACACACAAAACACACAAAACACACAAAACACACAAAACACACAAAACACACAAAACACACAAAACATAACACATAAAAAAACATAAAACATAAAAAAACTTGAACAAAAAACACACAAAACACAAAACACAAAAAACACACGACACAAAAAACACATCTCGTTGATCGCCGGAACTGTCTTTTTTTTCGGCGTGGGTCGCAGCTTTCCTCCCCCGAAGCCGTGGCACCTGGCCCGATCCGGACCGCGCCCGAGGGACCCGGGTTGTCGATGCTCATCGCGAGTGCGAACCCGGCCGGGACCGACCCCCTGACCAACTGCCTCGACGAGTTGGAGACCACGAGTCGGGTTTGCCAAACCCGTGAGTTGGTCTGTGCGTTTTTGGAAGATGCGTCCCGTGCATTTTCTGCTCACGCCCATGGGTCTTTCTCCCTCCAGAATTTGCGAATTCATGTGGTGTCGCATGCGACCAAGCCAGCCCTGCAAGGTCCGTTACAGGTGAGAATTTCAAACAAAGTTGAATTGCACGTTTTGCACCATGAGGTGGGGGGGGGGGGGGGGGGGGCTCCATGTGGTATGTAATGCGTCAAGTTCTGTGTCATGTTCTGTGTCATGTTCTGTGTCATGTTCTGTGTCATGTTCTGTGTCATGTTCTGTGTCATGTTCTGTGTCATGTTCTGTGTCATGTTCTGTGTCGTGCTATGTGTCGTGCTCTGTGTGTTTATGTGTGTCATGCGTACCATCGGAACAACGCGCGACGCGAAGGCGGGAGGAACGTTTCTTCGCCTGCGTCCGAGCAAATACAGGTATGTCTCTCTGTGTCTGTTCTCTGTCGTGGTGGGTCGTGTTGTGCCTCTTACTGTGCGCGTCCGGGGCAGCGTCCGTAGGAAGGCACCCCAACCTGTCGACAAGATACTCAGCATCTCTGTCCGGCGCCTTCTTTTCTCTCCTCTAGATGCGATCAACACCTTCCGCCCGGCGGTCCTTGTTCTCGTCTCGCACGGCAAGTGGGACGGCCAGATTGTCCACGACCAGTCCACCGGCAGCGACGAGCTGACTGCCCCCGAGCTGCTCAGCTACCTCGAGGAGGGCGGCTCGGGCAGTTCCCTGCAAGCAGCCGCTCTGTGTGCCTGCTACACGGGCAAGACGGGCTTGGCCCTGCGCGAACACGGGGTGGCGCGGGTCGTGGCCACGCGCGATCGGATGCTGGAGTGGGAGGGCGCCAAGTTCCTGTCGGTGTTCGTCTTTGGCCTGGCAGAGGCGGGTCTCGGCGACGACCCCAGGCCCACAGGTGGCCCGGCCGACCCATTTGAGACGATCGCCCAGGCGGCCCGCCGAACGGCCCACGCCGAGCTCGCTGTCTGGAAAGCCCGGCCAGAGGAAATGCCCTTGATCCACGACCACTGTCCACTGCTCATCTCGGCCCAAGAGTGGGATGAATTCATCGCTGCAGCACCCTGGTGCCCGCCGCCTGCTCCGCCACCTCATCCCGTCGACCCTGATCCCTCCTTGTCCAATGCCCCGCCTGTTCTAGTCAGCCCCGCGTTCTTAGGTCGGCTGATGGCAGGAGCAACGGCATCAACAGCAACACCCACAGCAGCACCAACATCATCAACACCAACATCATCAACAGCAACAGCAACAGCAACAGCAACAGCAACAGCAACAGCAACAGCAACAGCAACAGCAACAGCAACAGCAACAGCAACAGCAACAGCAACAGCAACAGCAACAGCAACAGCAACAGCAACAGCAACAGCAACAGCAACAGCAACAGCAACAGCAACAGCAACAGCAACAGCAACAGCAACAGCAACAGCAACAGCAACAGCAACAGCAACAGCAACAGCAACAGCAGCACCCACAGCAACACCCACAGCAACACCCACAGCAGCACCAGCACCAACATCAACATCAACACCAGCATCACCAATACCAGCGACAACAGCACCAACACCAACACCAACAGCAGCAGAGGAGATGACATTGCCGAGCGTTTCACCAACACCCCCGACGGATCCCCCGACCTTCCCTGTCCTCCCCTTGGAGGCGGTGGTTGTGTGATCTCATTCCCCTGCATCCCCTCATCATCCCTCCCTCCCCCCTCCCCCCCTCTCCCCAGCGTCCGATTCGATGGTTGGGCGAGAGGGTGTATGTTATTCCACGTGTGAAACATGACACGACATCGGACAGCCGACTTGCAACAAGACATACAATCGCCGAATTGGTGGATGGGATGGGAGAGGCGGGGCAGGGTGGGTCGAAAGAAATGAAGATGGGGGGCCCGGCAGGGAAAAAAAAAAATAAAACTCAACGAGGGAAGGGAAACGGAAGACGAATCGAAAAATGGTCAACCAAAATGATGATCAGATCCCGCTCAACAACGGGCAGCAGCAGCGGCAACGACAACGACAACCACCACAACGACAACGACAACAACCACACAACAACTACTACAACCGGCACGAAGAATCAGCAACACACAGGAAACCCACACTCAGGCGGGATGCTTCTCTTGCTACTTATAGGAAACAGAGAGGGAGGGGACTGGTGGAGTTTGGAATGAGGAAAATGCCATAGGCGGGGGCAGGGTGCATCGCGCATCGACGTCCCTTGCCCCTCAAACGACAATCTGAGGGGGGGGGGGGGGGATTGTGGTGGTGGTGGTGGTGGTGGTGGTGGTGGTGGATTTTTGAAAAAAAATCAAAGAGATGATTTAGGCAGGGGGTGGTGGGTGTTGTGCCTGAAACAGCACAGTCCTGCTGAAATCCTGCAGCCCTGGCTCGGTGGAGCATCAGCCAGATTCGAAAATCCGAGGGGTGAAGAGTCCCGTCGGGGGGTGGGGCTGTTGATACAACAGTACCGCCAAATCAAATTCGGTCCGCGGGGTGAACAGCCCCGTTCCGGGGGAACATCATCATCAGCATCGCCAGATTCGGATGGACTTATCGGCACTGGCCGAGTAGAATAGCCCGTCCTGAATCAGCAGCCCCAGCACGGCCGGCTCGGGGGTGGCGGCGGCGGCGGCCGTCGGGGCGATGGTGGCGGTGGCGGTGGATGATGTAGTGGCTGGTGCCCCGGTATTGTTGGGAGTGGGAGTGGGAGGGGTGGGTGCTGATGATGATGATGATGATGATGATGATGATGATGATGATGATGATGATGATGATGATGATGATGATGATGATGATGATGATGATGATGATGATGATGGGGGTGGCACACCGGCAGGAGTGGAGGATGCTGGTGGTGGTTGGGTGGGAGCTTGGCTTGCTCCACCAGGAGGAGGAGGAGGGGCGGTGGGGAGGCGCTGGTGGCCTGAGTAGACCCCCGTGAAGTGGCGACCGCGCAGGGACTGTGCACCGCCCAGGATCGTGGTCGAGAAGGTGAAAACAGAGGTAGGTATGAGACGGGGACAGGGACATGGATCGGGACACAAGAGGCAGAATAAGTGGAATGTAAGGCCACGGACAACCACTTTGGCCACGGAGCAGCAGGGAGGGCAAGAGGAAAGGACACACGGGGGATATGCGGGCACATGGTGGCAGGAGGCGGACCCCAGCCATCACCCGGCTGTCATCATCCAGTCATCATCATCCAATCATCATCCAATCATCATCCAATCATCATCCAATCATCATCCAATCATCATCCAATCATCATCCAATCATCATCCAATCATCATCCAATCATCATCCAATCATCATCCAATCATCATCCAATCATCATCCAATCATCATCATCATCATCCAATCATCAATCATCATCCAATCATCATCCAATCATCATCCAATCATCCAATCATCCAATCATCCAATCATCCAATCATCATCACTATTATCACCACCCACCACCCACCACCCACCACCACCACCACCACCACCACCAACCACCACCACCACCACCATCATCATCATCCAATTCATCCAATTCATCCAATTCATCCAACCGATCATCCACTCAGAGGGAAGCGGACCCCGGTCATCACCCTGCCGTCCTGGAGCCCGACATAGACGGCCTTCCGCTTGGGGATGCAGGCCAGACTGCAGATGTGCATCGGGCTGGGGGCCGACTCGGGCGGGGGGGCGATATCGTGCAGGACGGCACCCTGTACGTCCAGCACCCACACACATCCAGTCAAAAGAACGATGATGATGATGATGGATGGGCAGGGCGATCGACCCTGTATGTACCGCACACACACGCATACAGTACAAAGAACGGGCGATCTCTCGTGCAGGACAGGACCACCCTGGCGCCATCATCAACAAGATACGACGATGGTGTATTCACGGGCCAATCTGACCCGAAATTACTGACTGTCATGACAACCCACCGCACCTTCAACCAGCTCTCGCCACTGTTTTCGCAAGCACAGCACAGGGACGAGTGACATACGACACGATGACACACAGAGGGACGACGACACACACATGGGTGACACACATGGGTGACACACACAGGGGTGACACACACAGGGGTGACACACACAGGGGTGACACACACAGGGGTGACACACACAGGGGTGACACACACAGGGGTGACACACACAGGGGTGACACACACAGGGGTGACACACACAGGGGTGACACACACAGGGGTGACACACAGGGGTGACACACAGGGGTGACACACAGGGGTGACACACACAGGGGTGACACACACAGGGGTGACACACACAGGGGTGACACACAGGGGTGACACACAGGGGTGACACACAGGGGTGACACACAGGGACGACACACAGGGACGACACACGGCACGGATGGGCACCCCACCTCCAGGCAGGGCACAACTGGGGGGGGCCTCAACGACACAGAACACACGACATATGACACATGACACGACACACACAACGAGACACAACATGACACACAACACAACCCACGACGCCATCCACGACACACACACATCACACAACACAAAAATACGACACATCCCACGTCATACAACATGACACATAACTCGACACATAACAACACATAACTCGACATACGACGGACCATGCAGTCACACACCCACACCCGATTGGACCAGGTGCAGGCGACGGCCAGACAGGGCAGTCCGGGCCTCAGCTGGGTCTTGCGGCGGGTGGGGCCAATCCAGACGGGGCGCAGAACGCAGAGGTGGGTTGGCTGGCGGGGCGGGTCGGTGGCGGACGGGGGAGCTCCAGAAGGACCCACGGGGAGCGTCACCGCGGCAAGCTGCTCCTTGGACTGGGTGAAACAACAGGGGGAACAACAACACAGGCAGGAAAGAATTGTGAGTCTGTGACTGTGTCGTTCCTTGGACTGGGCGGCGGGTGGAACAACACATGATGGATCGTGGTGTGAGTCTGTCTGTGTCACGGGAAAGCCGAGTCTCTATGTGGTCGCCACCCCGGACCCATCCATCTCAACTCGCACAGATCTCTGCATGCATGCATGCATGCAGGTAGGGCAGGGCAGGGCAGAGGGCAGAGGGCAGAGGGCAGAGGGCAGAGGGCAGAGGGCAGAGGGCAGAGGGCAGAGGGCAGGGCAGGCAAGACCTCAACGTCCCAGCAGTAGAGGACGGGCCGGTTGGCGGCACCGGCGTAGACCCGGGTTCCATCCGGGGTCACGAGCACCGAGCCGAGGGGCTCAGGAGCAGTGTACGTCGCGCGCTGGTCTCCGCCCTGTGTGCGTGTGTGTGTGTCGTGTAAAGAAGGAACGTGTGTGTGTGGTGTTGTGTGTTGGACAGAAGCAGAAGGAAGTGAGTGGGGGGGGGGGTTAAAAAGTGGGAGGTTGGGCCAGCCAGTGAAATACCACCACTTTTACGAGTGTTTTATACTGATCCCGCCCCCCCCCACCTCCAAACACAAGTCCGGCAAGCACAGACCAGGCGCCACGTGAGGACGTTGCACTTGTTAGTGGCGAAGAGGCAGTAGGGCTGCAGGCACTTCTTGAGGACGGGAAGACCCGTGTAGTTACGCGAGTGCAGCAGGGCCTCCCCGGGGTGCGACAGGTCTGGATCGATGATGATGATGATCGGATGATCGGATGATGATCGGATGATCGGATGATTGGATGACTGGATGATGATGATGAGGATGATGATGATGACTGGATGATGATGATGACTGGATGATGATGATGACTGGATGATGATGATGATGATGATGATGATGATGATGATGATGATGATGATGATGATGATGATGATGATGATGATGATGATGATGATG
This sequence comes from Paratrimastix pyriformis, assembly GCA_027972325.1. NCBI lineage: Eukaryota > Preaxostyla > Paratrimastigidae > Paratrimastix > Paratrimastix pyriformis. The sequence continues at coordinate 86,211 of JAPMOS010000024.1, forward strand.
ATGATGATTGATGATGATGATGATGATTGATGATGATTGATGATGATTGATGATGATTGATGATGATTGATGATTGATGATGATTGATGATGATTGATGATGATTGATGATGATGATGATGATGATGATGATGATGATGATGATGATGATGATGATGATGATGATGATGATGATGATGATGATGATGATGATGATGATGATGATGATGATGATGATGATGATGATGATGATGATGGATGCCTGAATGAGGATGATGGGGTGATTCCGACGCGGGCGGACGGACCAAGTGGGGGCGGCGGTGTCGGCGGCCCGCGCTGCATACCAGTCACCTCGTCCACCTCCTCTTCCTCCTCTTCCTCTTCCTCCTCCTCCTCGGCATCATCACCCTCATCCTCGTCGTCATCCTCGTCATCATCATCATCATCACCCCGTCTGGTGGCTCGCGCCGGGGCCGGCGAGTCCAAGGGCAAGGGGATGATCCCGTCCGCCTGTTCCTGATGGACATGCAGGTGGACAGTACCCGGGGAGGAGGAGGGCGTCGACATAGCCGATGCGGACGGGGTGCGAGAGACATCCGGAATGGGAGAAGGGGCAGTCATAGTGGCTCCTGCCTCGGCAGAGGAGACAGTTGGATTTGAATTCGCGGGAACAGCGACAGCGACAGGGGGTGGGACGGAGGCCGGTGGAGGGTCCGGGGGTTGGGGTGACTTTCGGCGATGCGCGATCTTGTGGACTTGCGGAGTCGGAACAGGAAGGGAAATGGAAACAACCGGAGGAGGAGCGAAGATAAATTGGGGTGGTGGCGGTGTGCACTTGGCGACGGAAACTTGCCGGAAGTCATCATTGATGTACGTCCGAAATGCCATGATGCATTGCCAGGTCTGCGAATGCCCAGCGTCAAAAAAAAAACCCATCGAAAACTGGACAAACCTCAAGACTCCACATACAAATCATCTTCCGGGAGAGTGTCATACACGTCCAGAACCTGGTCGTCTTGACTGAAAGGGATTGTTTGTACACGTTCTCGGTACCGAGAATTCCACACCCAAAACCCTTGGCCAACGGCGGCAACAATTAGTTGATTCTTCCCGAAGCGGCCATCGGTGAGAGCGACTGGAATTTGGGGGACTTTAAAACTCCACGAAAATCGATTATACTGGAGAGATGATAAAAAAAACGGCCCAAGAAGGCGGAGGAAAGACCTTGGAGGTGGTCACACCCATGAGGCTCTCAACAGAAAGAGCAAACAGAACCGAAGGGGGTTCGAGGCTGATACACTTCAGTTGTTGTTGTGCCATATGCCGTTTTCTCGCTCCAAACCTGTTACTTACTCGCTCCTTATAATTTTCTTTTTCTTTTGTCTCTGGGTTTTTTCGATTGATCGCGGTCTGATCGTTTTTGGCATATCGTTCTGACCCTTCTCTCCCAAAGGCACTCTCCCTCCTCAATCAGAGACCCAGCAAATAAGTTCCAAGAAGGCACCGCCGACTCTGCCTCCCCCCAGATTTCCACGCAACCCTGCAAGTATTCCGGTTGCTCAGCCCCCACCCCCTTCAACCGAGGACGACCGGAAACCTCCTCCCTCGCCGCCACCTCCTCCTCCTTCGACCGAAGACCACCCGCCACCACCACTTCGGGAACCGACCCCCGACCAAGGTGATCATCCCGCCCCATCACCACCTGTTGTCGTCGTGGATCCCGTCCCGGTACCTGATGAACCCATGCCCGAACCCCCGCCCCCGGAACCCGTCCACGAAAACTTCGACCCCACTGGGATTTGGAAACAACGCCAGCTTGCCGTGAAGGATGTCTGTGACTTGTTTTATTTTTTTTTGAATTTTTGAATTTGTGTCGACATCGCCCACAGGCCATGAACTTCGCCTGGCAGGGCTATCGGAAGTACGCGTGGGGAGCCGACGAGTTGAAGCCAGTCAGCATGGCGCCTTCCAATTGGATGAGTCTGTGGCTACCCCCCCCCCGTCATCCTCACCCATCCACCGACCGTCCACCCCACCCACCACCCCTCCATCCATCCATCATCACCCATCCATCCATCACCATTCCATTCCCCCCCCCCCTCCCCCCCCCCCCTCCCCTCCCTCCCCTCCCCCTCCCTCCCTCCCTCCCTCCCTCCCTACCACCAACCACCAACCCCCACCAACCCCTACCTTTACACCCCTTGATGTCACGCCCCATACCGCCTCTTTATGGTACACACCCCTCTGGGCGGCACCATTGTCGACTCGCTCGACACGCTCTACTTGATGGACATGCGCGATGAGTTCGCCGCGGCCCGCCAGTGGGTCGCCCAATCGCTCAATTTCGACAAGGACGCATACGTGAGCACCTTTGAGACCACCATCCGCATCGTGGGTGGGCTCCTCTCGGCCTACGACCTCTCCGGGGACAAGATATTCCTTGACAAGGCGAAGGTCTGGTATTATGTGTCGTGGTATTATGTGTCGTGGTATTATATGTCGTGGTATTATGTGTCAGTGGTATTATGTGTCAGTGGTATTATGTGTCGTGGTATTATGTGTCGTGGTATTATATGTCGTGGTATTATATGTCGTGGTATTATGTGTCGTGGTATTATGTGTCGTGGTATTATGTGTCAGTGGTAGATGTCGTGTTTTGTGTCGTGTTTTGTGTCGTGTTTTGTGTCGTGTTTTGTGTCGTGTTTTGTGTCGTGTTTTGTGTCGTGTTTTGTGTCGTGTTTTGTGTCGTGTTTTGTGTCGTGTTTTGTGTCGTGTTTTGTGTCGTGTTTGTGTCGTGGTAGATGTCATGGTATATGTCATGGTATATGTCGTGGTGTGTGTGTCGCCGAGTTTTGATAAAGACGCCTTCGTGAGCACCTTTGAGACCACCATCCGCATCGTGGGTGGGCTCCTCTCGGCCTACGACCTCTCCGGGGACAAGGTCTTCCTCGATAAGGCGAAGGTCTGGTAGCAACGTATGTGTCTTGGTCTGTGTCGTGGTCTGTGTTGTGGTCTGTGGCGTGGGGTGTGGCGTGGGGTGTGGCGTGGGGTGTGGCGTGGGGTGTGGCGTGGGGTGTGGCGTGGGGTGTGCCGTGGTGTCGTGCTCTGTGTCGTGCTCTGTGTCGTGCTCTGTGTGTCGTGCTCTGTGTCGTGCTCTGTGTCGTGCTCTGTGTCGTGCTCTGTGTCGTGCTCTGTGTCGTGCTCTGTGTCGTGCTCTGTGTCGTGCTCTGTGGCGTGGTCTGTGGCGTGGGGTGTGTCGTGGTATGTGTCGCGTCGTGGCATGTGTCGCGTCGTGGTATGTGTCGCGTCGTGGTATGTGTCGGAGTCTGTGTCGTGGTATGTGTCGGAGTCTGTGTCGTGGTATGTGTCGCGTCGTGGTATGTGTCGCGTCGTGGTATGTGTCGCGTCGTGGTATGTGTCGGAGTCTGTGTCGTGGTATGTGTCGTCGTGGTATGTGTCGCGTCGTGGTATGTGTCGCGTCGTGGTATGTGTCGCGTCGTGGTATGTGTCGGAGTCTGTGTCGTGGTATGTGTCGTCGTGGTATGTGTCGCGTCGTGGTATGTGTCGCGTCGTGGTATGTGTCGGAGTCTGTGTCGTGGTATGTGTCGTCGTGGTATGTGTCGCGTCGTGGTATGTGTCGCATCGTGGTATGTGTCGCATCGTGGTATGTGTCTCGGAGTCTGTGTCGTGGTATGTGTCGTCGTGGTATGTGTCGCGTCGTGGTATGTGTCATCGTGGTATGTGTCGCATCGTGGTAAAAAATGTCGCATCGTGGTATGTCACATCGTGGTATGTGTCGCATCGTGGTATGTGTCGGACTCTTGGTCGACCTCTGTGTCGGCGTTGTGCGTTCTTGGGGCGGATGTCTCGGCTTCGGGGCGGGTCTTCCTCAGCGGGGGTATGCGTGTGCGTGCGTGTCAGTCTGTGTTTTTGTGTGTCAGGTATCTTCAGATCCCCCCCCCCACCCCCCCCCTCCCCACTCCACCCACTCCACCACTCCCTTCAGGATCTCGGCGACCGGCTGCTGTGGGCCTTCAACTCGAGCCTGTCCATCCCGCTCTCATCGATCAACCTCAAAACGTCCGCGCCCAAGCGTCATCATCCAGTCATCATCATCCAGTCATCTTCATCCAGTCATCATCATCCTGTCATCATCCAGTCATCATCCAATCATCATCATCCAACCATCATCATCCAACCATCATCATCCAACCATCATCATCCAACTGTCATCATCCAACTGTCATCATCATCACAGTCATCGAAATTTCCATCCCAATCATCGCCACCACCCGATCAGAAGCGTGAACATTCGTCATCATCATGATCATCATTCCATGCATTTTTAAATCGCCTTCCGCAGGCACCAATCGCGGAACCCCTCGTGGAACGGGGGTGCCTCTGTCCTGGCCGAGCTGGCCCTTCAGGTGGAATACCGCGCTCTGGCCAAGCGCACAGGGAACGAGTGGTGGGCACAGAAGGTCCGCTCTCTGTTCCCCCCGTCCTCCCCACCCCGCCCCACCCACACTCACCCCATCCACCTCCACATCTTCCGCCATCCCATCATCATCATCATCCAATCATCATCCAATCATCATCCAATCATCATTCAATCATCATTCAATCATCATTCAATCATCATCATCATCATCATCATCATCATCATCATCATCATCATCATCATCATCATCATCATCATCATCATCATCATCATCATCCAATCATCATCATCATCTGCCTCTGTTCCTCTTTGTTGTTTGCACCGGGGACGAGAGGGTGGGTCCGCCACATGTGTCTGCTGTTCCCCCTTGTCGTTTGTCTGTCTGTGATCTGTGATGGCGCGCCGGGACGAGTGGGGGGACGGGTGGTGGGCACAGAATGACATCCCTCTCACTCTCCTCCAGCCGAATGAAGCTGTTCGCCGTATTCTGGCCCACCCAGGGGACCCTCATGGCCTCTACCCGGTCTTCATCAACCCCCACAACGGCCACGCAGCGAACAGTCCGCTCCCTGCCCTGTGCCTTGTGTTGATGATTGGATGATGATTGGATGGATGGATGGATGGATGATGACGATTGGATGATTGGATGGATGGATGGATGGATGGATGGATGATTGGATGATGATGATCGGATGTTGATGATGATCGGATGTTGATGATGATCGGATGATGATGATGATCGGATGATGATGATGATCGGATGATGATGATGATCGGATGATGATGATGATGATCGGATGATGATGATGATCGGATGATGATGATGATCGGATGATGATGATGATCGGATGATGATGATGATCGGATGATGATGATGATGATGATCGGATGATGATGATGATCGGATGATGATGATGATCGGATGATGATGATGATCGGATGATGATGATGATGATGATTGGATGATTGGATTGGTTGATGATTGTAGGATGATGATTGGATTGGATGATGATGGGTGATGATGCCGGATGATGATGATGATTGGATGATGATCACTCTCACTTCACCACCCTCGTCCTCACCAGACCTGGTTACTTTCGGTGCAATGGGCGACTCGTTCTACGAATATCTGCTCAAGGGCCACCTGCTGGTGGGCAAGAAGGACCCCGAGAACTACAAGGCGTACCTGGTGGCCATGCGGTCCACCATTGAGTCCGTCCTGGTGTTGTTGTTGGTGTTTCAAAAAAAATGATAATTGGATGATGGTTGGATGATGATTGGATGTTGGATGATGCTTGGATGATGATTGGTGTTTCCACAAAAATAATTACAAGATGATTCGGGATTTTACCTGAATTTTACCTGAATTTTACCTACCCGTTCTGGTAGGTTCTATCTCAGGCGAATCAGGTACAATCCCTGGTACGTCCCCTGGTGACTTTCTGGTACGTCCCCTGGTACGTCCCCTGGTGACTTTCTGGTATGTCCCCTGGTGAATCCCTGGTACGTCCCCTGGTGACTTTCTGGTAAAGTTCAGGTAAAAATGAATTCAGGTAATTTCGCTTCCCCACCTACTTTTTACCAGCCCCCTCACCTGACGGCCCCACCTCACTTTTCAGGTAAACCTCCCTGGTGATTTTCTGGTAAACGATGAGGTGTTAAGGCATTTAAGACGAAGGACGACGGGATTGAACCACAGACCTGAAGACCACTGAACCTGCTCTCTACCACCTAAGCTACTGGGAGAAAAACAGTCTCGGTCATGGTGAAAGCGGCAGATGTAGCTTCTTGTCGATTGCACATCCACCATCCACTCTCGCACACTTTTCCAAAGGCATGCACGTCTCACTGGGGGGCGGGAGCCGACCCATGGGCCCCTTGGGACGACCATCCAGCGAGCTTGTCTGGCGAACCGGGGTCCCGCGGGCTTTGGCCCTGTCTCGCGGGGAGGGCGGACCGGGGTCCATGCTTTCCGCGGGCTTCGGCCCGAGCACACGGACCCGACGGGAGCCGGGAAGTATCATGTGCATTCATGCACGCAACCTCCACACAGGCACACACCCACAGATGCCGTCCACTTGCGCCTTCGCCAGGTGAAACTCCACTCCGGAGGGCCGGGAAACCCCACCCTGCGTTCCATTCCACCACCCCACCACCCCACCCCCACCGCTCCACCGCTCCCCCCTTCCCCTCCCTTCCCTCCCCTTCCCTCCCTTCCCCCTCCCCCATCCCCATCCACCACCCACCATTCATCATCCACTCCCCACCCCACACACAACGATGTGCGCGCGCGCACACACACACACACACACACACACACACACACGTTCCCCTTCCTCGGGATCCAATCCCCGCTTCCGCAACATGGAGAAAAATCAAAAAAAATCACCCTTTCCACAATGTTTTGGGGTTTACCAAGGGCAGTACCAGGGGGTTCACCAAAGGTTTTGCCAGGGGTTCCACCGGGGGTTTTACCAGGAGTCAGTTTTACCAAGCGCTCCTGGTAAAAGGCCTGGTCATGTCGCGAGTTTACCTGAATTTTCCCCTGGTGCTTTGTGTTTTACCAGAATGTCAGGTAAAATTCTGGTAAAACTGGTTTACCAGGGCAGGTAAAGTTCAGGTGACGCTCTGGTAAGCTTAGTAAAGCTTAGGTAAAGCCCAGGTAAAGTTCAGGTAAATTCAGGTAATTTTCTGGTAATTTTAGGTAAAAGTCCGAATCATCTTGTAATTGTTTTGAATGTTGTTTTAGAGATACGGAGATCATTTTTTTTTTTTGTTGATTGATTGAAGACGAGAACGACAAGGCATACCTGGTGGCCATTGACCGAGTGTTGTTGTTGGTGTTCCACAAATTTTTTTTAAAGTTTTGAATGGGATGTGTTCGAGAATCAAGAGCATCTTCCAATCGTCTTCCGAAGCCACACCCATAATTTTTGGGGGGGATCGGCGAATGCAAGTGCAAGCGGTTTCTGCCCGGATCGGCACGTTCACGCTGCTGATGAACTGTCGCTTGCAGTAGGCCAGAAGATTGATCAGGTAGGGATCTGATTGTTGGAGTGAGAATACCAGCCGAGAACCCGGGTCGTGACCGATGCGCCACCACGCACCAGAGATTTAGAGGTCGAGTGATATAGAGTGAACCGATGGCGAGTGAGAGTGATAGTGACTGCATTAGAGTTGCACGAAAGTTGGAAAAAAAGGTGAAAGAAGTGACACGTTTTTGTCGTTGTTCGGAGCAGTCTGGGACTCGAATTGGGCGGTCGTTCCTGGGCCGAGCAAAAGAAGAAGAAGAACGAAAGCCGAGAAGAAAAAAAAAAAGCAGAATGAAACCAGCTTTTTTCGTGCACCTCTATGCTCTCAGATATTCACGTGATTCTCATTTTAATCCCCTCAACTCCAGTTTCTTCACCTCGCCTTCACCTCCCCTCCTCCCACAGCCAACTCCTGCAGACGGCTGGCGGGCTGACGTATGTCGCTGAGATGCACGGCCGCACGCCAGTGGGCAAGATGGATCACCTGGTCTGCACCCTACCCCGCGCCAAGACCCAGCCACACGTCCAGATCGGTTCGTTCGACCACCGTCATCCATCAGCAGCATCGGCAGCATCATGATCATATCAGCATCATCATTTCATCAGCATCATCAACTCGTCGGCATCATCGCCATCGTCATGCCATCGTCATCGTCATCCAATCATCCAATCATCGTCACCATCAACAAAGCATCATCATCACCATCATCACCATCATCTCATCATCATATCCAATCATCTAATCTTTTCCGCTCCACGCCCGTCGCAGGCCTGCTTCCTTCCTGCCCTGCTGGCCCTGGGAGTGGGCGCCATGACGGACTTCGATCCGACTCGCCTGCCCACCGCTGATAACACCGTCTGTCCCCCCTAGGTTGGTGGTGGTGCTGGTGGTGCTGGTGGTGCTGGTGGTGCTGGTGGTGCTGGTGGTGCTGGTGGTGCTGGTGGTGCTGGTGGTGCTGGTGCTGGTGCTGGTGCTGGTGCTGGTGCTGGTGGTGATGATGATGATGGTGGATGATGATGATGATCGGGTGATGACGCAGCACAATGTACCTATCTAGCAAATGCAGTCCCTGATTTCCATTTCCTCCCTTCCGTTTTGGCCTTCTTCACAATCTCATCCTGCTATGACCTTCATCACAATCCTATCTATTACACAATCCATCCCGCTGTGACCTTCTCCTTCTTCATCACCCCGCTGAGACTTTCTCTTTCATCACGTAATCCCACCTTCTTCATCGCACAATCGCATCGTTCGCGCCCGCTGGCGTAGGCGATGGACCATCTTCGGGCCGCCGAGCGTCTGACCGAGACCTGCATGGCCATGTACACCTCCCAGCCCACGGGTCCGCCTCCCGTCCCCCCAACCCGGCAGGTGGGGCGGGTCGTGGGCCCCGGGCATCATCATCATCATCCAATCATCATCCAATCATCATCCAATCATCATCATCATCAACATCAGCCTCCAATCATCATCATCATCATCACATCCTCATCATCACCATCGTCTTCATCATCCCGTCATCTGACTCTTCGTCATCAACCACAGATCCATCCGTCGGTCATCTTTCTTCACGCACGCGCGTCACAATTCCACTCCCCTCTTCTTTCCCCGCACCAGGAATTGCGCCTGAGTTCGTTGAGTTCAACTCGGGTTCCCTCCGCGCAGCCGCCTCCGCCCCCTGGAACAAACTCCGCCCGGGTCCGTCTTTCTCCCCCACCAAAACTTGGCTGTGCTGCCTTTGTCCTCCCCTGCCCGCTGTCTTTACTTCGCCCGGGTCCGTCTGTTTTGGGCTTGGCTGTGCTGCCTCTGTGTCTGTCTTCTTGCCGAGGCGCTCTTCGTGATGCACATCAGTGGCTACACAATGGACCTCTCTGATTCACACTCCCGCACTGTGCACCACCCACAGAGGCTGCCGAGGCGCTCTTCCTGATGTACCGCGTGACCCGGGACCCCAAGTGGCGCGAGATGGGCTGGACCATGTTCGACGTCTGTTGGTGGTGATGATGACTGGATGATGATGATGATGATGGATGTTGCATGATGATGATTGCATGATGATGATGATCGGATGATGATGATGATGATGATGATGATGATGATGATGATGATGATGATGATGATGATGATGATGATGATGATGATGATGATGATGATGATGATGATGATGATGATGATGATGCTGATGATGATGATGATGATGATGATGATGATTGGATGATGATGGCCGTTGGTGTTTGTGTCACATGCCGGCGCGAGTTGGGCTGTGGTGTTTGACCGGGTGGACACGCGCATTTATTTTCTTCACACCCACACACACACACACACACACAGGCCTTCAACCGGAACTGCCGCACCAAGGCCGGCTTCAGCGGCCTGAACGATGTCCGGTTCACCCCGGCCAGTTTCAACGACGAGATGCCAAGTTACTTCCTGGCCGAGACCCTGAAGTACTTCTGGCTGCTGTTCGGCGACCCCGCGGGGCCCGGCGTTCAGATCCCGCTCGATCAGTGGGTTTTCAATACGGAGGCCCACCCGCTCCGCGTCAGCTTCTAATCGATATGCCCCAACCTGGCAGTGGGTCTTCTCCCCTCGTACCCTCTGTCTCTTGGAAGGAGGGGCTCGGTTCGTTTGGTTTGGTTTTTTATTTGATGTTGTTTTTGAGGAGGCAGATCTCTCCGTAATTTTTTTTCGCGTTTTTTTTGTGGCCGAAATATTCGCTTTGCCCTCAAGATCCACGTGTTGGCGACCCCGGCGTTCAGCCCTGGCCGACGAGGTGAAGGGGTGCAAAAATGGATAACCCCTGCGGGATTTGAACCAACCTACGGAGGATGATGAGAGTCGATGAATCTCGGAGCTGCCGAGAAATCGCGTGTTCAACCTCAGCACGAAACAAAAATATAAAAATGGATGACCCCTGAGGGATTTGAACCCCCAACCTATCGATCTGGAGTCGATTGCGCTGCCATTGCGCCAAGGAGTCTTGTAGGTTTGGGGCAAGAAAACACTGCATGAGGCCAGAGAAAATTTGCGACTCCTCACAAATCCATCGCATGTTCTCTGACAAGGGAGCAAAATTGAGAGAAGAAGAAGCGCCACGAAAACCAACAAATAACAGAGAACAACAGAACCGGAAACAACAAGAAGGGGTGCCCAGTATATCTGGGGGGGGGGGGGGGGGGGGGGGGGGGGGGGGAAGGCTCGGCAATATGAAATGGGGACGAGCAATGGGGTCCTCAAAAAACCGGTACAAAGAAAGGGACACTGCACAAGGAGGCATCGTCCCAAAACAGCAAGGCGCTCAGACAGAAAGACAGGACCCACGAGGGGCCCGCACACAGGCCGCAAGACACACACAGACACACACACACAAAGACAGACACAAGGGGGATGAATTGCCAAACCAGCACAGAGGGTTCGGCCAGACGCGAAATCAGACCGACACACATCAACACCCACAACACAACAACTTCTGACACACACTGACACTGACACAAAGACCCACGCCTCACCAACGCGCCACAGCTGGTGTGGAGGGAGTTCGCCAAGAGCACATTCGTCCTCACGTCGGGGGGGCACCACCACCGGCCGTGGCCGTGCCCGGGGTCGCCCGCAGGGGGTCGGTCAGGGAGGGCAGACGGGCCGGGGCGCGCTGCGGGCGGGGCCGACGCGGTGGCAGGCTCGTTGGCAAAATCGGGGGTGCGGGTGACATGCCGGGTGGTGGCGGGGGTGGGGTTGGTGAGATGAACCCGGGTGGGGGTGACATGCCGGGTGGGGGTGACATGCCGGGTGGGGGTGACATGCCGGGTGGGGGTGACATGCCGGGTGGGGGTGAAAGTGGTTGTGGTGGTTCTGTTGGTTGGAATTGTGGTGGTGTTGGTGTTGGTGTTGGTGAGGAAGATGGTGTTGATGTTGGTGGAGTTGGTTGTGGTGGTGGTGGTGGTGGTAGTGGCGAGGCCAGTTCAGGCGGCTGTGCCAGCCGCATCAGGGCCGTAGCCACGGGGCGGGCGCGCGGAGGTCGGGGCCGCACGGGCCGCTGACGCGTGTTGGGCGCCGGGAACCCTGGCGGAAGGAGCTCTGCATGCGGTGGTTCGGTGAGTGTGTGTCGGTGTGGTTCGAAGGCGCCCACAGCTGGTGCCGGCTGATTGGAAAGAAGCGGATTGGGGACAAAACCGGGCGGGGTGCATTCGGGGGCTGCTGGCTCTTCGGCCAGGGCAAGAGCCGCCGCTTCTGCCCCCCCATTGCCCAACGCCCGGATGGAGACGGGATTGGCAGTTGACGCCATCCCACCGCCGGGCTGCCGTGGCGCCCAGCCAACAGCAGTCATCATCACCAACCCGGCCTCTCCTGTCCTGCTGATACTACTGGTCGGGGTCGGCGCGGGTGTGGGCTCACAGAAGATCATCTCGGCACCTGGGCTGCGGGCCGGGGTGGGCGGCAGCGACGCTGTTGGTGTCAGGGCCAACATCGACTTGGTATCGTCCGTGCTACTGGCGGTCGGGGTCGGGACGGGCGACGGGGACGGAGACTCGATGGTGAGCAGCATGTCCTTGGCCAACTTGGTGCCGCCGAGGGGGCCCGGTGCTGGCCCGAGGGGCGTCATGACGAAGGATTGCTGTTGAAGAGGGGAACAAACGATTGAGCGTGACATCAGGGGAACACGATCATCATCAACACGATCATCAGATCAACAACATGATCAACAACATGATCAACAACATGATCAACAACATGATCAACAACATGATCATCAACATCAATCATCAACATGATCACATGATCACATGATCATCAACATCAATCATCAACATGATCATCAACATGATCAACATGATCATCAACATGATCAACAAAACAAACATCTCCCGGTCCGAACATGGTGGGCCATTCTTCGAAAAAGAAAACTCCACTCAGTTACTTGGTGTCTTGGGCTTCCACCAGAGGCCTCCTTCAACTCTGAGAGTGTACGATGCTGTTCGGCCAAACAAACAAAGTGAACACAAGATTTTCAGACCGTCTCCTTCCGGTCCTCGGCTGTTGCATTCGCAGCCTCCTGTCCGTCGTTACGTCCGCTCCGTCGCCTTTTCTTCCTCCGGCCCAGCGCGACCAGCCCACAGCAGACCAGCCCACCAGCCAGCACCACCAGCCCCAGCGAACCCAACGTCGCCCCCAAAACCACGCCCAGCACACCGCTGCCTGCCTGCTCCTGGCTCTCCACGGGGCTCGGGGTCGCCATTGGGGTCGGAACTGGGATGACAGGGGGCTGACAGGCACCCCCGGTGAGCCCGCCACCCGTGGAACCGGGACTGCACTGGCAGGCCCAGACGCGGGTCCCCGATGACAGCGTGAGGGCGACCAGGCAGGTGGCGGAGGGGTCGCCCAGGGCACGGCAGGCCGAGTCGGAGGTGCAGCGGTATGCGTCCGGGGCTGGTGAGTGGTGTGGGGTGGCGCGAAGAAAAAACGGATTTGAAAATCAATATACAAAAAATATGACGACAGTCGACTGACTGTCCGGGCAGCCTCTCGAGAGGCGGATTGGGTGACAGTATATTTGTGGTTTGTCGACAAGAATTGACTGAGAGAGAACATGCTATGCAATTGCTGAAGGGGCCCTCGACCCGCCCCACATACCCCTGAGCACCCCCCCCCCCCCCCCCCCCCAACACCCACACCCATCACTGGGCGGCCCCGCCACCAGGCGGGCCCCCGGGGGAGGAGCCATCATACGGGTCATTTGGCCCGGAGTGTAACGCATAGCGCTAAGGCGCGGGTCATCTGTGAACTTGTCGCCTGCGCCCTCGCAAATACACAGCAACAGACCCACGGCGGCACACTGGGCGCCGGCCCAGCCGGCCGTGCAGGCACATCGCTTGGCAGGCGCAGAGCCCTCGCAGGTACCGCCATGGGCGCAGTCCGCCGAGACGGTGCAGTTGCCCTCTGCCAGCACCACCCACCACCACGAGGACGGGGAAAATCGGAGATGATCTCACAAGGAAGACCAGAGGTGTCACCGCCCATCAGAACAGGTTGTATTTGCCAAAAGGCAAAAGATGAGGACTTGCGCCTTCGTGGATTTATGAGGATGACAGAGCAGCAACACGTGACGGACCGAGGATTTGGCAGCGCGACCCCGATCTGCCCGGGACGCATTGGCAGACGGTGGCGCTGCTCCCAATCAGACATCGGCTGCCTGCGCAGTCGGCCGCCGTCGAGCAGTTCCCAGCTGGCGGGGAGATGATTCAAGAGTTTGACGAGCGAATCCAATGAGATGTGTGTCAGGGGCGGAGGCCCCATAGGTTGAGAGAGAAACGAAAAGTGTGTTTGGAAATTTAGATATCTGGCGTTCAACTCATCTGCAGAATGCGGCGGGGACGGACCGAAGAGTATGGCCGCGGGACCGTCGACTGTCGTCGGCTGGGCAGCGAGCGGGTTCCCGGTCAGATCCACCATATCCGCCACGGCGAAGCGCCACCGCCCCACCGGGTCCCCCGCCCCAAACACATGTCCCGCGGTGTACTCGTTGGGGCGGCCCGTTGCGTTGGTCGTCAGCACGATCTGGAAGTGTCCATCGAACTGTTGCTGGCTGTGAAGGGCATTGCTGGTGGTGGTCGTGGTCGTGGGGGTGTCTGCGGTTGTAAGGATGACCACCGGGGGCGAGTGGAGCGGCTCCGAGACGGCGATGGTCACGGAGATGCGATCGCCCAGCAGGGCGAGACTGCTGTTGCCCGGGTGGGCGCTGGCAAAAAGGGCGCAGGTGACCGTGGGTGGCGTCCGGTCTGTGGTGAAGCAAGGAGACGGGGGGGGGGGGTCAACAAATGGCAGTGAGGTTCGGGTCTCAACAACAACAACAACAACAACAACAACAACAACAACAACAACAACAACAACAACAACATCATCATCATCATCATCAATCGAACACGAACGCACGCATACATCCGGACAGCAACAGACCGAAGAGCACGGTCCGGTTGAGGTTGGGCAGCCCGCTGGGTGTGATCAGCACCCGCCCGCCCGCGTCCGTCGCCTCGGGTGCTTCGAACCCGACGAGACCCTCCTCGTCCCCGGCCTGCATGCCATACGTGGCCTGCCACACCCGGCCGACCAGATCCAGCATTCGGACGGAGGCCAGGTGGTGCTGGGCCGAGCCAGGCACCCGGAAGCGGACGATGGGGGTCGGGCGGAGGGGCGCGGAGGCCGAGAAGTTGAGGACGATGGTGTCGGCCGGGCCGAGGCGGGCCGGGTCGTGGCGGTTGGTGGAGAAGAGCCAGGCTGACTGCAGGACGGGGCTCGAGCCGTCTGCGGGGGTGGTTGGTGGTGAGAGACATGCAGAAGAACAAGAGGGTCGTTGAAATCGAGACACGAGTTAAAAGATGGGCGCGAATGGGGCAGACCCACAATGATGGTCACCGTCAGTTGCAAGCCGACCGTCCCGTTGTGCGAGACTGTGAGCACATGGGTGCCGGTGGTGGTCGGGGTGAATGTGGCCACGAAGCGGGAACCGTTGCATGACCAGCGCAGGTCAGCCGGCACGGCCCCGTCCCAGAGGGCCGTGAAGGCGGCCCCGGCCGTGGCGGCGTCGCAGGCGACCGGGTTGCCCGCCGAGTCACGGGCCGTCACGGTCAGGCTGTACGGCTGGCCGGCCGTGAATGTCGCGTTGACGCTCTGATTTGTGGTGACAAAATCGGATTGGCCTGGCGAGACGCGATCCGGATCTGCGCGCAAAACGAAGAGACACGCGATTGATGACGATTTGATGATGATGACGATTTGATGACGATTTGATGACGATTTGATGATGATGATGATGCTTGGGTGATGATGATAATGATGATGATGATGATGATGATGATGATGATGATGATGATGATGATGATGATGATGATGATGATGATGATGATGATGATGATGATGATGATGATGATGATGATGATGATGATGATGATGATGATGATGATGATGATGATGATGATGATTGGATGATGATTGGATGATGATGATGATGATGATTGGATGACTGGATGATTGGATGATGGTGATGCCTGAATGATGAAGACTGGATGACAATGATGATGGTCGGATCTGCACAGCACACAACACTCCTGGGACCTTTTTTGGGGGACTCCTTCCCGCACAGTGACAAATCCCCTCCCCCTCCCTCCCCTCCTCCCCACACACACACACACATATCACCCCCACCTCGAACAGACCATCCACCACCCGCACCTCACAGGCGACACTTCCGCATCCGCCCGTTGCCGTCACGTTGGCCGCGACGCCCCGCACCACCAGCGTGTGATTGCCGGCTGTCCCGTTAATCCCAGGTGTGAATGTGGCCACGAAGCGGGACCCGTTGCATGACCAGCGCAGGTCAGCCGGGGGGGCCCCGTCCCAGAGGGCCGTGAAGGCGGACCCGGCCGTGGCGGCGTCGCAGGCGACCGGGTTGCCCGCCAAGTCACGGGCCGCCACGGTCAGGCTGTACGGCTGGCCGGAGGTCGAGGTGACATCGGCCGTGAAGGTCGCCTCGCGGATCTGGGTCGGGTCTGTCAGGAAACAGGGAAGGGAAACAAAGTGGAACCTTGAAGTCAGAGAAGGAACGAGGGGTGGAACAAGGGATGCGACTCCTGCTCTTGGTCGTCGAGGGAGATCCGTGATCGTGTGATTCTTAATGCTGCACTGCAATGCCGTCCTATGCCATTATAACTCCTCCACATGCATTCTCTGCCTCCGCAGGTGCCGAGACCACTACCAAGTCCTGCAACCAGTCCCCCCACCACTTCGCCTCCGTCTCCTTCGTTTCCTGCAGACACAATATGTCAACATCCGCAACCTGAATCAGTCAGCCACGTTATCCTGCATTTGTACTCACCGATCCCAACCCCCCAAAAAATTATGGGTGTTGCGAATGAGATGCGTTGTTGTTGAATGAGTGGGAGTTTTGCCTCATCATCGGGGAATGGCAATAAGATGTAGAATGGGGGCACAGTGCCGAGAAAACTGAGGGGAAATTTGTCTCCCGGAAATGGAGAACACGGCAGGACACACAAAAACCGCCCCGATTTTCCACACGAGCGGCTCTGGGATCAGATCTCGTGTGGTAATCACCACATTGATCTCCGCACCGCCCAAAAAATGGGAACGTGGCAGGCATCATCATCATCCAGTCATCATCATCATCCAATCACCATCCGATCATCACCATCATCATCATCATCCACGCATCATCCGAACATCACCATCTCAGGATCAGACCTCGTGTGGTAATCACCACAGTGATCTCCGCACCGCCCACCAGCATCCCATCGGCGGCCGTCTGGGCAGCCACCCGATGCGTCCCTGCGGTGGCCGGCACAAAGGTCCCCACAAACTGCCCACCCGGGCCGCATTGCCACACCACGCCGCTCGGGCTCAGCCTGGTGGCGTCCCAGAGCAGGGCAAAGGTGGTCGAGGCCGAGGCGGCGGTGCAAGCGATGGGGTTCGAGGCGCCGTCACGGGCGGTCAGGCGGAGGGTGCACGAGGCCCCGGTCAGGTTGCACCCGGGGTCGAGTGACACGACGCTCAGCAGGGCCGATAGCAGGCCCGTCCCTGCAAGAGGCACAAACGGGGGGGGGGGGGGGGGGTGGGGGTGGCGGACAACATGAGGGATGGAGCGGAGTAAATAGAAATGTTCAGCTTTGGACAAATTGAACTTCCGGAAAACGCAAGCAGTCCAAAATGATCACCAGGAGGATCTGCGATCAATGAATCTTCTCCCCCCATGTTCTCACCTGCGACACACATCCAACACCAACAACATCACAACAATCCCCAGCAGGACGGACCATCCGAGACGTGCACCGTTCCGTGTCCAACCTCGACCGCACCGCCGCCCCCCGCGGTCATCATCACCACCACATGAATGGCATGGTCCCCCGTTGTGGTCGGGGTGAATGTGGCCACGAAGCGGGACCCGTTGCATGACCAGCGCAGGTCAGCCGGGGCGGCACCGTCCCAGAGGGCCGTGAAGGCGGCCCCGGCCGTGGCGGCGTCACAGGCGACCGGGTTGCCCGCCAAGTCACGGGCCGCCACGGTCAGGCTGTACGGCTGGCCGGCCGTGGCGGTGGCCGCGGCAGGGTCGGAGAGGGAGGTGCTGCTCGTGGCGGCCGAGATCCGGGTGATGTCTGTCGGGATGATGGAATGAACGGGGAGAAAGAAGGTGGGTTGGAGTCTGTCGGGAGAAAGAGGGGGATGGTGGAAAGAAGAGGCAGGTTGGGAGTGATGGCATGCATGGAATGTATGGCGGAGGCGGGGTGATGTGTTCGAGGGGAAAATGGAACGGGGAGAAGTGGGATGCGGCGGTGAACGGTTCTGCATATGCCATTGTACCGGGTATGTGTGCCACACGGGGATGTGTCACACGGGTGTGTGTGTCACACGTCCCACGGGTATGTGTGTCACACTGTGTGGGACGTGTGACACATACCCGTGTGACACAGATACCCGTGTGACACACACACCCGTGTGACACAGATACCCGTGTGACACAGATACCCGTGTGACACAGATACCCGTGTGACACAGATACCCGTGTGACACAGATACCCGTGTGACACAGATACCCGTGTGACACAGATACCCGTGTGACACATACCCGTGTGAATACCCCTGTGGCACATACCCGTGTGGCACACCAGCGCAGTGCCCCATGACAACAGACCATCGACAGTTCGCACAGTCACGGCGCCCATCGCCCCGCCATCAGCCGCCCCGATCAGCGTCAGGTTGTGCTGCCCGGTCGGCGGCTGGGGCGTGAATGTGGCCACGAAGCGGGACCCATTGCATGACCAGCGCAGGTCCACCGGGGCGGCCCCGTCCCAGAGGGCCGTGAAGGCGGCCCCGGCCGTGGCGGCGTCACAGGCGACCGGGTTGCCCGCCGAGTCACGAGCCGTCACGGTCACGCTGTACGGCTGGCCGGCCGTGGCGGTGGACGCGGCAGCATCAACCGTGGATTGACTTGACACGATCAGACTGGGGTCTGTCCCGATTCCGTGGGGGTTGATCAACAAGTCAAATGATTGGTGATGACGATGATGATGCTGATGATGACTGGAGGATTGGTGATGATGATGATGATGATGATGATGATTGGAGGATGATGATGATGATCAGGATGATGATGATGATGATGATTGGATGATGATGATGATGATGATGATGATGATGATGATTGGATGATGATTGGATGATGATTGGATGATGATTGGATGATGATGATGATGATGACGACGATGATGATGATGATGATGATGATGATGATGATGATGATGATGATGATGATGATGATGATGATGATGATGATGATGATGATGATGATGATGATGATGATGATGATGATGATGATGATGATGATGATGATGATGATGATGATGATGATGATGATGATGATGATGATGATGATGATGATGATGATGATAATGATGATAATGATGATGATGATGATGATTGGATGATGATTGGATGCTGATTGGATGCTGATTGGATGATGATGATGATGATGATGACGACGACGACGACGCGACACACGAGCGCAGACCGATGGGCACGACAAGCACCGTCACGGCCCCATCGGGCCCGCCCACCCTCGCACCATCCCGGGAGGCCGCCAGGCTCTGCGGTCCACCCGTGGCATTGGCCGGCACGACCCACTGGGCCAGGAAGGCGCCCGTGTCCTGCCCGCACCACCACGCGACGGGTGTGGCCGGGCTGGCGGCCTCGTCCCAGGCCAGGCGGAAACCGGCCGAGGCGGCAGTGGCGTTGGACAGGCAGGGGACTTGGCCGCCCAGCCCGTCGCGGGCCGTGATGGCCACCGTCAGCGAACGGCCGGCGAGCAAGGGGAAGGAGGCGGACGGAGGGAAGACGAGGGCAAGGCTGCTCAGACGGGCCGAGATGAGCCCCGGGACTGCAGGAAGGACGGGATGCAGAGGGGATTGGAGTGGAGATTTGAGGGATGGATGATCATCATCGATTGGTGGATCATGACCGCCACCCGCTGCCCCGTCTCGTTTCACATACACACCACCACACTGACAGACCCTCCTGCACAGATACCGTCACACTTGTCTGGCCTCCTGCCCCATCGGCCATCGGCCCATCGCTGGCCCACACGGCGAGTGTGTGGTTTCCCGTTGTGGTCGGGGTGAAGGTGGCCACGAAGCGGGACCCGTTGCATGACCAGCGCAGGTCAGCCGGGGCGGCCCCGTCCCAGAGGGCCGTGAAGGCGGCCCCGGCGGCGTCGCAGGCGACCGGGTTGCCCGCCGAGTCACGGGCCGTCACGGTCAGGCTGTACGGCTGGCCGGCCGCGACTGTACCCGGGCCGGTTGGAACGGTGAAACTCGACTGGGCGGACGTGATGTCGGCAAGCACTGCGGAGCCGAAAGAAGAGAGAGGAAGACGAAAAGTGAACATGCGATGCCATGATGGGCGCCGACCATCCAAAAAAAAATCTGCAAAAATTCATCATCATGCATCCAGCTACAGACCAGGCAGGACGGTGACGCCACTGAGCGGGGCATTCCCCAAGGTCACCCCGTCCCATGCCAGGGTCCACCGGTCCGTGCCCGCCACAGGCATGGTCACGGTGCACAGGGTGGCCGCGTCGGCGGGCCGACAGGACAGGGCGCCGGTCGATCCCAGGATGGAGTCGAAGGACAGCGACGTCGAGGTGCCGTTGCAGGGGTGCTGAAGAGGAGCGAAGGCAGGGGGGCGAGGGAAATGGGTGAGTCAGAACAGTGCTGGCTGGTTGTGGGTGGTTGTGGGTGGTGGGTGGTTGTAGGTGGTGTAGTGGTGTGGTGGTGTGAAATTTTGACAGTTTGACAGAACGCAAGGAAAATGGAAAAAATTTCATTCGGACACCGGGACTCGAACCCGGGTCTGTAGAGTGAGGGTCTACTATCCTGACCAGCTAGACTATGTCCGAATTCCGATGGAAAACCCAAAAAAAGTGGGGGCGGAAATACACTTGGCAGGCAGTTTCATGAAGATTCTGTCAAAATCCTGTCAAACTACAACAGAAGGTGGAGGATCCATGACAGAACGAGCTCTGTGCCACAAGAACCTCCCAGTCAGTCAGTGTGTTATAATGCAGCCTCAGAGAGAACGACGGAGAGAACAGGCAGGCAGCGCGGGGGGGCGGACCTCGTTACCGTACCGGTCGGCGAGGTGCACACGGAAGGTGACGGTGCTGCCGCGGCTGTAGGACCGGGGAAGCGCAGGCCAGTCGGCCCAAGAAGCAGACGGGGCCACAGGACCTGCGCAAGGATGAGAACAAAGACATCAGATGAAGAAGCGAAAAACAAAGACATCGGGTGAAGCGATGAAGAGACCCACAGGCACCAGATGAAGCGAACAACAACGGAATCGGCACAATAATGCGGGTCGAAGAAGGACACAAGGAGGGACAACGATGCATTCCGGCTCTCCACGAATTTGTGTGCCTGGCGAGGGCATCCACCCTCTCACAGACCCGGGACGAAGGAAACAGCATGGGGAACCCCGCCGATGGGCGCCCTGGGGGATGTCCACAGGATCCAGGCGTACAGCCGCGACACGAGGGTGCTCCGAACCTGCGGTGGAGAAGAAGAGGAAGACAAGACGAGGTGCACATACAATGAGGCCGGGGTTCGTTGGGGAGCACACAGAATCCCGGGCAGAGAACGAAGACGAAGATGAAGGCAAGGCAAGGGAAGGGAGGGCCCGCGGGGTTCCGCGGTCCAATGGTCGGCGGGACACGAGAATTGCAACGGTCAGAGGACATGAAAAATGGAAGGCAAATGCGGCAAGTCCAAGAACACGAGACTGCACTCGTGAGCCGAGGGAGTGAAAGGGTTGGGGAGCAGGGCATGGTATTATTTCGAGGGCAAATGCGGCAAGAACACGAGGCTGCTGTCGAGCTGCACTCGGGAGCCGAGGGGTTGGAAAACAGCCAGAAGCGAGGGTTTCAGTCACGTTGGTGTCTGTCCTCCTGCGTGCACATCACACCAGATACGCAACATCTCACACACTCGCACACAGATACGCACACAGATATGCACACATCTCACACACAGATACGCACACAGATATGCACACATCTCACACACTCACACACAGGTACGCACACAGATACGCACATCACACTCTCACACAGACACCGCGCCCAACGATGAACAGATCGGCCGCACAACCGCGGGCCATCCAACCGCCCAGACACCCCCACCGAAGAAAGGCGGACCCCGAGGAGGGCCTCGAATGCCGTCCCGTCGCAGGCCAACCGGAATGTGTTGAGGCTGAAGCACGGGCTGGCCGACGTCGGGCTGGCCGACAGGAAGGCCGTGAAGGATGAGCACAGGACGGCCGTGCAGGCGATCTCGTTCCCGAACGCGTCCCGCTGCGAGCAGGAAGACGGGGTTGGTTGAAAAAATGACATGCATAGATGCCAGTGAGCCTACCGGACAAACATTCCCTTACGGCTGGAGAAAACCAACCCAAAGCCAAGAGTTTAAACTGAAAAAACCAAACCAAACCACAACCAAAGCAATCACCCAACAAAACGAGAACATCTGACCAAATAAACGAATCAAAAACCCAACATCACCACCAAATGAATGACAGACCACATGAATGGGCACCCGCACCGGGTCCTCGCTCGCGGCCACGTCCCCCGCCGGCCAGGGCCCGGCCTCACTCGTGGCCGCATCCACGGCCCCCGGGACCACATCCACCAGCGGTGAGGTGCCATTCCGGGCCGGCAGGGCCCCATCCACGAGGACCGTGAGGTTGTACGTCCCCGCCAGGGTCGGGGTGACACTGCCCGTCAGCTGGCCCGTGGCCAGGCAGGTCACGTTGACCCCGCCCGGCCAGGACGGGGTGACCGCGATGGGTGGCAGGACGGCGGCCAGGGCCGAGCAGTCGATCGGGTTGGCGTAGCGGTCGTGGAGGGACAGCGAGATGGGCACGGCCACTGCACCGGCTGTCAGGGGGCTGGCGCCGAGGCTGGGCGGCCAAGCGACTTGGGTGGCGGGCGGGAACAGCGGACCTGCCACGAGATTGCATCGGCACGGAGAGAGCGATGAGGAAAGAGGACACACAGACACACAGACACATTTGGGAGGCCAGACGACTGAAAATCCAAATCAATCATCATCATCATCAGCCAATCATCATCATCAGCCAATCATCATCATCATCAGCCAACCATCATCATCATCGTCATCATCATCAGCCAATCATCATCATCAGCCAATCATCATCATCATCATCCAGTCATCATCCAGTCATCCAGTCATCCAGTCATCCAGTCATCATCATCATCATCATCATCATCATCATCATCATCATCATCATCATCATCATCATCATCATCATCATCATCATCATCATCATCATCATCATCATCATCATCATCCAGTCATCATCCAGTCATCATCCAATCATCATCCAATCATCATCCAATCATCATCCAATCATCATCCAATCATCATCCAGTCATCATCATCATCATCATTCAATCATCATCATCATCATCATCATCATCATCATCATCATCATCATCATCATCATCATCATCATCATCATCATCATCATCAACCGATCAACAACATCATCATCATCCAATCATCAGCATCATCCAATCATCAGCATCATCCAATCATCATCCAGTCCCGTCGACCAGTCATCATCGACACAAACAGACCCACACGAACAAAGACGCCCCTCGACGTCAGTAATGGGCGACTCCAGTTGATCGTCACATTCCACGCATACTGGCCTGCCACGGTGGGTTGAACCCTCACCAGCACAGCCCCGGTGGCGCTGTCACAGGTCAGGATGGCCTGGCTAAGTGTGGTCCCATCCAGCCCGGTCATCACGGTGCTCAGCCAAGTTGCGGGCAATGGGCAGGGAACTGTGTGTGTGTGTGTGTGTGTGTGTGTGCGTGCGTGTGTGTGTGTGTGTGTCGTGTAAAGTGTGTGTGTGGGGGGGGTGTGGGGGGGGGGGGTACAATCAGTTCAAACGACTGAAGCAGCGTGTGAAACGATGTGCACAATGGTGGCGCGGAAAAAGTGCCGCCCCCTCCCCCTCCCCTCCCCCCCCCCACACACACACACACACACCACAGACCCGCGTTGAGGAACCGATCACGAGCCAGCACGGAGGCTGTGAGGTTGTCGCCCGCAGTCACCGTGAGGACGGCCGGAAAGCTGACGGTGGACTGGCGCTCCCAGGGAATTCCTAGTGGATCCCCAATCATCATCATCGTCATCATCAGATCATCATCCAGATCATCCAGATCATCATCCCGATCATCATCATCATCACCATCATCATACAGGCATCATCATCCTCCCATCCTGGTGGTGAAAACAGGCGCCAAGGGAAAAAAACAACATCAAAATGTCCCGGGTGGCCGGCCGCCGTTGGCTGAGGCCTTTTTGTGGGGTGTGTGTAGCAAAGGTCCCGATCAATCGGACAGGGTGGTGCACAGTTTATTTTGATTCCGTTCTCGTCCTATTTCCCTCATCCACTTTCATCCTCCATTGTTGAGGCGTTTGATCGAACACGAGAGCACGAAAATGGAACATCGGGGGTCCCGTCCCATGGTTTTGCACCGCAGTGCACAGCAGCAGCATCACTCGCCAAAAGGGGTCCCCGACACACCCAGGCAAGACGGAACCATGACGTGTGGGATGACACTGCCAGACCCGGTAGGACAGTGTACGCGATGACGCCATTGTAGTATCCCAGCCCAGCCCAGGACAAGGACAGGGTCACGGGAGATCCGGCCAGGGTCACGGCCGCAGAGAAGGTCGCATTGGACCCGGTGCAGTTCAGGATGATGAAAGTGGTCCTGTGGCTTGGCCTGCGGGGGACCGAAAGAGAGAGAGAGAGGGAAGGGTGAGAGTGGATATGCAGCCACACGGAAATGAACCGAACGAGTGTTCACGCAGCGTAACAGCCAGAGAGATAGAATATGTTGAATACGCTATCTCTCTCTTATGCTATGCATTATGAACATCGTTCGCACGGCCAATCACATCGAAATTACTCGCATGGCGGCCCCTCAGTCCTGAAGACCACCATTTGTGTGTTCGTTTGTGCGTTCGTTTGTGCGTTCGTTTGTGCGTTCGTTTGTGCGTTCGTTTGTGCGTTCGTTTGTGCGTTCGTTTGTGCGTTCGTTTGTGCGTTCGTTTGTGCGTTCGTTTGTGCGTTCGTTTGTGCGTTCGTTTGTGCGTTCGTTTGTGCGTTCGTTTGTGCGTTCGTTTGTGCGTTCGTTTGTGCGTTCGTTTGTTTGTCTGCAGCGCAACAGTGATGCGCGTCACTACACGTAGTTCGATGACGCATCTTCTGTCTGGGGCGGACAGGTTCTGTGGGGCGGACGGCCACCATTTCCGTTGTCTCAACATCTCCCACATTCCACTGTCCACTTGCAGAGAACATGCTGTGTATTTGCATTTTTCGTGGGAGTTGTGTCGGCATCCAAGAATTTGAAATGCCTTGTGTTTTTTTTTGTTTTTTTTGTCACGACCCGTACGGATTTTCGCCGTTGCACACCCCGCCCCTCAAATTCCAACGAGCGGGCCCACAGACCCCGCGGAAGCGGTCAGCATCGGAACGGGACCCAGCAGCTCGGGCGGGCAGCCCACGATGACATTGTCATCCATATCGCGAAGGACCAGCGTGCCGCGCACGGCGCCCACGTGGAAGGTGGAACCGGCGGGGGTGTCCCAGATCACGAGCGAGGCGGGCGGGCGCATGAGGCCTGCGCACCCACCGATCGGCAGAAGGAGCAGACAAGTGCGATGAATGTGTGTTCTTGAAAGATGCAGGAGGATGGTGATGGAGACGGAGATGGCAAATGATCGGTGGGAGGGGTGAATTGGATGGTGCATCTGCGAGGGCACATGCGACGTGATGATGATGACAGCATGATGACAGCATGATGACAGCATGATGACAGTATGATGACAGCATGATGACAGCATGATGATGATTGGATGATGATTGGATGATGATGATTGGATGATGATTGGATGATGATGATGATGATGATGATGATGATGATGATGATGATGATGATGATGATGATGATGATGATGATGATGATGATGATGATGATGATGATGATGATGATGATGATTGGATGATGATGATGATGATGATGATGATGATGATGATGATGATGATGATGATGATGATGATGATGATGATGATGATGATGATGATGATGATGATGATGATGATGAAGTGATGATGATGATTGGGTCCAAGATGAAAGATGAAAAGAGCGAGCCAGACCAGCTCCAACGGAGATCGTGGCTGTTCCAAGCGAGTCCCCGTCCAAGGACACTGTGGCCTCGGCCCTCTCCGTGAAGGCGGTCACCTCCCACATCATTTGGAAGGCCGCCGGAGCCACGGCGTTGCTGCTGCTGCTGCTCCGGGATGATGCACACCGGGCCGTGCCGTTGAATGGGAGCGCTTGAGAACTGGATGTGGTGGTGGGGGGAGGAGGGGGTAGAGGAGCAGGAGCAGCAGGAGCAGCAGGAGCAGGAGCAAGGAAAAGGGGTTGCCGAGAAAAACAAAAAAAAAAAGGAATGAGAACAAAATCAGGGGCAAGTGAAGGAAGCATCAAAAGGAAAAGCCAGTCTGCCTCGGATTCCCATCCTCCATCTCACCAGCCGATCTCCGTTCCCAGAGGATCAGCATACAGACAGACTGGTTGGCATTCCAGATGCTTGCTCCAAACCGATCTCCGTTCCCAACATCCAGACAGACTTGTTGACATTTCGGATTCCCATCCCCACCCACCAACCAAAAATCCCCGTTCCCAGGGTAGTATCAGCCACACATACGGACTCGTTGGCATTCCGGATGCTGCCGGCCAGCCGGGCGGCCAGCTCGGGGGTGCACTGCGTGATGAGGTTGCCCCAGACGTCGCGCAAGGTCACATTGGCCACAAACGGAACCCGGACCCGGTACGGGGCAGCCGCCAACAGTCCCGCCCAGTCCACGGAGCTGGTCCTGACAGACGGATCACTGGGCAGAACCGCAATCCAATGTGTGGGCAGGGTGGATGTGGCGATACCCGAGGCAGGGAAACCGAATTTCAGATCCATTTGGTAGGTGTCGGCCTGGGTCAGGTTAACCTCAAGAAACGGGGCCGTGCGACCCGAGGCCATGGTCACACAATGCACCCGGAAGGTTGCGGGCCCGGGGGAGGAAGTGGCGGCTGTCAGCCAGTATCGATTGATGCGCATAGACCAGCAAGAGGTACCGTTGTTGCCAAACGCGTCCACCTCAACGAGCTGCACTGGGGTCAGGGCGCCGGCCACGAGGGACGGGGGCCAGAGGACCAGCGTGGCGTTCGGGATTCCGATCGCTGTGGTGGAAGCGCCATGTGTGTGTGTGCGGTGTGGATGCGCGTGAGGGAAACGTCTCGGGGGGGGGGGGGGGGGGGGAGGGAGGGAGACCAGAAAAACAGATGTTTTCTCGTGTTCTTCCGTTCTCTGCGTGTGTGTGTTTGGGCACATACCCTGCATGATCTCGCTCTGGGGTGGAGGGGAAGGGAGGAAGAGGCGGAGCCAACCAGTTGGTATTTTCAGTAAAGTTTTTTGTTCCCCTTTTTACGGGCCCTGGTGGCTCGGAGGAGGAGGAGGATATTGGAATGGTCTGGTCCGTCCATTTTTTCCGAGTGCGTTGTTTTTTGGGAGATAGGGGATGGAGGGATGAGGGGAGGGCAGACAGACCAGCGTTGGCAATGACGGGGCGCGGGCTGCCCGCCAACTGGTCGCCCGTATCCGCCCGCCAGACGGCCAGTTCAAAATGATCTGCCGGGTCGGCCTCACCATCCAACACCAGGTGATCCGGGGTCTTCTCATACCGCACGAAGACATGGGTCAGCCCGTTGACACAGCCAATGTAACACTCGGCGTGGGGCACGGAGATGTTGGATGGGAACAACGTCAGGGAGGCGTTGAAGGCGGTCAGGTCGCACGGGTTCTGGGAAAACAAACGGTCGAAGAAATTTGGGAAGGGGAAACAAAGTGGTTGAGATTCGAATGCGATTTGTCAGGAATTGCCCCAATTTTACCACAAATCTCCCAATTGTTGGGTGGGTCCACTCGGCATGCATGTTTTCTCTCGACAGCGAGAAAGAATGGCTGAAAAATGAAAATCAGTCCTTTGTTTTTTTGGGAGAGGACCCGGGGACGAAATTGCGTGTTTTTTTTGGGAAGAGAGGGCAATCCCATCACAGAGAGACACAAACATGCGAGGGCGCAGGCGACAAGTTAGATCGAAAGATTACTTGCGCGCCATGGGGCGGGGGCGGGGTGGGGCTGTGTCAGACAGTGGGAAAGAAGGAACGGGGGGGAGAAAACGCAGATGGGTAGAGAGACAATATCAAGACTGACCTCGTTTCCGAACTGGTCGGGGTAGTGGATCTGGAAGGAAAATGCTGTATCTGAGCTTGTGAGGGATGGGGGCCAGTCGACCGAGAACAAGGCGGGCACCGGGACGTCTGGGTGCGAACGAGAGAGAAAGAGACAAAATTCTTGTGAAGACTTGCCCATGACTCAGATAAAATGATATCAGAGTTCGAAATGTGACGAAAAGAGAGTGGTAAAATGAAGAAAAACGAGGAAAAAAGAAGAAAAAATGAGACAGGTGAGAAAATTAGATGACAACGGAGAGGGGTCGTTTGATGGGTCTTGGTTTGCCATTGTAATTTCAAAAGGGAATTTCGACCCCGGGCAGTCAGATTTGGCGGGAAGGTGGCTCATTTCGGCAGATCGGGCACAACGATCCCCCGAGCCCTGTTTCGCGGCCTCGCAGAGACAAATACACCGCACCGTCTCCGCGCTGCACCTTCACATAACACGCAAAAAAAAATCCACTGCATCCAAGCAGACCTGGCACGACCACCACCGAGTGGATCAGGGGCCCCGTTCCGATGGGCACGTAGTACACGTTCTGTACTTTGAACTGCCATTCGCCGGCCTGGGTCAGCCGTTCCGTGGCCACCGTCACCGTCATATCCGTGGAACAGGCGCCCACCATTTGAAAACAGCACGCCCAACCCGAGTCGGCCCCTGGGACCCGGACGTACGTCCGGGTGGTCTCACAGCCCATTTGGGTCCCGCAATGATCGATCGTGATGACGGTGAATGTCAAGTTGCTCCCCGCGATGAAGCGGCCCTCGGGGTCGCTGCTGTCATTGCTCCAGACGACGCGGGACTGGGTGACATTGGGCGCGGATGAGAGGGTGATGATCGCGCCAGAGTGCGAGACAGGACTGCCGTCGTAGAGCACCGTGAATGTGTAAGCACCGGCGGGACAGAGAACCCATGACAAACTGGCCTCGTCGGAGGCACAGGTCACGAGTGGGGCGGTGACGATGCCCGTCGGGCCCAGGGCGCTGGCCGTGAGTTTGGACAGAAGGGCAGGCGTGCATGGGACCATGTTCGTGTACTGTGTGTGCGTGTGTGTGTGTGTGTGTGTGTGTGCGTGTGTGTGTGCGTGTGTGTGTGACCGTCTGACGGAGCTCGGGCAGACGGGGAGGGCGGGTCTGGGGGCCGACCGCAAGAAGAAGCGGACCCCCCAGCCCGAGGAGGACGCGGCTGGGCACCGGCACGCGGTCCTGGGGGTGGTGAAACAGGAACAGAACGAGGCACACAGGAGACACCTGCTCTCGCTGGCTGTGCAGGGCCGGTTTCTGCACTGGGATGAGTGCATGCATCAGGACCTCTCATGGAGCCGGCTCATCTATGACATGCCCCCGGCCCTTGTCAAGTTCTATCTGAATGCCACCCTTGACACTGTCCCCTCCCCTCTGAACCTGACCCGATGGCGGAAAACGGTGGATGACCGTTGCGCACTGTGTGGGAAAGCGCACTGTGGGCTCTTTCACATCTTGAGCTTCTGCGGGAAAGCACTCGAGCAGGGTCGATTCACGTGGCGTCACAATCACGTCTTGACCCTGGTTGCCGGTGCGATCCGGGACAAGGTGGAGAAATCCCGCACTCTGGCCCCGTCAAGTGGGGCATCCGCTTTGTCAAGGCCGCTGCTGTTGTTGCGGCTGCCCCTGTCCCTACCCCTACCCCTGCTCCTGCTCCTGCTCCCGCTCCTGCTCCTGCTCCTGCTCCTGCCCTTGCTACTGCTGCTGCTATTGTTGCTGCGGCTGCTCCGGCTCGAACCCGTGCCTGTGTCCGCTTCGTGAAAGCTGCTGCTGCTGTGGCCGCAGCCAAAGCCCTGCCCCGGTCCCTGCTCCTGCTCCTGTTCCTGCCCCAGCTGCTCCAGCTGTCCCGCCTGCTCCCGCCCCTCGCGCCCATGTCCCTGTCCCCGCCCCTGCTGCCGTCCCTGCTGCCGCTGCTGCTGCCGCCCCGAGCTTACTTGATCTGGCCCGTGACTGGGTGATGTACGTTGACCTGCCCGATTTCCCGAATGGTGTTCCCCTGGATGCTGCACTGGGGGTGCCGGCACCCAGCAGCGCCGGACCTGGTGCTGCGCTCGGAGACACTGAAAAGATTGTGCTCCTGGAACTTACAGTCCCCTCGGAGCACAATGTGAGTGCGGCACACGAGCGTAAAACAGCCCGCTATTTGGCCCTGACCCGCGACCTGGCGGTGAAGGGCTGGACGGTGGAGCTGGTCCCCTTCGAGGTGGGCTCCATCGGGTTCCTGACACGTTCCTATCATGCCATGACCCGGCTGCTGGGCATTGGCTCCAAAACCCTCTCCACCTCGATCTCTGACACTGTCCTGCGCTGCAGTTACTGGATCTTCCTGTCCCGGGGCGACCAAGTGTGGACCCCATGGGCGATCCATCTGTAACTCAGCTGCCTGTCCTGACCCGTGTCCCTTGTCCCCTGTCCTGTCCCGTCCCCTTGCTCGTCCCGTCCTTTTGTTTTGCTCGTCCCGTCCCGTGGTGGTGTGTGGCCGGGGGGGATCCCCCGGAGGTGGTGGCACTGCCCCTAGCGCTCCGATCAGTAGGCTCATTCTGGGTGCCACTACACTTTCCGGATCCACTCCCCGTCTCGTGGGGATGGACCGTTTTCTTTCTTCGTCCTGTCCCTACTTCTGCTCCCCCCACACTCTCACACCCCGGCCCCGTCCCGTCCCGTCCCGTCCCGTCCCGTCCGTCCCGTTCTTCACCGTGCCCCTCTGTGCTACGTGCGGCCTGTCCTGGTCGTGCTGCCCCTACGTCCCGTCCCTGGTGCGCCGTCCCGTCCCGACCCGTCCCGTTCGTTGCCCGTCCCGTCCGTCGTCGATGCTCGCCATCGACATTCTACTTGCGCACCCAATCGAAAAGGTCTGTGTCATATGCTCCGATTGCCCCTTGTCTTGCCTGTGTCGGGGACCCCTTTGGCGCGACACATGCTGCTGCCGTGCGATGTGGTGAGAGCGTGAGCTGTCCATCCACACCATGTGACGGATCCCTTGTGGGTCCTGATTTCCGGTCTCGGATGTTGACGTGCTCTTCCGCCTGAGCGCTTTGCCGTTGACTGACCCTTGTTCGCTGCCGCCTGCTTGCGTATGTTGGCTTGGTGGACACTGCTTGACTATGGCGCTTCCCTCGTGGACTGTGCCTACATTTCTTGCGGTGTCTCTCTTCCCTCTTTCAATCGTGGGGGGGGGGGGGGGGGGGGGGGGGTGGAGTCAAGACCAATCAGGGTCCAGTCCAGTCCCAGTCCCAGCCCCAGTCCCGCCACCACCACCCCCCCCCCCCCCCCCATCCCCGGGGAGGGGGCAAGACCTGGTCCCGGAATGTGAGGCCCACCGGGTATGGCTCCCCCGCTACGGGTCCCGTCCGGAAGTGGAGCACACTCAGTGCCGCCACGGGCGGCCCGGGCCTCACGACCAGGTCCTGCCACCAGGACATCGGGGTCCCGTCAAACTGCGCGGTGAACCGATAGGTGCCCGCCGCGGTCATATGCTGTCCAAACTCGTAAGCCGAGGGGACGGCACTACTGCATAGAGGATTGGTCGAGAAGCTAGCGATGGTGCCCAGGTTCCAGAACACCTCAAAGTAGTTGGCACGGGCGGTGGTGCAGGGCAACAGGATGCCGTCGCGGTCGTAGACGGTCAGGCTCACCGTGAGATCGACGGGGGTGTCCGCGGGGCCTGGAGGGAGCAAGGCGATCACCGCCTGGCCCGGGTCGATGGCTGGTGGTGTGTGTTGGGGCAGGGAGAACGAAAATGCACAGCAAGCGAAACACAGGGAGATGAGGACCCGTGGCGATCGCAAGTCTCGATGTCTGATGTGGTGGGGCAGATGGAACAGCAGCGAACACAGGGAGATGAGGATGCAGGGCCTGGCGTGGTGGACAGAGGGACACAGCACGCCAGAGCAGCGAAGGAATGGGGAGGATGAAGCGGATGATGATCAATTCATGCCTCTGGCAGCAAACCAACTGAGTTGGTGTGTCTGCGTGCGTGTCAAACAAAGGGGCGTGTGTGCGTTGGAGGCCTCCCACCGGAACTCTTCGCCTGCGTCCGAGCAAATACACAGTATGTCTCTGGGAACGTGTCAAGGCTATGAAGGGAGGCAGGGCGGAGCAAAAACAACAAGAATCGGAGGTGGGCGGACCTCCGTTCGCAGTCAGCGCCCCCGCCTGGGGCGACCCCACAATGTGGGTCCCGTCAAACTTGACCCACGCATCGTAGACCCCGTCCATCCCTGGGGTCACCGAGGCCAGCCAGCCGCCTGCGATTGTGCATGTCATCTGGCCGGTGTATTCCCTGGTGCCGAATGTGAGGCCCACCGTGAACCGAGCAGCGTAGGCGGCGGTGCAGCTGACGGGGTACCCGTTCTGGTCCTTGGCGGTGACCGGCCAGGTGGCGGGAGTATCGGCCGGGGCGGTGGTGAGCGGCCAGGTGGCGGTGGTCAGGGATGGGGCAGGATCGCCGGTCGGGAAAATCTGTGCACCGCTGGGAGGCGTGTGAGGGGGGGGGGGGGGGGGGGGGGGGGGGGACAGAGACTGTGTCAGCGGCTGAATGGGCCTGGGCATGGTCTACGTGTGTCATGTGTCATATGTGTGTCATGTGTCATATGTGTGTCATGTGTCATATGTGTGTCATGTGCGTGTGACATGTGGCGGTGCCTTTCCCTCTCTTTTAAATGGGGGAGGGGGGAGGGCGTGGCACGACGGACCTGAAGACGAGTGGGTTCGTGCGGAAGTACACACGAAGGGTGACCACGCTCAGCACTTGATACGTGCTGGCATCGATGAGGTGGTTCGACGAGCCGCCTGGACTGTTGTGTAGTTGTGTATGTTCGGGGTTGTGTGTGTCGGAAAGAAGGAAAGGAGTAACGGGTTGTGGTTGTGTGGGAGCAGAGGGATTACGGGTTGTGGGTGTGTGGAGTGCCTGCGGATGAGCGGGATGATGCCTTGGATGATGGTTGGATGATGATTGGATGATGATTGGATGATGATTGGATGATGATTGGACGATGATTGGATGATGATTGGATGATGATTGGATGATGATTGGATGATGATTGGATGATGATTGGATGATGATTGGATGATGATTGGATGATGATGATGATGATGACGGGATGATGACGGGATGATGATTGGATGATGGTTGGATGATGGTTGAATGATGGTTGAACGATGGTTGGATGATGGTTGGATGATGGTTGGATGATGGTTGGATGGGGATCAGATGATGCAGGCCAGGGTCTGTCAGGGCAGGGCAGTTGATGGGAGCGGAGGGGAGCGGCGAGCAAGGACGGACGCAGCGGTGAGGGTCACTTGGGATGAAAGTGTGCCGCCGGCCACTTCTGCCCAGAGCATGTTTTGGCTTCCGTCGTAAGTGCCACCCGACGAGGGCGGGATCACGGTCCCAGTGTTGTCCCGGGCCGTGAACTGGGAATGTGTGCGTGTCGTATGTGTCAAAACAGAATCCGGAAATGAGAACTGTGTTCGGGAATGGGAACTGGGAATGTGTGTGTGTCGTATGTGTCAGAACAGAATCCGGAAATGAGAAGTGGGAATGTATGTGTCAACACACAGAATTCGGTCTTTCTCATGTTCGGGCCCTGTGGCTCGGTTTCCGGATTCAGAGGAGGTGTGCGTGCATGTGGCGCGCGTATTTATTTGTGTGCCGAGACGGGGCGGAACCACGGTGCCAGTGGTGTAACAAACAGGGATATTTGAGACGTGTCGTGCACGTGCGGTTTCTGCCGGGGGGTCGTGTGCGTGTGTCGTGTGTCGTGTGTCGTGTGTCGTAAAGAAGGAAAGTTTCGTGTGTGTCGTGTGTGTCGTGTGTGTCGTGTGTGTCGTGTGTGTCGCGTGTGTGTCGTTGTGTGCCTTGCGTGTTGTCGCGTTTGTTGCGTGTTTGTCGTGTTTGCCGTGTGTTTGGCGTGTGTGTATCGTTAGTATCGAGTGTGTGATCGAGTGTGTGTGTGTCGTGTGTCGTGTAAAGAAGGAACGAAGTACGGGAAAATGTGTGTGTGTCGTGTGTGTGTCGTGTGTGTGTCGTGTCGTGTGTAACGCACCTCGTACCCTGATCAGCGCGGGACAGACGTGGGCGATGCCCTGCACTGTGCCTGTCTCTGTCTGTGCGCGTGTGTATCAAGACAGACGCACCTCGAATTTGAACCCCGATCCGCGCGGGACGTACGTGGGCGGGGTGCCCATGCACTGTGCGGGGTCGATCAGGTCCCCGTCCGTGTAGGGCGTCGTGGAGGTGTATGCCAGAGGCAGAATCGCCTCCGTTGCGGCCCCGGGGATCTTCCTGTGTGTGTGGGGGGGTGGGGGGGTGGGGGTGGGGGTGGGGGTGGGGGAGGAAGAGGAGGAGGGAGGGAGGGAGGGAGGGAGGGAAAAGGTTCTGCCGATGAGTCCGTGTCGAATTCGAAAAGCGAGGAGCGGGCGGGGGAGAAGGAGGCGAGGGGGGTGATACAGACACGAAGATGTCCCAGTCGCCCTGTTCGGTCCCTGTGGCCGGGGTGCAGGACTGGATCCGCAGGCGTATCGAGACGGTGGATTTCCGACTCAAGTAAAATTGAGCGGTCGGGTTCCAATACAAACCCCCGGCAGGACATCCCGATGGAGTGGAGACTAGACCCCCGATCGTGTTACCCGCGATGTCCAATCGAATATTGTGTTGTGAGCGCAAATGAAAAACGTATGTCCCATCAACAGGTGGTTTAAAGGAACCTATGGTGGGATGCGCGCAGGTGAGAAAAAGATCAATCAGGAGAAAATCGAAAGACCAAAAACATCCAGAGAGGGCTTGGAAGGAAAAGTGGCCCCAGAAAACGTTGTCATGAGGGTGGAATAGGTGGTTCCTGTGAAGTCCCCGTTCGAGTACTCCAAGCCCGCAAGACCATTCACAAGAACAAGGTTTGCGGTGGTGGAATGATTCCACGAATCCCCTCGGGAAGGAGCCACCAAAGCAAAAAGAAAAATGATGGCAGCCAAAGACCCGAGGTCGAAAGGCCGAACCGATCTCCGCATGGAGACTACCGGCGCTTTTCCGGAAAAAAAAAATGCGATGCTGATATAGCCTGAATCACCTGTCGATATAGTTGATCGGACCCATTGCCGCAGGCAAAATGACTCGGTTGTTGGGGCATGAGACCCGAGAGGCGCTGATACAACAGGACCTGCAGTGTGAGCTGAGGCCCTGGGCCAAAGCGGGGAGTCGGACGAGGATTTGTCTGCGATCCGGGTCATGCCGTTATCAGGAGGACCAAACGACCCAGGGGAGTTGCACACAATGGTTTTCTGGCTTGGCGCTGTGGGTTGGCGATTAATGTCGCTATCGGCGCACACAAGGAGGTGATCAGATGAAAAAGGTGATTTGAAAAAGGGGAAATCGGGTTGGCCCCGGGGGTGGTTGCCGGAGACATCAAAGAGAGAGAGAAGGAGGATCGATGGGATCAGGGGGAAAAGATTCTTAGGCGCTGAGTGTTGGGTTATTGCAGATGCTCCCTCCGCATTGGACGAAAACGTTATCGACCCACTTTTGGGTGTTCCCCCGGGCCAGAGCGCCATCATCGGTCGAATCCGAGGAAATCGTCTTGCCCCAGACGCGGCCGGCCTCCACGCTCCACCCTGCGCTGGTCGTAAAGTGGCGTGTCGCCTCATCAAAGGTCGCCGCATGGCAAAAGTCGTCGTTGGTCATCATCTGCTTGTACCTAAAAAAGAAGAGCGTGTCAGGCGGAGGTCGGCATCACCCCGGCGCAACAGACAGGAAATTGAGCGAGGCCGCAATGGCCTCCTCAACCAGGGTCTTATCGAAGTTATCCAGCGCCGCCTGAATCGGGGCGGGGTCGGTGGTGCCGGTCAGCTCCTGCAGCGCCGGCACTGGGAGAGAGATCGGGGTTGGAGAGGCCAAGGGAGGGGTCGACAGACCCCAAAACTGGCGCGCCTCAGCCGAGAAGAGCGCAGGATAAAAGGCCTCCACGGTTCCCGTGAAGGGGATGTAATTCTTGACGCAGTACGAGTCCGCGGCGAATTCCAGCTCGTGGTCCTGAACAGAAAAAGAAGATGTAACTCGATGGTGCTGAAAAGGGAGAGAAATCAAAGAACCTTGGCCGGATTCAAATAGCCGTTCTGATGGTGACCGGCGTAGTCCATCGCAAGATGGGCACCATAACCGAGGGCAAAAGCGGTGGGATCAAAAGCATCTGTTGCCGGAACATTCAATGAATAGTGGTACTGCCGCGCAGCGAACCCCCAATCGTGCAACTCGGGCTTCCAGCTCTTCATTGCATCGGGGGCGGAAGCGCCCAAGATAAAAGACCGATCTGATGTTGATGCCGAGCAATTCTGTGCACCCAATTGCTTGCACGCAAATGACTGGTGGGAAAAAGGACCCCAGGCAAAGACCGAGGCGACCAGAAGCGCTAAAACGAGCAGCTTGGACATTTTGGGGCAAGCTGGCTAATAGCCTATTTACCCCAAGGCAGATCCGGCTAAGTTTTGTTCAAACGCACGAAAGTTGGTTTCATGCCTCATGTCGGATAATGACCCTCTCCGTGACATCCAAAGCCTGCCTCCATCAGCAATCGCAGAACTATATCGTCGCGCGGCATGGTTTGTTGTACTGCAGCCCGTCTTGATCGACTCATCCCCCCTGTCTAGGCTTCTTCCGGAAGATCTCCAGTCGCCTCGAATGCCCTCAGGATGTTCTCCAAATCGCGAGGGCATCCCAACCACTCCTCCAAAAGACGGAGGGCTTCTTCAGATGATGACACTGCAATCTTCGCCTCTCGCCGCACACTCTCCCGAATCGGTGCAATCGGGACTGCTGGTTCCCTCTCCAGAAGAACCCCCTGCACCTGTCGATCTTCAGGAGCCCGCCGAACCTGACTCGGAGGTCACCCCGACATCATCAATGGTGGCCGGGTCGACCGAACCCGCGGCGGGTCAGCCTCGCCCGACTTCGCCAACCTTCACCAGCGTCTCCGCCCGGCCATTCATCCCGCTATTGGCCCTCGGGGCCGTGACGCAACCACTCCCCATAGCCTCCACTCCCGATGCGTCGCTCTCCCCCCCGCCGGCAGCCACTATCCCCTCTTCCTCGGCGCCGACATCACCTGTCCCCAGCCCACCCTCTTCGGCCCTGGGCACCATGTCGGTGGCTCTCTCCCCATCGCCACCAACATCACCAACCTCCCACGGGGGGGATACCTCCTCCGTGGTCTCCGCCACCCGCTCCCATTCGGCAGCTATCACCCCGTCACACTCACCCCCATCCCGTGGCCCCAGACCCGCCATCCCTCCTCACCGCGTGACGACCCCCTCCCACCCCTCCATGCAGCGACCCTCATCAACCCCCCAACTGCCCCCGTTCGCACCCCGCGGGGCCCCAACACCGCCACCTGCCGCCTCACCCGCCCCGTCCTCGTCCTCAACATCGGCGGCCGTTCAACATCATCATGCCCCGGTCCCCGCCGCCGCCGCCCACCGCACCCCCATCCGGGCGTCGATCGGAGGCGCTGGTCGGGCGGCGAAGCCCAGCCCAGCCCGGCCGCCCCCATCCCCGGGACTGCGCCGGGGTTCGAGCCACACACCCACCCCGTCCACCAGCCGAGGCGGCGGGGCAACGGCACGGGTGGGCGGCGGCCGTGGTCGGAGCGTCTCCTCACGCCTGTCCCAGACGATGCTCGCCCTCTCATCCACCGCATCCTCGCCACCCAAACAACCCGATTCCGGCGCCGGCGGCACCCCGCTCGACTCACCCCCGTCCACGCCCACCAGCGCCACCAGCCCGCCTGCCCTCTCCCCGCCACGATCCAGCCGTCGCCACACCCTGGCGGCCCCACTAGTCCTCCCGGGGGACGGCGAGCTGCCTCAGGACGTGTGCGGCTCGCCCCCCGGGGGAACATCCGCATCCTCATCCCGGGTGGCGTTCACCCCGCCCGTCTCCCCGACCGCCTCCATGAGCACCGTCATCTCGTCCGCCTCCCGGCTGACCCAAATGACCTCCCCGGCGGCCTTCGGCGGGCCCGCCGGCCGGCCGCCCGCCGCCCATACCCCCGGCTCTCGCATCCCAGTGCCGCGCGGTTCCACGCTTCTTGCGCACCGCAGCCGGACCCCCGAATTGATGGCGATTCCACCGCACAGAGGGGCGCCGGTCAATGTCCCTGCCGGGGGGACAGGCGGCGTGATGCCACCACCACCGCCGCCGCCTGGGCCTGTGGCTGTTGCCCAGACCGCACCGCTGCCCAGTCTGGTGGGGGACGGCGGTCAGAGGGCCGACCTGCCCGCCACCCCACTCGCGGCACCAGCCACCGCATCACCTCGAGCGACATCTGATAACCCGCCCCAGCCCCAGCCACAGCCTCAACCACAGTCACAGCCACAGCCTCAACCACAACTACAGCCACAGCCACAACCACAGCCTCAACCACAACTACAGCCACAGCCACAACCACAACCACAGCCACAGCCTCAACCACAATCGCAGCCTCAGCCTCAGCCTCAGCCACAACCACAACCACAACCACAGCCACAACCACAGCCTCAGCAGCCTCAGCCTCAGCCTCAACCACAACCACAACCACAACCACAACCACAGCCGGCCAGCAGCGCTGCGTCCCCTCCGCCCACACCAGCCGCACCCGTGGGATTGTCATTGCCCATCTCCACGCCACCCCCGCCACCACCACCACCCACACCGCCAATCATTCCAGCAGAACCGCAACCCACATCTTCCATCCTCCCATCGTCAGAACCGCCACCATCACCCACACCCACACCGCCAATCCTCCCAGCAGCACCGCCATCCGCCCCCAGCTTGCCCTCATCCCCGAGTGCCGCCGGCGCCCCGCGTGATGCTGCCCCCTCCGTCTGTCTCTCCCAGGGCGTTGTTCCCCTCGTGGCACCAGCACCGGCCCACCTGCCGGCCGCCGTGACCCCTGAGGCATCACAGACACCAAAACCAGATGCTGCCCCCGGGCCCGCCGTCGCCTTGGCCCCACCATCATCGGCTCCGGCGTCATCGGCGATGGCTGCAGCCCCCGCCCCACAGCAGCCAGCCCCAGCCCCACAGGTGGCGACCCTCCTCCCCCATTCGGTCGCCACCCCGGTCGTTGCGGCTCCAACCCCGGCCATTGCGGCTCCAACCCCGGCCATTGCGGCTCCAACCCCAGTTGTTGCGGCTCCAACCCCAGTTGTTGCGGCTCCAACCCCGGCCATACCAACCACGTCCATTGCGGCTCCAACCCCGGTCATAGCGGCTCCAACCCCAGTCCCAACGGTTCCAAACCCGGCCATACCCACCCCGGTCATCGCGGCTCCAACCCCGGTCATCGCGGCTCCAACCCCAGCCATTGCGGCTCCATCCCCGGCCATACCAACCACGACCACAGTTCCAGGGCCCAGCCATCTGGCTTCGATCGGCGGTCTTCCCACCCCCAGCCCCTTCTCCGCAGCCCACCATCACCGGCCAGGCGTCTATCGGACCATCGTGCCCCGCGCCTTGCCGCTCCCTTCCGCGTCATCTGCGATCCGCGGCAGCAGCAGCACCGCCATCCCCCGCCCGACGAAGGTGCTTCTTGGCTCCCGCTCAAGCAGCAGCGCGGGTGATGGGCTGGCGGCTCCAACCGGGGCGGCACTTGCTCGCCCAGATTTAAATTCAAATTCAAATGCTGCCGGCGCGTCAACCACCATCCCGTCTCCACATCTGCCCGCCACGCCCGCGCCGCCGCCCACGTGGCCCCAGCCACCCATTACCGTCCCGACTGTCCCTGTCCCCGCTGGGCCACTCGCACCGGGGGCGGAGCCACCACCCGCCCATCAAATCCTGGCCGAACCGACGGGGACCCCACAGACGGCCCTGGGTGCCATTGCAGCCACACCCGCAGCCACCGCGAATGGTCCGTTGGCATTGATGATGATTGGATGATGATTCGGATGATTGGATGATGACGGTGGTGGTGGGGATGGCTGCGTGGATCGTGCAGACCACCCACGTCCGATCCCCTGCTCTCCTCCCCCCCCCCCCCCCCCCCCCCCCCCAATTGTCTTTTCATCACCCTGCGCGTCTCCCTTGCACCCTGTGCTTGCCATCCGCATTCTCTGGGTGCCCCTCCTCCTCCTCACTCCCTCCTCCCTCTCATCCCCCTCCAATTGTCTTTTCACCCTGCGCGTTGCCCTTGCACATTCTCTGGGTGCCTTCCTCAATCACACTCATCTCCTCCTCCTCACCTTCCCCATTCTCCACCCCACGCCGCTCCCGCCGCGACCCACCAGCTGTCGCCACCCACGCCCCGCGCGCCGCCCCAATTTCGGCCACCTCGCCACCGCCACCGCCCCCGCCACCGCCACCTCCGACGACAACCTCCCATCCTCCCCACCCGGGTTCATCATCCTCTCCAACGCCTCCTCCACCCCTCCAGCCCCCCCGGCACCTCCACCTCCCCTCCGCCCATCCCGCGCTCCCCCGCCCTTCTGCACCCACCGCCGCCCACCCCCACGGCGCCAACCCGCGCCCACCGCGCCTGCCACGCCCTGTTCCACTACCTCCTCGATGCCGGCTCGCCCCTGCACGCAGCCACCGGCCAGCCCATCCAGAAATTCGTCAACGGGGCGCGGCCACACGCCCGCATCCTGCGGGTGGTCCCCCTGCTGCCCGAGGCGTGCCTGTGTCCCTGCTGTGCCCACGGCTGCCCCGTCTGCGAAACGGCAACACCAACTCGACGTCGACTGCCCATATGTGCGCCCGCCCTGCAGTGGGCCGAGTCGGAGAAACACCTGCTCGCGGCCATGTCACCCGCTGGTGCTGGTGGTGTGGCCTCGCCCGCCCCCGCCGGGTCGTCCTCACCCCAGACGCCCCTCCCGGCCTCCCATCCCGCCCATGTCTTGCAAGCCAGCCTGGCGGCCCTGTCCCCCGCCCAGCGTCAGCGCTGTCTCCCACTGGCCTGTGTCCAGGCCGTGCTCTGCGGCGCCCTGGCGGCGGCCGGCCACACCCAGTCCCAGTACCGTGACGCCCCCGCCGCCCAGCCGCGCTGCCTCACCTTCCTGGCCACCCCGCCAGGCGGGGCTGCTGTCGGCGGGCGGGGAACTCGACCTGCCCCGGTGACATACCCCGCCTCCGTGGTGGGGGATCTGGGTCCTGTCGATATCAACCCCCCTGTGTCAGCAGCAGCAGCAACCACCAGCACCCCGGTCCGGGTGCTCGATATTATGGCTACCGACCCGGAGATAGCCACGATGTGGGCCGATCTGGTTGAGTGCTGGGGTGCTTTGGCCGCCACCCATGGAATGCCCACCGCGTGGAACGGCTGGGGTACTCGCCAACAGCCACAGTGCGGCTGGGCGCAGGTGGTGCGGGGGGTGGACGTGAGCCCGGCCCCGGAGGCCGTCAGTGCTCTTGAGGCTGAGGTGACGAGAGAGGGCCAGATGGCGTGGAAGGTGCGGGTGGGTTGATCACTTTTTTTTCACTCTCCAGAACCAAGAAAATGCGGACACCGTTGAGGTTGACTCGCTCTCTCTTGGTGATCCGGATATTCGGGGTGAAAAACTGTGTGGATTTGGGAAATGGAAAATGATCATGAGCGGGAGCGAGAATTGAAACAAAAGAGAGAGGGAGAGACTCCGGGCCCTGGCTCGGTTTTTCGAAGAGATGGCGTGTTGAATGGTCACCCCAAAGTCCGCCCGCAACAAGCACACTTTGGTTTGCCTGCGAAGTCAGGGTATATCAACTATCTTTGTGTGATTTAGGCTATCTCACAAATAAGAGCACTCAGCAGCGATTTTTTTGAAGTGCCGGGTCAAGTGTCCTCTCTAGCCCCCGTGTTTGGAGTTTTCATCTTTTTCCTTTTGACTTTGGTGGTTCCTTCCCGAGGGGACTCTTGGAATCACACGACCGCAAATGCCATTACTTATGGTCTTCCGGGATTTACGTATATAAACGGGGCCTTCACAGGAGCCCCCTCTTCATTCGTCATGACATCTTTTTTTGGGAACAGCTGGCCCATGCCTGCTGAGGATGTTTCCGGTCGGCATTCCCGCCCTTGATCTGACTCACTCGTACCCACGCATCGTCCCAGGCTACTTTAAACCGCCTGTTGATGGGACCTATACTTTTCATATCCGTTCGAAACACAACATTCGTCTGGACATCGGCATCTTCCAGATCGGTTACATTCTCTCGGCCCCGTCAACATGCACGGGGGGCTATTTGGACATGAGCGGGCAAGTGCCGTTGACCCGGAAATCCTCCGTCTCGATTCGCATTCGGATCCAATGCTGCCTCACAACAGGAGGCGAACAGGGTGATTGGTACATCTACGTGTCTGTATCACCCCCCTCCTCCCCCGCCCGCTCCTTTGCCGCCTCCAGACACTCATTGTCCCCGATCCCACGTCCTCCACCCCTCCCTCCCCCTCACCATCCTCCCCCCTCCTTCTCACCATCCCTCTCTCGAATGATTTTCTGCGAGTCATCATAATTTTGTGATTCTTGTTCGCCCACCGGCCCCAAGTTCGCTCAGCTGTGCGTCATTGGAGACCCTTCCTGTCCGATTGATCATCGGTCTCCTTTGCCCCCACACACACACACACACACACAGAAGGATCCCCGGCCGCAACGGAGGAGGTTCTTCCCTGAGCTACACCTCCACCTCCTACACGGACGGGGACCTGATCGACCCCGCACAGTGCATGGGCACCCCGCCCACGGAGGTACCGCGCGGATCGGGATTCCAATTCGAGGTGCGTCTGTCCTCATACATCATCTGTAACCCCCATGGCATCCTGTCATCCCACCCACCCACCCACCCACCCACCCACCCCCGGTCTCATCCCTGCATCCCCACCATGTCATCCCATCACCACCCCATGTCATCACCACTCACCATGTCATCCCCACCCACCATGTCATCCCATCACCACCCCATGTCATCACCACTCACCATGTCATCCCCACCCACCATGTCATCCCATCACCACCCCATGTCATCACCACTCACCATGTCATCCCCACCCACCATGTCATCCCATCACCACCCCATGTCATCACCACTCACCATGTCATCCCATCACCACCCCATGTCATCACCACTCACCATGTCATCCCCACCCACCATGTCATCCCATCACCACCCCATGTCATCACCACTCACCATGTCATCCCCACCCACCATGTCATCCCATCACCACCCCATGTCATCACCACTCACCATGTCATCCCCACCCACCATGTCATCCCATCACCACCCCATGTCATCACCACTCACCATGTCATCCCCACCCACCATGTCATCCCATCACCACCCCATGTCATCACCACTCACCATGTCATCCCCACCCACCATGTCATCCCATCACCACCCCATGTCATCACCACTCACCATGTCATCCCCACCCACCATGTCATCCCATCACCACCCCATGTCATCACCACTCACCATGTCATCCCCACCCACCATGTCATCCCATCACCACCCCATGTCATCACCACTCACCATGTCATCCCCACCCACCATGTCATCCCATCACCACCCCATGTCATCACCACTCACCATGTCATCCCCACCCACCATGTCATCCCATCACCACCCCATGTCATCACCACATATACACGAACAACAACGGCGTGCTCCCGTCTGTCACACAGAGCCACCCACGTTATTGCGCGCACGCTCCCCCTCACTTACGCTCCCCACTCTGACCCACATCCCCGGCGTTCCCGCGGTGCCCAGTTCACGGCCCGGGACAGCACTGGGGCCGTGGTCCCGCCCTCGTCAGGCGTCACATACGGGTCATCATCCCTCCTCTGGGCCCAGCTGGTCGAACCGAACTCTGGCATCACAACCCTGATCCCCATCACCCCGGCGTCCGTCCCGCCCCCTGCCCCGCCCCCCGCCACGCCCCCACCCCGCCACGCACCGCCACGTCACGCTGCGCACGCCATGCCCCGCCACGCCCCTGCCACGCTACGCCACAACACCCACCCCACCTGCCGCGCCACGCCACGCCACGCCCACGCCACGCCACGCCACGCCACGCCACGCCACGCCGTGGTTTCACGGGATTCTT
The DNA here is from genome assembly GCA_027972325.1 of Paratrimastix pyriformis. Lineage (NCBI taxonomy): Eukaryota > Preaxostyla > Paratrimastigidae > Paratrimastix > Paratrimastix pyriformis. The sequence continues at coordinate 130,170 of JAPMOS010000024.1, forward strand.
ATTCGAGCGCATCCCATAACCATAACCATAAACCCACCAGTCATGACGCCCACGCTGTTTCTTCCCCGTCCGTGCGGTGCCTTCCAGAATGCGTTTGTCATCATCGAACTTGCCCTTCTCGCACCTGCACACACACATGCACGACACGCACAGCCCGGGCGGCTCGTCGAATCACCTCGTCGATGCGAGCGCAATCCAAGTCCTCGTCGGGATGACCCTCCGGGTCCGGTTTGGCGCTACCGAGCTCCCGTTCAGGTCCGCTAGATGAGCTGCGGACTCGCCCCCAGGCCGGGAACCAACCACACACACAGAGACAAGCTGTGTATTTGCGTAAGATCGGACTTGACACGCACACGTGGCACACACACACACACGACACACAGACACGCGACAAGTGACACACAAGGGACGGACATGCGTGACACACACATGTGACACGCACAGGACACGACACAAACGTGACACACACATGTGTGACACACCTGACACGCATGTTTTGTTTTTGGTTTGTTTTTTTTTTTTGCGGAGGGGCCATTTTTCATGGATGTGTCTGCTGCCGCTGACTGTTTCACACCCTTCCCGCGCCCCATCTATATAGCGGCGGACAGATTACCCCGACCGGTGATCCTGCCCCGGCCCTCACCACCGCCACCTGGCCCACCACCGCCCCGGCCGATACTCCTGTCATTTGGCCGGTCGCCGTCAAGGACCAGAACGGCTACCCCGTCAGCTACACCGCCGCCTACGCTGCCCGGTTCAGGGTGGGTCTCACGATGGGCACCAAGGAATACACCGGCCAGATGACATGCATAAGTACAGGCGAATGGAGGGCCGTGGTGATCCCAGGGATGGACGGGAGCTTCGACGCGTGGGTCACGTTTGACGGGATCCATATTAAGACATCGCCCCAGGTGGGGGCGCTGACTGTCACGGACGGTCTGTTTTTTGGTTATAATAATGTTTGACGGGACCCATGTTTCTGCTTCTCGACTCTTTGCCTTGCATTCCACTTAAGGTTTGGAACGGTGTGTGTGTGTCAAACGTCCTCCCACAGGGGATTCCTTCGCCCACGGGTGCAAAGTTCCCCTTCTTTTGGCTCACACGTACACATACCTCTGACCTCTCTGCTTTTTTATGTTGTCCCGTTACTGCTTCCCTTCTGGATAGCACACACTTTCCTTCGCCTCTTGCCCCCCCCCCCCCCCCCCCCCGTCACTTCCTTCCTTCTGTCTGGCACACACACCAGGCATCACCCACCGATCTCATCTCCTCCTTGTCGTGCATTTTCCGTTCCCTGCCCCAACAGGCATCGACCACCCAGCACTCATCTCCTCCTTGCTGTTTCTCCCCTGCCCCAACACCACACACCGTCAGCCATCGACCCCGGCCAGACGCTGGTCTCCCTGCTCCCTCTGGGCCCCGCGGACACCCCCTTCGATATCACGGCCACCCTGATCGCCGTCAATGACCGCAACGGCATCGCCCTGCCCTGCACTACCGCCCGGGCCAACCACTTTCAGCTGGAATGGAACCTGGACACGGGCGAGAGCCAGATGGCGTTTCTCGCCTGCGACGCGAACACCAACGCATACCAGAATCAGCAACATCTGACCACGAAGGGCACGTATCGGTTCACCATGCGGTTTGATGGAACCCCGCTGACTTGGTCCCAGGAGGCGGTCGTGAGGCCCGGGCCGCCTGTGGCGACACTGAGCGAGTTTGACATACCCGCGAGCCCGCCGGCAGGGGAGGTCTTCACGGTGGGACTCACCTTCCGAGACCTGGTCTGTCCGCCGCCCTCTGCTCTCGAACTTTGACTTCGGGGGGGAATCGAAAAATGGGATTGGGCGATTCCCTTCCTCGTTCCTCCCACATTTGTTCCTCCTCTTCCTCCGCCGTTCTCCCTCCCTCCCTCCCTTCCTTCTTCCTTCCTCCCTCCTTCTGTCCTCAATCCTCCTGCCTCCTCCCTTCATCCTCCCTTCCTCCCTCCCCACAGTACTCAAACGCGGTCCCCTGCACGGCCGCCCTCCTTGCCAAAGTCACGGCCAGCGCCGCCAGTCTCGCAACCGGCGCCCTCAACACCCCGCTCTCCGTCAGCTGCGATCCGGCATCAGATACTGCCGCCCTGACCTGGTTCCTCTGCCCCCCCGACACATACATCTTCACGGTGCTCTATGACGGCACCCCCGTCTCAAACTCAGGCCTTTCACGCAGCGTCTCATCCTTTCCCAGCGCCAACCAGTCCTATGTCGTCTGGAGCAATGACAGCACGGACCCCGAGGGCCGGTTCATCGCGGGGAGCAATTTGACATTCACCCTGACCACGTTCGATTCGTGCGGGATCCGGCTGAACTGTGACATCACCAGGACATACGTCATGGAACCGCAGGCCACGGGCTGGGATTGCTGTGATTTCCTGGTCGGCTTCTGCTCGTCGAGTGGGACGGTGACAGTGGGCACGGAGCAGCTGACCCGGGCGGGCGAATGGCACTTTCAGGTGCTGCAGTGGGGCGGCGTGACCTACGAAACAGTGTCGATCTACTCGGTGGTGGTCGTGCCAGGTCTGGCAGTGAACGGGCGATTTGCTGATTGTATGACTATTTCCTCGGCATCCATCGGATTTTGGATGGAGCATCAAAAATCCTCGTCATCCATTGTTGTTTTTTTGATTTTGGATAGAGCATCAAAAACGAAGCACAGAAACACACAAAATGATCAGTCCCTTTGCTCCACACAAGCTCAGAAACACGACAAGCACAAGGCAACAAAGCTGGGGTCATTCCTCTCCATCAGTCGCCTTTGTCCGACAAGGCGGACTTGGACCGCTCCTTGGACCCCAATGCCTGCCTTCTCACCATTTGCAAAAGAGTTGGCGACCATCACCCAGTTACCATCATCACCATCGTCCAATCATCATCCGATCATCATCCGATCATCATCCGATCATCATCCGATCATCATCATCATCATCATCATCATCATCATCATCATCATCATCATCATCATCATCATCATCATCATCATCATCATCCAGTCATCATCATCATCCGATCATCATCCGATCATCATCCGATCATCATCCGATCATCATCCAATCATCATCATCCAATCATCATCATCATCATCATCATCATCATCATCATCATCATCATCATCATCATCATCATCATCATCATCATCATCATCATCATCATCATCATCATCATCATCATCATCATCATCATCATCATCATCATCAACATCATCAACATCATCATCATCATCATCATCGGATCCTTAGGTCTGTCACCATCGTCTGGGAGCCCTGTTTGCCTCTTCCATCTGGGCGCTTGCTGTCACTGAACTCGGGCTGTGTGCCCCCCCTACCTGTCCTCTCGTTAATGACCGTGCTCTCCGCGTCAACCAAAACACACGAGGCCTGGCCAACTAACATCACCACCTGCCTTTCCACATCGTCCCATGTTTCTCATCATCCAGTCACCATCCAGTCACCCTCCAGTCATCCTTCTCATCATTCCGTCCGTCTCCGGTGCCCAGACGTACCCGTGCCCGCGCTCTCCACTGTCACTTGGCCCATCAGCATTGCAGCGTCTTCCATGCCATCTTGGTTCTGGATCCACTACCTTGACCAGTTCGGAAACGATGTCAGTCGACCAGAATCGGTGCTTGATGGTGGTGGTGCTGGTGGTGGATGGTGGATGGTGGATGGTGGATGGTGGATGGTGGATGGTGGATGGTGGATGGTGGATGGTGGATGGTGGATGGTGGATGGTGGATGGTGGATGGTGGATGGTGGATGGTGGATGGTGGATGGTGGATGGTGGTGGTGGGTGGTGGGTGGTGGGTGGTGGGTGGTGGGTGGTGGGTGGTGGTGGTGGTGGTGGTGGTGGGTGGTGTGTGGTGGTGGTGGGGGAGGAGGGAGGAGGGGAGGGGAGGGGGAAGGAGGGGGAAGGGGAGAGAGAGCGGCGCCCGCTGCCACCCTGTGATCCACACGCGCACGCGTCATCTCCATCCATCTGTACCTTCTCTCATTTTCCTCCCCACCCACAGAATCCGTGCACCCCAGGGACCTTCAACGGGTCCCTGTCCCTGGTCCCATCCAACGTCCCCATGCCCCACTCCGAGTTCTACATTGGCTGCTATGGTGGGTTCACCCATCTTTTCCTCCGGGCTGAGAAGACCCTCGCGCACTTGGTACTCGATGGTGAAGCCACTCCTGCGGATCACATGGAGCTGGCAATCTGGTGGGCGGAGACGGGCGGTCAGATGCCTGGGAGCCCGCAAACAGTCATGATATTATCTGGTCCGCGTGAAGCGCACCTACACACACACACGCACACACACAATCTGTGATCGAGTTTGTTCGTTGGAGAGGGGAAGTATGATAATTTCCTGCTTATCCTCTTCATCGAGCTCACACAACACAAAACACAACACAAAACACACAACACAAAACACACAACACAACACAAAACACAACACAAAACAGAAAACACAAAACACAACACAAAACACAAAACACAAAACACATTGATGATCTTTGAGCCGGGTATACAGTGCTAAGAGGAAAAACGCACGCACACACAAAACACAAAAACACAAAACACAAAACACACACACGTGCCATCTTTTCTTTCCAGTTCCTGCTCCCTCTCTTGTCATCATGACTCACGCGGCGATGCGCGGAACCCACAAAAACCACAACACACAACACGCACACCCAGGACCGGCCTATACAAACGCCACGCTGGTTCAATGGCCCCCCTTCCTCGTGGCCGGCGCACTGACCCGGGTGCGTCTCTTAGAGACGGATGTCTACGGCAACAACCTCACCAGCTGCAGTTCATTGCGTGCCCAACGACACCGACTGACCGCCACTGGCCCTCAGACCACATATTTTTTCCGGGGGCGGTGCTTTATCATGCCGCCAATGATTACCATGCTCCCGCTGAATCTGACCGAGGCAGGCACATATCAAATGGACCTGCAATTTGTCGGACTCGGGGCCATGGCTTTCCCCCTGCATTGGATTACCGTCCGGCCCAGCGATCCGTCTGCCAGGACCAGCGCCGTGGACTGGGCGGGACTGCTGGCTGCTGCCCCGTACCGGGTCCGGGTTCCGTTTGTGGCCAATGTGACCCTGCGCGACGTCTGGGGCAACCTCATCACGCAGTGCACCCCCGAGCTGGCCGCCCGGCTGGCCGGCAGCATCCGGAATGCTAACGAGTCCGTATGTGTGGCTGAGACTACCCTGGGAGGGAGATTGGTTGGTTGATGGGGATGGGGATCCGGAACGCCAACGAGTCCGTATGTGTGTTGACTCTCTGGGAGGGAGAAATCCGGAATGCCAACGAGTCCGTACGGCTGAGACTTCGGGAGGGAGGAGATTGGGTGCTGATAATCGGTTGTGGGTGGAGATTTTGATTCGGAATTCTGTGGATGTTCATCCTTCTTTTTCGCCCCCCCCCCCCCCCCCCCCCCCCCCCCCCTGTCACCCAGCTCTCAAGCGCTTCCATTCAACGGCACGGCCCAATGCGCCTCTGGGAGCAACGGCAGCAATGACACAGCTGGGGCTGCCTTCCAAATGGTGTGGGAGGTGACCGCCCTCATGGATGGGGCCGAGGCCACAGTGTCCCTGGACGGGGACTCGCTGGGAACAGCCACAATCTCCGTTGGCCCTGGTCTGGCTCGCTCTTTTCATCTTGGACTAGTCGCCTACGCCCTCGCTCCTTGCGCTCCAACCATCATCATCATCATCATCATCATCCTCATCCTCATCCTCATCATCCTCATCATCAGCATCATCATCATCCAGTCATCATCATCATCATCGCCATCATCATCGCCATCATCATCGCCTCATGGATGCGCAGGCCTCATGTACCCGCCCGCCTCGCTCGTGATCTGGGACGCCCCCGCCGGGTCCACCTTCCGTGTGGGCACTGTGCGCGGGACCCTGGTCCTTCGCGATGTCGCTGGCAATGCCATCGTGGGCTGCCCGCCCGAGTTGCAGGATCCTGTCCCGATACGGGCCTCCCTGGCCGCAGGGTCTGTGGTGGAATATGAGCCGGGAGTGCAGCGTGGAACATTTGATAGAATTCCAAAAAATCCAAAAAATCCAAAAAAAAAAAAAAATGAAACACGATCTCAGTGAGGATTTGGGCACAAGTTGGCACGAGCCAAAGACCCTCAGAAAACGCACAACACATCAAAACAGAGAAAATCCGGAATCTGTTTGGATGCTCGCAAATACACTGCCTGGAATGCCATTGTGGGCTGCCCGCCCGAGTTGCAGGATCCCGTCCCGATGCGGGGGCATCCATGGCCGCGGGGTCTGTGGACCAGCTTATTTGTGGGAATAGAAGCGGGGAGTGCAGCGTGGAACATTTGACAGAATTCCAAAATAACAAAATGATGGGGTCGATGGTATGTGTTGGTTGTGTGGGGTTTTTTGTTTTTTTTCTCGTTTCCACTTTCCAATTCGATTTTTTTCCCCTAAATTGTAAGTGCGCTTGGTTAGAGAACATGCTGTGTATTTGCGAGGGCGCAGGCGACAAGTTCAAGAAGATAGATTACTAGGCAGTGATGGGTGGGTGTTTGGGGGGGGGGGGGGGGGGGGGCAGGGTTATAACATGAAGTCCCACCCGTGTTAAAACAGAACAAAACACACATCACCCAACACGCTGACCGCTCTTATTTGCGTGCCGTCAGCTGCTTGAAAATACCCAAAGCCTTGTATGCGCCCAGAAAATACCCAACAGACAGTAGAAAATCAGGACTCGGTTTGGGTGGCATTGCCATCTCCTCGTGGGCTGCCGAACTTGCATCGGGTCCCATACATACAGTCATCTTTTGAGTGGATCTCTCTTCATCTCTCCTTTCGGCTCACCTTCCATCCCATTTTCGGCACTCCGCAGGTCGGACAGCAGGAGCACCGGCTTCACCCTGAATTGCACCGGATCCAATGCGACCTTTGAGGTGGTTATTGCACTGGCCGGAAACCCCGTGACCCTGTCCTTGTCCTGGAATGGGCTGGTCTTCACCAATGGCATCATCGCCTACACCGTCTTGCCCGGTCTGTCGCCCCACATCGCGTGGAGTATGGGCTGGCTTCGTCTTGCCTGTGTGTATGTGTCGGGGCTTTTGGTGACTGCTGCTGCTGCGGTGAGTTTTTTTTTTTTTAGTTCGAGTTCAATTTCGGCCTTGTCGCCGGCCGGCGACGACAGGCGAATGAAATTTCAGCGGTTTTTGTCATTTTTGTGTGTGTGTCTGTGTGTTTTGCTTTTTGTCGGTTCTGGACATTTTCCTGAGCTGCCTCATCCCGCGGATGTGGTGAGAGCAGCCCCTCCAAACCATGTGACGGGGAACCCGTGATCTCCGTTCTGTGGCGCACCCACCGCCAGCGCGTTGGATCCCCTCTGTCTTGCGCCTGTTGACTGTGTGCGCGATCCGATTCTGAAATCTGAAACAAACGAGAAAAGTCGAATGAAACAGCGACCAGAAAATCCGAAACCCAGCGGGTTAAGATGTGTACATTCCGGCCGCCTCCGAGCCGCCCCACAGCAACACAGGAATACCGAATTAAACAACGAGAAAACGCTCCAGCCACGCCGCAGCCACCCATTGGTTTCCCCTTCACCCCCAGGGCGAGCCTGGGAGCTCCAATCCATCATCAGCTTTCCGGCCGTCCTCTCGGTGCCTGCGGGTGACAACCTCACAGCCTCCGTGCTGGCTCGTGATCGCTTCAGCAACGTGGGTCTGTGTTTCTTGTGTGGTGGTGTGGTGTGTGTGTGTCAGACAGGAGAAAAGAAGAAACGGGAACAAGCAGAGATGGCATTTGCACCCGTGGGCGAAGGAATCCCATGTGGAAGAGGTGTGTCGGACAGAAGTCATGAAGTAACGGGAAAAACAAAACAGGATGTGTGTCTGTGTGTCTGTGTGTCTGTGTCTGTGTCTGTGTCTGTGTGTGTGTGGGGGGGGGGGGGGGGGGGGGGGGGGGGGCTCTAATGTGGGCGTCAATCTCTCCTTTTTCGCGCGTCACCATTGTGCACCTAGTTTCACTGCCTCATTGCTCATTGGACCCCCCCACACACACACACACGCACACACACACACGCACACACACAACAGTCCCCTGTTCACTACCCGCGACTTGGCTGAGCACCGTGTTGACCGGGCTGGACGGGACCACCCTCAGCCAGGCCATCCTGGCCTGTGACAGCGCCACCGGGGCCGTGCTGGTGACGGTGCAACCCACCGTGCCAGGGCAGTATTCGTGGAATCTGACACTCAACTGGGGTCGCCCATTACAGGCGTCGAGGGGCGTGTTTGTGCGAACCGGTCTGTTTCGTTGTCCCGAAGCGCTAGCATGAATCGGAGTGGGATGATGGGTTGGATGGTTGAGAATGATGATGTTGATGATGTTGATGATGACGATGATGACGATGATGACGATGATGACGATGATGACGATGATGATGGATGATGATGGATGATGATTGGATGATGATGATGATGATCGGATGATGATGATAATGATTGATTTGGATTTTCAGTCGTCTGGCCTCCCAAATGTGTGTCATCATCCTCATCGCTCTCTCCGTGCCGATGCAATCTCGTGGCAGGTCCGCTGTTCCCGCCCGCCACCCAAGTCGATTGGCCGCCCAGCCTCGGCGCCAGCCCCCTGACGGCCGGTGCGGTGGCCGTGCCCATCTCGCTGTCCCTCCACGACCGCTACGCCAACCCGATCGGCTGCTCGGCCCTGGCCGCCATCCTGCCTTCCGTCTCGGTCACCCCGTCCTGGCCGGGCGGGGTCAACGTGACCTGCCTGGCCACGGGCCAGCTGACGGGCAGTGTCACCCCGACCCTGGCGGGGACGTACAACCTCACCGTGCTCGTGGATGGGGCCCTGCCGACCTGGAATGGCACCTCACCGCTGGTGGATGTGGTCCCGGGGGCCGTGGATGCGGCCACGAGTGAGGCCGGGCCCTGGCCGGCGGGGGACGTGGCCGCGAGCGAGGACCCGGTGCGGGTGCCCCTGAATGTGGTCTGTGATGATGCCCATTTGCTTGGCGGTTGGGTTTTTCTGTTTATTTGGTCAGATGTTCTCGTTTTGTTGGGTGATTGCTTTGGTTGTGGGTTTGCATTGGTTTTCAGTTTAAACTCTTGGTTTTGGTCTGAAAGGGACTGTTTGCCCGGTAGGCTCACTGACATCCATCATGTCATTTTTTCAACCAACCCCGTTTTCCTGCTCGCAGCGGGACGCGTTCGGGAACGAGATCGCCTTCACGGCCGGCCTGTGCTCATCCTTCACGGCCTTCCTGTCGGCCAGCCCGACGGCGGCCAGCCCGTGCTTCAGCCTCAACACATTCCGGTTGGCCTGCGACGGGACGGCATTCGAGGCCCTCCTCGGGGTCCGCCTTGCCGAAAGCTGCATCTCATGCCGCATTCTCATGTCCTTACTCTGATCATGACATTCTATGTCCTCCTCTGATCATGGCATTCTATGACCTCCTCTGATCATTGCATTCTCATGTCTTCCTCTGATCGAACCCGCAGCCGCATCCTGTTTTTGACTCTCCATTCCCTTCGTCTTTGTCTTCTCAATCCGCCCCCCGGGTTCTGTGCTCCAACACCAGCAAACCCCGCCTCATCGCATGTTTGCACTCTTCGTCTTCGTCTTCTTCTTTCTCCGCAGGTTCGGAGCACCATCGTGTCGCGGCTGTACGCCTGGATCCTGTGGACAAACCCCAGGGCGCCCGTCGGCGGGGTTCCGCATGCTATTTCCTTTGTCCCGGGTCTGTGACAGGGGACAGGGTTCCGCATGCTGTTTCCTTCGTCCCGGGTCTGTGGCCGGCAACACAACTGGGCGAACCCGATTTTGTGGACCAGCATCCAGCATCCAGCATCATCACCATCCGATTTTGTGTGATCCACCCTATTCCCGCCTGCCCCCGCCCCCGCCGAGGAACAATCTCTCGTTTGTCTGTTGACTGCCGGAATCCATCGACCGATCTCTCTTCTGGCCCTCCATGTTGATCCTCACTCCTGCCGATTCTGTTTTGCAGATGAAAGAGACACAGTAGATGATGAGAACTAAAAGACATCAACAAAGACATCAGATGCAGCTTCAACACACACAGACAGCAGCAGACAAAGAGATGAAAGGGCATCAGACGAAAAACACACCCAACGAAACATCGGATGAAGAAGAGCAAAACAAGGGCATTGGATGAAGCGACAACCTCGACCAAAGGAGCACCCGATGAAGCGAACGTCTGCTGATGGCTCTCCTTTTGGTGGGCGCGCAGGTCCTGTGGCCCCGTCTGCTTCCTCATCCGCTGTCTTTGTGATTCGCTTCTTCATCTGATGTCTTTGTTCTCATCCTTGGCGGGCGCGCAGGTCCTGTGGCCCCGTCTGCTTCCTGGGCCGACTGGCCTGCGCTTCCCCGTTCCTACAGACGCGGCAGCACCGTCACCTTCCGTGTGCATCTCGCCGACCGGTACGGAAACGAGGTCCCTACTCCCCGCCCCCCCGATGCACGCGAATACCCTGCCTGTTCTCACCCTCTGTTCTCTCTGGGGGTTCTGTGGCATTTTTTTTTTTGTGTGTGTGTGTGTTTGACAGGATTTTTGACAGAATCTTCATGAAACCGCCTGCGAAGTGTATTTCCGCCCCCACTTTTTTTGGGTTTTCCATCGGAATTCGGACATAGTCTAGCTGGTCAGCAGGATAGTAGACCCTCACTCTACAGACCCGGGTTCGAGTCCCGGTGTCCGAATCAAATTTTTTCCCTTTTTTCGTTCTGTCAAACTGTCAAAAACGACCACGAGAAGGAAGACTCATCCATTTCCCTCGCCCCTCCTTCAGCATCCCTGCAACGGCACCTCGACGTCCCTGTCATTCGACTCCATCCTCGGATCGACCGGCGCCCTGTCCTGTCGCCCCGCCGACGCGGCCACCCTGTGCAGCGTGACGATGCCTGTGGCGGGCACTGACCGGTGGACCCTGGCATGGGACGGGGTGATCTTGGGGAATGCCCCGCTCAGCGGCGTCACCGTCCTGCCTGGTCCGTACCTGGGCGGCGACGATGGATGATTGTGGTTGGCTGATGATATTTTGGTCCTTTTCCATGGTCGGGGCGGTGTGCACCAGACAGTAAAAGAGAGAAAGAAGAAACGGCGAAAAGTGAACAGGTGATGTGGTGTGCACCAGACAAGGAAAAGTACAAGCAGTGCAAAAAAAAGGATTCACGGAGAGAAAGAAGGGAAGACGACAGTGAACATGCGATGTGATGTACATCGTCTGTTCACTTTTCGCCGTTTCTTCTTTTACCATGTGTCGCATACCAACCAATGTGTCACATCCCAATGTTCTCTCCGTGAATCACTGTACTTTTCTGTGTCTGTGAACACCATGTACGAATGTTCACTTTTCGTCTTCCTCTTTTTTCTGCTCCGTAGTTCTTGCCGACATCACGTCCGCCCAGTCGAGTTTCACCGTTCCCACCGGCCCGGGCACAGTCACGGCCGGCCAGCCGTACAGCCTGACCGTGACGGCCCGTGACTCGGCGGGCAACCCGGTCGCCTGCGACGCCGCCACGGCCGGGGCTGCCTTCACGGCCCTCTGGGACGGGGCCGCCCCGGCTGACCTGCGCTGGTCATGCAACGGATCCCTCTTCGTGGCCACATTCACCCCGACCACAACCGGAAACCACACGCTCGCCGTGTGGGCCAGCGATGGGCCGATGGCTGATGGGGCGGGAGGCCAGACAAGTGTGACGGTATCTGTACAGGAGGGTCTGTCTGTGTGTGATGTGGCTGCGAAATGAGACGGGGCAGCGGGCGCGGTCATGATGCATCAATCGATGATGATCCGTCACTCACAATTCCGCCCCAATCCGCTGCATCCCATCATTCATGATGAACCAATCGATGATGATGGAATCCGTCACTCACATCTCCAAACCCCCCTTGATCCCGTCCTTCCTCCAGTCCCGGGGCTCATCTCGGCCCGTCTGAGCGGCCTGGCCCTCGTCTTCCCTCCGTCCGCCTCCGTCCCCCTGCTCGCGGGCCGTTCGCTGACGGTGGCCATCACAGCCCGCGACGGGCTGGGCACCCAAGTTCCCTGCCTGTCCAACGCCACTGCCGCCTCGGCCGGTTTCCGCCTGGCCTGGGACGAGGCCGTCAGCCCGGCCACACCCGTCGCGTGGTGGTGCGGGCAGGACACGGGCGCCTTTCTGGCCCAGTGGGTCGTGCCGAGCAATGCCACAGGCGGAACGCACACCCTGGCGGCCTCCCGGGATGGTGCGAGGGTGGGCGGGCCCGATGGGGCCGTGACGGTGCTGATCGTGCCCATCGGTCTGCGCTCGGGGTGTGATCAGCCTCATCATCATCATCATCCAAATCATCATCATCATCATCATCCAATCATCCAATCATTCAATCATCCAATCATCCAATCATCCAATCATCATCATCATCACTTCATCATCATCATCATCATCATCATCATCATCATCATCATCATCATCATCATCATCATTGGTCTGCGCTCGTGGTGTGCCGCGTCTTTCTTGTTGATGGTGATGATTGGTTTTCGTCCTTTCCTTTTCACCGTTTTGACTTTGTGGCACTGTGTCGGCCTGTCCGGAAATCCTCTCTGCGGGGCTGATTGGGCATCGCAAATTCGCTCCAGACCCCGGCCTGATCGTGTCGAGCCAATCCACGGTTGATGCTGCCGCGGCCACCGCCACGGCCGGCCAGCCGTACAGCCTGACCGTGACGGCCCGTGACTCGGCGGGCAACCCGGTCGCCTGCGACGCCGCCACGGCCGGGGCCGCCTTCACGGCCCTCTGGGACGGGGCCACGCCGGCGGATCTGCGCTGGTCATGCAACGGGTCCCGCTTCGTGGCCACATTCACGCCCCAGCCGCCGAGTGGGCAGCACAACCTGACAATGATCGGGGCAGTCGATGGCGGGACGATGGGCGCAGTGACTGTGCGAACTTTCGATGGTCTGTCATGTGACGCTGCACGCTGGTCTGACACATTTGCCGCGCTTTGCCACACATTGGGTTGTGACACATTGGGCTTGGCGGCAGAGGACAGCGAACCGGGATGGGGCGCCCCCCGGCGAGGAGGGCCGGTCCGGGGGCGATCCAAACCCACCCGTTGCGGCCCAGGATGCAGTCGATGTCGAAATCGAAGTGCCGCACGCCAGGGAGGGGCGGTCATGAAAGTGGTGCGCACATTGGGTGACGCATTGGTTGGTGCGACACATTGGTTGGTATGCGACACATGGTATGCGACACATTGGTTGGGATGCGACACATTGGTTGAGATGTGACACATTGGTTTGGATGTGACACATTGGGATGTGACGCATTGGTATGCGACATGAGGATGTGACACATTGCATGGGGATGTGACACGCTAGTTTTTCCAGTTTTACCACAGTGCCCCAACGCGCCAACCCGCCTTCTTTCTCCCTGTTCATAGACATCACCCGCCCTGTCATCACTCCAACCCGCTCCTCTTCTTCTTTCTCCCCGTGCCTTCCATTCCACCCTCGAACAGACATCACCAGGATCTCGGCCGCCACGAGCAGCACCTCCCTCTCCGACCCGGCCGCGTCCACCGCCACGGCCGGCCAGCCGTACAGCCTGACCGTGACGGCCCGTGACTCGGCGGGCAACCCGGTCGCCTGCGACGCCGCCACGGCCGGGGCTGCCTTCACGGCCCTCTGGGACGGGGCCGCCCCGGCTGACCTGCGCTGGTCATGCAACGGATCCCTCTTCGTGGCCACCTTCACCCCTACCACAACGGGGGACCATGCGATTCATGTGGTGGTGATGACCGCGGGTGGCGGCGGTGTCGAGGTTGGACACGGAACGGTGCACGTCTCGGATGGTCCGTCCTGCTGGGGATTGTTGTGATGTTGTTGGTGTTGGATGTGTGTCGCAGGTGAGAACATGAGTGTGTGTGTGTGTGTGTTTGTGCGACCATTTTGAAACTCTGCGCGCGCGCGGGTGAAAATCTGACCGATTGCTTCAATTTTGTGTCTGGCCAATCGTTCGATTTTTGGGTCGTCATCTGAACATTCCACCGCACTCATTCCGCTTTCATCCCTCATGCGTCTGGCCAATGGTCACTCACTTCACCATCATGCCGTTGTCTACCCACCCCTTGTCATCATCTCCACTCCGCTTCATCCCTCATGCCGTTGCCAATGCCCCTCCCCCCCCCCCCCCCCGGATGAGATTCACATGGCGTGTTTGACTCTTGCAGGAACGGGCCTGCTGTCGGCCCTTCTGAGCACAGTGTCGCTCGACCCCGGGTGCAACCTGACCGGGACCTCGTGCACCCTCCGCCTGACCGCCCGTGACGGCGCCTCGAACCCCATCGCTTGCACGGCCGCCTCGGCCTCGACCACCTTTGCGCTGCTCTGGGACGCCGCCAGGCTGAGCCCGGGCGGCGCGATGTGGCAATGCGCCCCGGGCGGGCAGTTCGTGGGGACCTTCGTGCCGGCCACCGCAGGGACCCACCGGGTGGCTGCCCAGACGGCCGCCGATGGGATGCTGGTGGGCGGTGCGGAGATCATTGTGGCGATCACCACACGAGGTCTGATCTCAGTGATGATGATTGGATGATTGATGATGATGATGATGATGATGATGATGATGATGATGATGATGATGATGATGATGATGATGATGATGATGATGATGATGATGATGATGATGATGAGATTGGATGATGGTGCTGATATGATTGGATGAATGATTGGATGATGATCGACACTCCCACTCACCCAACGTGTTTCACACACCAGACGGCCTAATCGAACAACTCCACAGCCACGCCCATAATTTTTTGGGGGGGATCAGTGCAAGCCCTCCGTCGCCACACGATCACGAATCTTCAACGACGAGAAGGAGACGCAATCCCTCTTCAACGTCGTCTGGGGTCACCTCGTTCCTCCTCTGTGATTTCATGTTCCTCCTTTGGTTCCCTTCCCAACAGATCCGGCCCAGATCCGCGAGGCGACCTACACGGCCGATGTCACCTCGACCTCCGGCCAGCCGTACAGCCTGACCGTGACGGCCCGTGACTCGGCGGGCAACCCGGTCGCCTGTGACGCCGCCACGGCCGGGGCCGCCTTCACGGCCCTCTGGGACGGGGCCGCTCCGGCTGACCTGCGCTGGTCATGCAACGGGTCCCGCTTCGTGACCACATTCACGCTTGGGATTAACGGGACGGCCGGCAATCACACGCTGGTGGTGCGGGGCGTCGCGGCCAACGTGACGGCAACGGGTGGGTGCGGAAGTGCCGCCTGTGAGGTGCGGGTGGTGGATGGTCTGTCGGGGAGAAGGAAATCATCTTTCCAGAATACATCGACTATCTTTCTGTATGCAAGATGGTAATGAACCAAAAATATTTTGCGCGCCTAAAAATGGAATGGAATGATCGAAGTGTGGTGGTGTACGTTTTGCGTCCGCGTTTCTCTTCGCCTGTCCCTGTCCGAGCAAATACACAGCACGTCTCTGGCGCCACCCATCATCGCCATCCTCATCCAATCATCATCATCATCATCATCATCACCCAACCATCATCACCCAATCATCATCACCCAATCATCATCACCCAATCATCATCGCCACCATCATTATCATCATTCATCGTCAATCGCGCGTCTCTTCGTTATGTCTGCAGATCCGGGTCGCATCACGCCAGGCCAATCCGACTTCGTCACCTCAAATCAGAGCGTCAACGCGACATTCACGGCCGGCCAGCCGTACAGCGTGACTGTGACGGCCCGTGACTCGGCGGGCAACCCGGTCGCCTGCGACGCCGCCACGGCCGGGGCCGCCTTCACGGCCCTCTGGGACGGGGCCGCCCCGGCTGACCTGCGCTGGTCATGCAACGGGTCCCGCTTCGTGGCCACCTTCACCCCGACCACCACCGGCACCCATGTGCTCACAGTCTCGCACAACGGGACGGTCGGCTTGCAACTTACGGTGACCATCATTGTGGGTCTGCCCCATGAGCACCCATCTCTTCAAGTGATCCGCCCACCTCAACTTGAACTCGTGATTGTGATTTTTCCCCCAATCCTTCTCTCTCACTTCCAACCTCCTCACTTTTAACTCCTGACTGAGGTTTTCTTTGCTCTCACGCATCATCCGATCCCAACTCGTGTTCTTCTCTCACATCCAACCCACCCCCGCAGATGCCTCGAGCCCTGTCCTGCAGTCTGCCTGGCTCTTCTCCACCAACCGCCACGACCCGGCCCGCCTCGGCCCGGCCGACACCATCGTCCTCAACTTCTCGGCCTCTGCGCCCCTCCGCCTGACCCCCAGCGTGCGCTTCCGGGTGGCTGGCTCGGCCCAGCACCACCTGGCCTCCGTCCGAATGCTGGATCTGGCCGGCCGGGTGTGGCAGGCCACGTATGGCATGCAGGCCGGGGACGAGGAGGGTCTCGTCGGATTCGAAGCGCCCGAGGCGACGGACGCGGGCGGGCGGGTACTGATCACGCCCAGCGGGCTGCCCAACCTCAACCGGACCGTGCTCTTCGGTCCGTTGCTACTGTGTGTGCGTTCGTGTTCGATGATGATGGTGTGTTGTTTGTTGTTGTGCGCCGTGTTCGATGTGATGATGACGATGATGATGATGACGATGATGATGATGATGATGATGATGATGATGCTTGGATGATGATGATTGGATGATGATTGGATGATGATGATGATGATGATGATTGGATGATGATTGGATGATGATTGGATGATGATTGGATGATGATTGGATGATGATTGGATGATGATGATGATGATGATGATGATGATGATGATGATGATGATGATGATGATGATGATGATTGGATTGATTGGATGATGATTGGATGATGATTGGATGATGATGATGATGATGATGATGATGATGATGATGATGATGATGATGATGATGATGATGATGATGATGATGATGATGATGATGATGATTGGATTGATTGGATGATGATTGGATGATGATTGGATGATGATTGGATGATTGATGATGATGATATGATTGATGATGAGAACATACTGTGTATTGCGTGTTGGTGGTGGTGGTGTGATGATCAAGATCAGGATGATTGCGATGACGATACGCGATGGTGATGAGACCCAACATCACTGCCATTTGTTGACCCCCCTCCGTTTTCCGATTTCCCACAGACCGGACGCCACCCTCGGTCACCTTCGCCCTCTTTGCCAGTGCCCACCCGGGCAACACTAGTCTCGCCCTGGTGGGCGACCGCATCTCCGTGACCATCGCCGCCTCGGAGCCGCTCCACTCGCCCCCGGTGGTCGTCCTCACAACAGCAGACACCCCCGCGACCACGACCACCACCAGCAATCTCGCCGCCACGGGTGATGGGAACTTCCAGATCGTGCTGACGACCAACGTGACGGGCCGGCCCAACGAGTACACGGCGGGGCATGTGTTTGGGGCGGGGGACCCGGTGGGGCGGTGGCGCTTTGCCGTGGCGGAGATGGTCGACCTGACGGGAAACCCGCTCGCTGCCCAGCCGACGACCGTCGACGGTCCCTCAGCCATCCTCTTCGGTCTGTGTCCTGCCGCATTCTGCCGAAGATTTTTTGTGCTCTTTTGTCAATGTTGAATGACGTCCAAATGCACGGCATGGTCTCCTTGCTCAATACAGTTTTAGTACATTTATTGCTCTGTGGTCTTCCTCAAAAAAACACTTTGGCTTGTCAATGTTGCATGACATCTCAATTTCCAAATACGTCCACTTTTCTATCCTCTCAACCTCTGGGGGCCTCCGCCCTGACACACATTTCATTGAATTCGCTCGTCAAACTCTTGAATCATCTCCCCGCCAGCTGGGAACTGCTCGACGGCGGCCGACTGCGCGGGCAGCCGCTGCCTCATTGGGAGCAGCGCCACCGTCTGCCAATGTGTCCCGGGCAGATCGGGGTCGCGCTGTCAAATCCTCGGTCCGTCACGTGTTGCTGCTGCTCTGCACCCTGACTTGCCCGTCTGCATCATCCTCACAAATCCACGAAGGCGCATGTCAAATGCACTGCATGCTGCGTGTTCTCTCTTGTTGCCCTCGTTCAACGCAAAAGACGCAGTATATTCTCCTCCTGACTTGCCCGGTTGCATCATCCTCACAAATCCACGAAGGTGCACGTCAAATGTACCGCATGTTCTCTCTGTTGTCTTCTTGGTGGGCGGTGACTCTCTGGTCTTCCTTGTGAAACAACTCCGATTTTCCCCGTCCCTGTGGTGGTGCTGGCAGAGGGCAACTGCACCGTCTCGGCAGATTGCGCCCATGGCGGGACCTGCGAGGGCTCCGCGCCAACGAAGCGATGTGCCTGCCCGGCCGGCTGGGCCGGCGCCCAGTGCGCCGCCATCGGTCTGTCAGCCTCCACATCCGTCCTCAAACACAGCGAGGAGATTCTGAGTCAGGTTTGGTCTCTTCCCGGGCCGGAATGGTGCGCCCTCGCAAACACAGCATATTCTCTCTGTGTCCCTCTGAACCCTTTTCCTTGTTGGAATTTTCTCTTCTTTTTTTTTCGATCCGCCTCACTCAATCGCTCTCCCTCGAGGCTGCCCGAACACGCCGACTGACGTCAGATTTTTGACATTTTCAAATCCGTTTTTTCATCCCGCCACCCACGCCCACGCCCCCACCCAAGCCCCGGACGCCTACCGCTGCACCTCCGACGCGGCCTGCCAGGCCCTGGGCGACCCCTCCGCCACCTGCCTGGTCGCCCTCACGCTGTCCTCGGGGACCCGTGTCTGGGCCTGCCAATGCAGTCCCGGATCCACGGGCGGCGGGCTCACCGGGGGTGCCTGTCAGCCGCCCGTCATCCCAGTTCCGACCCCAACGGCAACCCCAACGGCAACCCCGAGCCCCCTGGACAGCCACCAGCAGGCAGGCAGCAGTGGTGTGCTGGGCGTGGTGTTGGGGGCGACGTTGGGTTCGCTGGGGCTGATGCTGGTCGGTGGGCTGGCCTGCTGTGGGCTGGTCGCGCTGGGCCGGAGGAAGAAGAGGCGACGTACCGGACGGAAAGACGGACAGGAGGCGGTGAATGCAACAGGGGAGAACCTGAAGGCGATGATGGTCTGTAGGCTTGTGTGTGATGTGGGTTCTGTTTGTGGAAGAAAATGATGATGGAGGCCTCCCTCCCTCCCGAGGTTGTCCCATGGGGCTGTTGATCTTGTCAACATTCCTTGATGTGCGTCATCACCATCACCATCACCATTAGCAGTCACCATCACCATCCATCATCACCATCACCATCACCATCACCATCACCATCACTCAATCACCCCCACATTGATCATCGTCTCCCCCCACCCCACAGCAATCGTTCGCCCTGCAGCCTCTGGCGCCCCTCGGGCCAGCACCGGGTCCCCTCGGCGGCACCAAGCTGGCCAAGGACCTGCTACTCACGATTGAGTCCCCGTCCCCGTCGCCCGTCCCGACCCCGACCGCCAGCAGCGCGGACGACACCAAGTCGATGCTGGCCCTGACCCCGACGGGGTCGCCGCTACCGCCGCCCACCCCGGCGCGCAGCCTCGGGGGAGCCGAGGTGATCTTCTGTGAGCCCACACCCGCGCCGACCCCGACCAGTATCAGCAGCAGCATCGCCCGTGATCCCGGGATGATGATGATGCCGGAGACTGCAGGCCCGGGACCGCTGGTTGGCTGGGCGCCCGTCACTTATCAGCGGCAGCAGCGGCAGCCCGATCATGAGAATGTGCCATCAACCGCCCCTCCCGATGCGCCCCCAATTCTGGCCCAGCCGGCGGCAGTGCTCACCCTGGCCCAAGATTCGGCACCCCCCGAATGGGCGACCTGCACTCCGCCCGGCTTCGTGTCCAACCCGCTGCTGCTCCAGAATCACCCGGCCGAGGACCCCGCCGTGGCTTCCTTTGCACAGCAGCAGCAACAACACCAACAACAGCAACCCTCACTGGCCGAACCCCAGCCCGCAGCGCTGATGAGGCGCCCCGCCCGGCCCCGGCCCCCGCGCGCCCGGCCCGTGGCCGTGGCCCTGATGCGCTTGGCCCGACCTCCGGAACTGGCAGCATCATCACCTTCCCTCCCGACCTCAGCATCATCGTCCTCGGAGCTGCCGCCTGTGCCGTCACCGACCTCCTCCCTTCCTGCTTCGCTGATGTTCCAAGCATCACCGCCGCCATCCCCGTCACCACCGCCTGGGACGGCCCCGCCATCTGGGATGATATCACCACCACCACTTTCACCACCACCAGGCATGTCACCCCCACCCGGCATGTCACCCCCACCCGGCATGTCACCCCCTCCCGGCATGTCGCCCCCTCCAGGCATGTCGCCTCTCGGGCTGATGTCACCTCCACCTGGGTTGATTTCACCCCCACCCGGGATCGTCTCACCAACCCCACCCCCGCCACCCGGCATGTCACCCACACCCCCGATTTTGCCAAGTGGGCCGCCGCGTCGGCCCCGGCCGCAGCGGGCACCGGCCCGTCTGCCCTCCCTGACTGACCCCCTGCGATGAGACTCCCGCCGACGCGCCCGGGCAGCGGGTGATGATCGATGATCCCAAGAACGCGCTATTTGACCAGGGAACTGCAGAAATTCGCAACTGGTCAGACCAGACCAGCGTTGGTTTGGTTTTTCTTCTCCTCTGTCTGTGTTGGTGTGTTGGTGTGTCTGTGTGTCTGCTTGCGGTATGACACTGCTTGTTGACATGGTGCTTCCCTCGTGGAGTGTGCCTATACTTCTTGCGGTGTCCTTCCTCCCTCTTTTCAA
Organism: Paratrimastix pyriformis; assembly: GCA_027972325.1. Taxonomy (NCBI): domain Eukaryota; phylum Preaxostyla; family Paratrimastigidae; genus Paratrimastix; species Paratrimastix pyriformis. The sequence goes on from JAPMOS010000024.1 coordinate 150,980, forward strand.
TGTGTCTGTGTGTCTGTGCGTCTCTATCTGCTCTGCGAGTGTTGCGTTTCTGTGTGTTTCCATCGTTTCGGTGTTCTCTCTTCCTTCTTTTGAGGACCGGCATTATCAGCCACTCTCCCGCCTCTAAGGGGCACCCTCTATTCCCCTTTTCTGTGTTTCTCTTGTTGATTCTCGCTATTGCTGCTCATCTCGCTTGTCCCGATGACGCGGCTGCACGTTCTGTTTTGTTGCGGTCACAACAACAAGACCTCGTCTCCAGAGAAATCGTCTTCTGGTTCTCCCCGGCAGACACAGTGTCCCTCGGGACACGAGCGAGATCGTTGATGTATTTCTGGCTCTCCCCACAGACCCAGGCAACCGAAATGTTACTCGGCCAAGAGGGGGGCGGTCCATCAGAGGGTCAGCGCTGACTAGGATCCAAACGACCCAGTGTGGTGGTGGGCAGCGGATGGTGGGGTGATGGATGGTGATGGGTGAGGGTGATGATGATGCAAAAACAAAGAAGCCGCAAAAATGGATGTGGCAGTGGGAATCTGGGCAGTGTCATCGGGGCGGAACGACCCGGGGGGGTGATGACCGGATCGCGGCGGCGCCCCGTGACCCGGCAGGCGTCGAACATGAAGCCCTCCTTCTTCAGGAAGAGGGCCTGGGCCTCAGTCCGAGGGAATCCGTCCAGAAGGTACCTGCAGAAAGGGGGGAAAGACGGTTGGGGGGAACAGCCACCCAGAAAATTTAAAGGGACCCCTTGCTCGCAGTCGGGCTGGCTGATCCGGTCCTTCAGGAGATTGATCACAAGTTCATCGGGGACAAGGCCGCCCTAACGTGTGGGTGGTGTGACGACAGTGATGATTTGGGGACGGATTCCATGATCGGCTTCGCCTGAAGGCCAAGAGGAGTGCCCTGTTCCCGGAGCAGATCCCCGGTGCTCACGTGCACGACGTAATATTTGGCAACGATGCGTTCACACTGGGTACCTTTGCCTGAGGCGGGCGCGCCAGAAATGATGAGATGCAGAGGCCGTTCCGGAACAGTGGGGCCCAGAGGAGAGACAACAACGTTGTTTGAGCTTGCAGCGCAACCCATGGCGAACTGGCTGAAAACCAGACTGTCGGAGGGGGTCAACAAAAAACGGACCGAAAAGAAAACGGTTGGGGGACGAGGGGCGAGAACCCTAGGTGAGGTATTTTTTTTGGGTGCATGCCTGAGCGAACCAAACCCGGAACAATGCGCCCCAAACCCGGCACCAGCGCACCTCGATTTTGGGGTGCATCCGGGGGCGCGTCCCTGCGGGCGTCAGGATCCCAGGAAACACCAAAGCCCCAAGAAGCCCACCGAAGGGGTAAAGGAGCCCGGAATGCGATGGTGGGTCCGGGACATCGATCAGATGCGCCGAACCCAGCTGGCGAAAAGAGCCCACCACCGAGCTTCCTGCCCCACCCACTCACCCCAGCCAACATCTTTTGGAGGTTGAAAACAAGCGGCGTGTGAAAGAAGGAGGAGAATAAAAAAATAAATTAATCAACACAATCTCAAAGTCCCTTCGTCTGTCTATCTGACTCGTACAACAACAATGCCGATTCGGCACAGAACCAACAAAAAACAACAAAAAAAGAACAACGCGGAAGTCAAGGAGGGGGTAAAGATCTCTCTCAATCATCACCGCTCCGCCCCCCTACTTGACGCTGGCGGGTGTGGCGCCCCGGCTCTGTGCACGCACCTCGGCCAAGAAGTCATCATGCAGAAACTCGTCATCGTCCGCATCCAAGTCGATCGAGTCATCATCCCCCCCGGCATCCCCGGCCCCAGCAGGCGGCGGCGTGGGTGTGGGCGGGGGCACCACGGAGGAGTGGCCGAGGGGCGAGGGCCGGTGGGTGGTGCCCATCGCGCCTAAGAGGCCCACAGATGACCGGCCCAGCAGACCGCCACCACCACTGCTGGTGGTGGTGGAGGTGGTGGTGGTGCCCGACGCGGCAGCCTTGGGGCGGCCCGGTGGTGGTGGGGCCATGGCAGTGGGCTTCTTCCGCTGTGGACTCTTCGTGTCCTCCTCGTCGCCCTCCAAATCCAGGCCCGCCAGCGGGTCGTCCTCGTACTCGAGCGGCCCCGTGGGGGCGGTCGAGGGCCGGGGGGCCTGGGGCAGGGGCAGGGGCCGGGTGAAGGAGGCCGAGGTGGTCGGACGGTTGAGGAACGGATCGTCCAGCTCGTCCTCGTCCTCGTCCAGGTTGAAATCCTCCTCGGCGGGCCCGGGCGGGGCGGGCCGGCGTGGCGGCGGGGCGCCGGGGGCCCGCGAGGCGGTGGTGGAAGGAGTGGCGGAGGACGGGACCCCAATGGACGAAGCAGAGGGCGATGGGGCTGCAGGCTGCTTGACAGCAGACAGGGCCTTGGCGGTGGCGGGTTGAATGACTGGCGCTGCGGGGGCGGCGGTGGCGGCAGGCGCGGGCGGGGCGGCGGAGGAAGGAGGAGGTGTTGGGACTGCGGGGGCCGGCGGGGCAGACGGGCCGGTTGATGGAGGTGGGGATGGAGATGGAGAAGGGGCGGCCGGGGCGGGGGCGGTTGGAGCGGCCGGGGTTGGAGCGGCCGGGGTTGGAGCGGCCGGGGTTGGAGCGGGTGCGGTGGCGCTGCTGCCCTTCTCGGGCCGGACGGGCGAGTCGCCGGGTGTGTTGGGCTGGGGCTCCTCCAGATCCTCCTCGAAGAAGGACGAGTAGTGGTCACTGGCTGCGTCCTCCTCATCCTCGTCCTCCTTCCCACCTCCAGCAGCTGCATCATCGCTGGGCTTCGCCTTGTCGGCGTCTGTCTTCGGCTGCTGGTCCGCGGGCCGGTCCTGAGATGCCGCAGGAACGGGAACGGGGGCGGGTGCGGGGGCGCTGGGTTGGGTCGCCGTGGGCTGTGGTGTGGCTGCGGGCGGGGCAGCGGTGGTGGTGGTGGTGGGGGTCGTGACGCTGGTGGTGGGATTGGGGCCCGCGGCCGTCACAGGTGCCGCCGCCGGGGCAGCGGGGAGCGGGGGCGGGGATGAGGACGCCACGGTGGGGGCTTGGGAAACGGGGCTCGCCGTTCGTGTTGTTGATGTGGTTGTTGCTGCCGCGGTTGATGATGTTGATGATGTCGGAATTGCTGCTGTCGCGGTGGTTGTCGTTGCTGTTATTGTGGGCGTTGGCGCTGCTGTTATTGCCGGTTGGGCTGTTATTGGGGGTGGGGATGGGGAGGGGAGGAGAGGGAGACGGGTGGAGCGACGGCTGCGGGGGCAGCGGGTGGTGGCGGGGCGGGCGATGACTCGCGGCTGGGCGGTTTTGTTGGTCGCGCGCCTCTTGCTGGCTTCGGGGCGGACCCCGACCCCGCGGCGGCGGCTGCGGCGGGCTGCGCTGGCTGGGGGGAGGCCTGGCGGGGCGAGGCGGGTGGTTGCCGGGCGGTGGCCGCAGGGGAGGCCTGGCGGGGCGGGGCGGCTGCCGGTGGTCGGCGCGGGGTGACCGGGGTGGTGGTGGTGGTTGTGGTGGTGGTTGTGGTTGTGGTTGTGGTTGTGGTTGTGGTGGTGGTTGTGGTGGTGGTTGTGGCGGAGGGTTGGGTGGTGGTGGTGGTGGTGATGGTGAGGCCCTTGCTGGCGGATGGCGTTTTGGCGAGGGCCGCGGCGGAGGGGGTGCGGCCCAGGGCGGCGGGAGGGGCGGTCGTGTCGGCAGGGGCGGTGGTAGTGGTGGTGGCGGCGGCCGGGGCGGTGGTGGTGGTGGCGGCGGCGGCCGGGGCTGCGGTGGCAGGTGTGGTAGTGGTGGTGGCGGCGGTGGCGGTGGTGGCGGTGGTGGTAGTGGTGGTGGCAGGGGCAGCGGGTGACGGGATGTGTGGTGGGATGGGCGATTCGGGTTCGAAGTCCGAGTATCCCTCGTCCTCGCCCTCCTCCTCCGTTTTCACCACCGCCGCAGGCGCGACTGCGGTGGGGGCCGAGGGCTGGGATGGCGGGGCGGCGGCGGCCTCCTCGTCGCCCGCAGCAGGTGCGGTGGTGGTGGTGGTGGGTGCGGGGGTGGGTGCGGGAGACGCCCCGGGTGCTGGCGACTCGGCGGTTGGTTGGGCAGAGCGGATGTCCGCGCTTGGGGACGAGGTGGTGGTGGTGGCGGCGGTGGCTCTAGCCGGGGCAGGGCCGGCGCCACGACCGGGCTTTCTCGGGGCGGCGGCAGTGGTCACAGCCGCCGAGGCCGATGCGCCAGGGGCCGGGGTGGAGCCTGGGGCGGCCTGTCTGCTGCTGCTGCTGCTGCCCCTGCTGGCCCGGGCGGAGCCTGCGGGTGGGGTGGGGCCGCGCCCGGCGGGGGGGGCCGGCGATGGACCGCGCCCTTGGCCCGTCGATGGCACCGGCGAAGCCGAAGAGGTGGCGGTGGTGGTGGCGGGTGTGCGCGAGGATGGGATGGTGACGGGCGGCTTGGAGGGCAGATGGGCCACACGGGTGGTGGTGGTGGCAGTACCAGCAGCAGAGGTAGTCGTGGTGGTGGTGGTGGTGGTGGTGGTTGTGGGGATGCGGATGGAGGAGGTCGAGCGGGGGCACGGGCCGGGAGGCGGGCCGGGAGGGGCCTGAGGGGGCCGGCGAGGGGCGGCGCTGGGAGGCGGCGGCGGGGTGGGGATGGGGGTGAGTGGGGCAGGTGGCGTCCGCGGGGCGGCGGGCGATTCGAGATCGCGGAGGGTCAGACCTGAGGTGGGAGGTGTGTGTGTGTGGGGGGGGGTGAGTGAGTGAGAGGGCAGCGGCGGGGTGGCCAACACGGCAAGACAGACACACGAGAGCACACAGAGAAGGCAGAGAAGGCAGACAGATCACGACACATAAGGACGACACATGAAGACGATGCATAAGGACGACACATCAGGACGACACATCAGGACGACACATAAGGACGCCACATCAGGACGCCACATCAGGACGACACATAAGGACGCCGCATAAGGACGCCACATAAGGACGCCGCATAAGGACGACACATCAGGACGACACATCAGGACGACACATCAGGACGCCACATCAGGACGCCACATCAGGACGCCACATAAGGACGACACATCAGGACGCCACATCAGGACGCCACATAAGGACGCCACATCAGGACGACACATCAGGACGCCACATCAAACGACACACAACACAACGCCGCAAAACGACACAGACAACGACACAAAGACATGACATGACAGGTACACACACACGCAGCCACAGCCACACACAGAGAGAGAACGGACCCTCCGCCACGGGTCCCGTGACCGCCTGCTCCGCCTCCTCCTCCTCATCATCATCATCATCCTCTTCCTCCTCCTCCTCCTCCTCCTCCTCGCCTGCCTCGAGCGCGGCTGCCCCGGCGCCTTCCGATGGCGAGTCGGGGACCTCAGGGGAGGCCGCCACGGGTGGGATCCGGACAGGTGGGATGGGCATGGCATGCCGGGTGGGCGAGCGCTCACGGGGCGGCGCCGGGGACGACGATGATGCCGGGGGCACCGCAGCCGAGGCGGACGGGGGCGGCGGGGAGGTGTGGAAGTGGTGGTGATGGCGCGCGGGGAGTCGGGTGATGGCAGACTCGACACTGGTATCGAGAGGCGGAAGGGAGCGCGGCTGTGGGCTGGGGAAGCGGCCCCCCCCCGGGCTGGTGGCGGCGGTGATGGCGGGGGAAGTGGAGGAGACGGTGGTGGGGGCAGGAAGGGGATGATGGCCGGCCAGAGGGCTGGACCGGGCCGGGGCCAGGGCGGGCCGGGGCATGGGCGGTGAGATACTACCGGCACCCGCCAGCCTGCCGATGCTGCCCTGGGCGGCGGGCGCTGCGGGGGGCAGAATGACGGCCGTGCGGGGCAGGGCGACCGAGGGCGGTGAGGGCGGCTGCTGGAAGCGGGACGGGCGCCGATGGCCCGGGGCGGCGGTGGTGGGTGGGCGGGGGATGGATACCATCACGGGCAGTTCCACCGTCGGGTCCATCGAGGTGGCCGGGCGGAAGGGGGACAGGGGCGAGGTGGCCCAGAGGTGCTGCACCCGTTGGCTGCCCGAGGCCAGGCCCGAGGTGGTGCGGGGACGCTCGAGGGGGAGGCCGGGCATGGACATGGACATGGAGGAGGGCGGCAGTTGGTCGAGACCGGCGCCGGGGGGTCGCGGCGGGGTGCGTCGCTTGCGGCGGGGTGGCGGACGGCGGGACGGGGCGGGATCGAGGTTTTGGGCGACGCGGGTCAGTCCACTGATGGGGGTCTCGCTGCCCAGGGAGTAGCGCGGGGTCCGGTAGGCGCGCGGGGTGGATGTGGCCCCGCGGTCGGGTAGCGGGATTTGGGGCGGCATGGCGAGTCGGGGGCGCTCAACCACCTGGGAGGTCGAGGGCCGGAGCCCGGAGCGCGGTCGGGTGCGGGGCGGAGGCGGGACGGGCGGCAGGGGCCCTTGGTGCTCCTCGGCAGCCCGTTTGCTCCAGTGGTTCAGCTCGTCCAGGGCGCTCCAGCCCTGGTTCGAGTTGTACACCAGCCGGGAGGAGGTCGTGTTGCTGTTGATGGTCACGCTGGCCCGGATGGGGTTGTGCAGCGGGTCGGTGGTGGTGGTGGTGGTGGCTCCGCCCCCGGTCCCAGCCGCGGTGCTGGTGGTGGCGGTGCTGGTGGAGGGCGGCGATTGGTGGCGGGGCGGCAGGCGGATGTTCGACATGTATGCCTTGGTCATGATGGCGATCCGTTCGTTGCGGGTGGTGCCAGGATAGGCCAGCGAGACCGAGCGGGTGGGCGGCGGGAACTGGGGCAGCCCGGGGGCCGAGGTGCGTGACTGGGAGTCGAGATCGGAGTCACCCCCGCCCCGGGTGGAGCTATGGTGCCGGCGGCGGCGGGGGCCCCGCAGGACGCCGATCGACTGGCGGTCGAAGGCCAGCGAGGAGCTGAGCGAGTGGAAGACGAGCTGCGGGCGGGGCGGCGGCAGATCGGCGACCGCTGTTGGTGCGGTGGGTGGGGAGGCAGGGAGAGATATTATGGATGAAGTGCGAGGGTTGGCGTGGAGTATGGGGGGGTTGGCAGAGGCAGAAACAAAGAGACGCTGAGGCAGAGAGGCACATCGCCGTCTTGGAGGTCGATCTGTGTTTGTGGTTGGCTGCCGCTCCCCTGTGTCGCTGTGTGTGTCGCTGTGTGTGTCGCTGTGTGTGTCGCTGTGTGTGGAGTAAAGAGGGAAAGCTGTGTCGCTGTGTGTGTCGCTGTCTGTGTCGCTGTCTGTGTCGCTGTCTGTGTCGCTGTCTGTGTCGCTGTGTGTGGAGTAAAGAGGGAAAGCTGTGTCGCTGTGTGTGTCGCTGTGTGTGTCGCTGTGTCGAGTGTGTCGCTGTGTCGAGTGTGTCGCTGTGTGTGTCGCTGTGTCGAGTGTGTCGCTGTGTGTGTCGCTGTGTGTGTCGCTGTGTGTGTCGCTGTGTGTGTCGCTGTGTGTGTCGCTGTGTTTTATGCACATGAGACACACGGGCACAGAGAGAAACACACACAGAGACGTAGAGGCACAGACACACGACACAAAGAGAGTTCCCCGCGCCCCTGTCGGGCGAAGCCACTTCCCTCATCAACAGACCTTCCGCCTCCACTGCCTCCGCTTCGCCCACGCCCCCACCGCCGCGCTGTATCGGAGGTTGCGGCTGATGGACATTGGCCATGGGCAGTGCCGCCGCCCAGGCCAGCGCCGAGGCGGTCGCATTGACAAGCTTCCTGCGTCCGCGGCGTGTGGTCGGTGGCGCCCAGTCGGGCTGCAGCACGGCCGAGGAGGAGAGCCGGGTGGCCCCGGCCGAGGATGATGGTGGTGAGCGGGTGGTCCCACCTGGGGGTGAGAGCGAGCCGTCGGTCATGTCGAGGTAGAAGAGGATCTGGTGTAGGGAGCGGCAGTAGGGGTGGCCGGGAAGGAGGAAGTCGGCCGCACGCTGGGAGGCCGTCTGGGCGTAGACGCGGGCCTGGGGGAGGAGGTTTGGATGATGGGGGTGGATGGACGGAGGATGGAGCAAATGAGGGTGGGTGGAGGGAGGCTTGGGAGGAGGGGAGCGGGAGGGCTGGGGGGGGGGTGGGGGGTGGGGGATGAAGGCTGGGGAAGGGAGGAAACTGGAGGGAGAGGGGAGGAAGGGAGGCTGGGGCTGGGGGATGTGAGTCTGGGGAAAGGGAGTCCGGGGGAAGGCTGGCTGGGGGGATTGAGACTGGGGGATGGAGACTGGGGGGGGGGAGGGAGGGGGGATGGAGACTGGGGGATGGGGGCTGGGGGATGGATGCCTGGGGGTGGAGGGAGGATGGAAGCTGGGGGGGGGAGGGGGGGATGGAGGCTGGGGAGCGAGCGAGGCTGGGCGGAGGCGAGGCGGGTGGATTGGAGGCGTGCGTGCTGCAGTGCTGCGAGGGGTCGTGTGCCAGGCGGACCCTGTCGAGCTTATGGCCCATGACCTCCTCGAGGGCCCCGTTATGCAGGGCCACCACCAGCATGGCCCCCACGGTCGGCTTGGGGATGGGGAAACTCACCAGGGCCGCGTCCGCCACGGCCGCCCAGTCCTCCTGGGTCTCGGGGCTCTCGGGCAGGTGCGGGGTGGCCATGGACGGGGTTGAGTCGGCCGTCAGCTCGAGCTCCAGCTCCCCGATGAGGGCGTTGAGAACTTGTAGACATTCCACCCGGCGGCGGAGATAGTGCAGGGCGAGGGCCTGCCGGATCCGGGTGGGGGCCGTGTAGATCAGCGGAAGTGGCGGTGGGCTGTCGTGCTCGTCCATGGCCGCCGTGGTGCATTGCAAGGCCGCGGGGTAGTTGCCCACGGTGAGATACACCATGGCGAGGGTGCTCTGGGTGAGGTGTCGCAGACGCTTGCTGACGGGTAGTTGTGGGTACAATTGTTCGACGAGACTTTGGGCGCGTTGCAGATGGGACAGGGCAGCCTCGGCGGACTGGGAGAGACAATGGAGCGCATGCTGGATGTACAGGACCACGAGTTCGTGCAGGTGGACCACGAACGCAGGATGGAAGGATCCAAAAAGAGCTTCCCGTTGGGCAAGAACATCCTCTTTTAGCATCAGGAAGGCGGAGAAGTCCCCGGCGTCGAGTGCGGCTTGGGCGGCCTTTTCGAGATCAGAGACCCGACCCTCGACGGGCATCTTCAGATACTCCTCAAATATCGGATTCTGCGGAGGTAGGCTGAGTTCATCATACGTGAGCGGCGTCGGGGTGAGCATGCCAACCCGACGAAGGCCCCGCTCGGGATTGAAAAACCGTATGGGCTATATCAACGGGGTTCTGAGACATCAGCCGGGCTTGCTTGTGGCCCATCAAAAAGCCGAACCCCGCGCAAAGACCCCAACTTTCACATGCTCGGTGAGGATCAACCAACACATTATCAGCCATCTGGAAGGACTTTTGCACAAGAGAGGGAGTTTATCACGAAGATCGGTCCCGTGCAATACGAGATTGCCCCCGGATTTGTTCCCAATATGCGGGTCGGTGTTTTTGGTGCTCACTTGCAGACCCATATTTCCCTTTGTAGGTCCCAGCAACCTTTTATGTGAATAGCCAACTTGATCACCTCATCTTCGAAGAACTCGAACACTTTACGCGGTCGGGTGGGTTTGGATTCCTCCCTGGTCTGTCTTTGACCCCGTGACATGCGTTCATGCCGCTGGAATGTAGCTGTCAAGCAAATGGCCAATGTCGCCTCCCTCCCTGGCATCGTCAAGCGCTCGATCGGACTGCCCGATTGTCATGCCGGTTACGGTCGGTTGCATCTCAGCGCGCACTCACCTTGAATTATCGCAACCCTTTTCACAGGGTTCTCGATTGGCAATGTTGCCGCTTTCGACATGGATGACCCCGAGGCGATCGTGTCTCCCGGCGGTGTTGGGTCTGAGCGATGATCCCCACACGCTCACTCACCTTTTTTCCCGCTTTTTCTTTTCCCCCGTCTCGTGGCCAATTTGAAATCACAGTTTCGGTCTGTCTTCCCCTCCCATGGGTGATGTCGACCACTGATCCCCTCCCTCCCATCCTTCCAGACATCAACTGCGGCGTCCGTGTGATCCGGACGAACCTCTCGGAGCAGGACGTGGCGCCGCACAAGGAGGAGCTCGCCCAGGCCCTGTTCGACCACATCCCCGTCGGGGTCGGCTCCCAGGGTCCGTCTCCATGACCCCTGCCGACCCCACCCCACCCCACCCCACCCCCCCACGCACCATCACCCATCACCCCTGCATCCCTCATGCATCCCCCACGTTCTGCTAGCTCCCATTGTTCTCCGGCGCATCTCCTTCACTCATCCCCACCCACCCCACCCACCCACCCCACCCACCCACCCGCCCACCCACCCACCGTCACCACCGCACGCACACATCTCTTCATGTCACTTCTCCTTCCCCCTGGCAGGGATCATCCCGACGAGCATGGACGAACTCGATGCGGCCTTGGAACTGGGCATGGACTGGTCCCTCCGTGAAGGGTCTGCTCCCCCTCCCTCCCTCCCAAACCGCTTCCTTGGGAAGGAGGATGTGGCGGTGGGTCGGTGGAGGGGGCTGGAGCTCCGTATCCGCCTTCCTGATGGACAACACATACTGGCGACAGGTACGCCTGGCCCGAGGACAAGGAGCACTGCGAGGAGGATGATACACACACACACCCCTCACGCTTTCTCTCCTGTATTACTGACTGGCTGCAGGTACGCCTGGCCCGAGGATAAGGAGCACTGCGAGGAGTATGGCCGCATGCTGCAGGCCGACCCACGGGCCGTCTCGTCCCGCGCCAAAAAGCGCGGACGCACCCAGATGGGCACCCTGGGGGCTGGCAACCACTACGCAGAGGTCCGTCTGCATGGGGTGAAATGGGCTTCGGGGGGGGGGGGGGGGGTACTCAGTGTGTCGTCTGTGTGAGGAGACGCAGGGATGGCGCCCTGGAGGTTGACAACCGCTTGCAGATGTCCGTCTTCGCCTGTCGTGTGACCGCCATCACCGGTTTCTCTCTCTTTCCTCATCCTACATCTCGTTCGTGGGGGGGGGGGGTGTCGTCACCACAGATCCAAGTGGTGGATGAGATCTGCAACCCGGCCGCCGCCAGCCATATGGGCATCGAGTTCACCGGACAGGTCGCGGCCGCTGCCCATCACTACCACTCATTCACCTCCCCCACCACCCCGCCAACCGTCCCACCATCCACGAACCATCTCCATCCAGCCTACAATGGGTGGGGAGCGGCTTCACATTCCATCTGCCGCGTGCCGTTTGCTGATTGTACGTCGAAACTGTTTCTGAATTGGTTTCTGTTTGGCTGGGCTGGCTCGGTGGGGGGGCAGGCGGTTATGTGATCATTCCACAACGGGACTGTCTCTGCATGAATTCTTTGAGGAATTCGAATTTTTTGGATCCGCTTGGTGTTGTGATGCTCCACAAGCGGGATCTGTCCTCATTTTTGGGCCCGTTGATACATTCATTCATTTTTTCCTGTTTTGGGGATGGGGCTGTGGGATGCAGGTGGTTGTGATGATCCACAGCGGGTCGCGTGGGTTCGGCCATCAGGTCGCCACGGACGCACTGATCGAGATGGAGAAGGCCGTCTCCGAGGAGAAGACAGTCCTCAACGACAAGCAGGTCCGCCTTTTCTCTCATCCCCTTCGTTTTTGACACGGGTTGGTCATGAGAAGGAGGAAGAGATTTGGCATTTTGTTGTTTTTTTGACACGGGTCGGAACCCACACCTCCGAGGTGGAGGAAGAAAATTGGACGGAAAAAGAACAGATGACACACAGCGACACAGAGATGACACAGATGACACAGAGACAAAGAAGAAGAAGGAAGAAGAGGTGGAGAAGGCTGTCTCCGAGAAGACAGTCCTCAACAACCCTTCCACAAACGCACTCAGAAAATTGGATGTTGTTGTATTTTTAGACACAGGTGGAATGTGTTTTATCAAATGCACTCGGAAATGGGGGGAGGGGGGGAGGGGGGAGGGGGGAGGGGGAGGGGGAGGGGGGAGGGGGAGGGGGAGGGGGGGAGGGGGGAGGGGGAGGGGGGAGGGGGGGGGAGGGGGAGGGGGGAGGGGGAGGGGGGAGGGGAGGGGGGGGAGGGGGAGGGGGAGGGGGAGGGGGGGAGGGGGGAGGGGGAGGGGGGGAGGGGGGGAGGGGGGGGAAGAGAACACGATGACACACACAGATGACACACACACAGATGACACAAAGATGACACAAAGAGAAGGAGGAGGAACAATTTGAAACCGTCTCCGAGGAAAGACTCCTCAGCCTTAGCTTTGGGGTTTGGCTGTCCCATAATCCTTTTCCGGTCTTGGCCGCCCACATCAGGATCGGCGCCAACACAAAAGGATGGCTCCTCGTGTGCCTGATAAGGATACCAGTTTGTCTGCCGATCGACCAGGATGCATTCACCCACACCCCCGCACCCCCAAAGCTTGCACTCACCCTTTTTTGACACGGGTGGTGGGGACCTCATGTCTGATCAAACGCACTCAGAAAAGGGGATGAAATTGGATTTGGGGAAAAAAGAACTGCCGAATTCCCTCTTCCTGCCCCGGGCGCCCATCATACGTGAAGGGACACCAAAATTACCTTTTCGTCGCCAAACCACACCGCTCTCTGTCTTGACGCGCACATCACCCGCATTTTCTCCTATCCCCCACACACTCCACACACCCAGCTTGCCTGTGCCAAGATCGGATCGCCTATCGGGCAGGCCTACCTGAAGGGCATGTCCTGTGCGGCCAACTACGCCTGGGTCAACCGGTCCACAATGACCTTCCTCACCCGCCAGGCCTTCGCAAAGGTCTGCCCGATGCGACGAAGTCGGTGATGATGACGGCTTCCGGGGTTTTGGGGCGCTTGAGCGCTGTGACGACTGGAAAGTCGATGTTATAAACGGCCCAACTCGAAAACCCTTCAGATGAGGTGGATTGGCCCCAATGGTTCGGGCGATGACAGAGTTCGGTTCGAACTGACAACCCCAAATCGTTGTATGCACTCATTCTCCTCCTTGTCGCCCCTTCACCCCCCCCCCCCCCCCCCCCCCCCCCCACCTCGCGCAACAGGTTTTCACGTGCGCCCCGGACGACCTGGACATGCAGATGATCTACGACACCTCGCACAACATCGCCAAGGTGGAGGAGCACATGGTCGACGGGCGGCCCCACCGGCTGCTCGTTCATCGCAAGGTCGCGTGCGTCATGCCTGCCGTCTCCCGTCACATCCGTGCATATCAAAGCCATATTCTCTGACGCCACCACACGATTGACGTCGCCGCATGACCAGCCAGAGTCATGCGCCAGACACCACCACAATACGCATACGTCCCCACCAGATTTAAACATGTAACTGACACCAAACGCCAGACACCATGCGGCTGCATCAGACACCTCGCACAGCATCAGGTGGAGGGTCAACGGGCGACCCCACCCACTGGCTGTTTGTCAGAATATCCGGAGTGATATGCCACACCAGACACCAGACAGCATGTATCAGTGATCAGTGGCTCACAACATCGCCAAGGTGGAGGCTGCTTGTCCATCGCAAGGTCCAGACCACCACCGGACCACATACACGATGCCGAACTTCGACCCAGAAAGCGCCACTCGGGCCGTCCGCACACATCTCACCCCCACCCGCTCCCCACGCCATGCTCCACATGCCACGCATCCTCATCTGCCGCGCCACCCGGGCCTTCCCGCATCTCACCCCCACCCGCTCCACACGCCACGCATCCTCATCTGCAGGGCGCCACCCGAGCCTTCCCGCCGCACCACCCGCTGATCCCCGTGGAGTACCAGTGCACGGGCCAGCCGGTGCTGATCGGAGGCACCATGGGCACCAACAGCTGGATCCTCACGGGCACAGAGCAGGGATTCGGTCCGGCACCCGGGATGGACATCATCATCCAATCATCATCATCACCATCACCACCACCATCATCATCCAACCATCATCATCATTCAACATCATCATCATCATCATCATCATCATCATCATCATCATCATCATCATCATCAACAACAACAACAACATCATCATCATCATCATCATCATCATCCGATTCATCATCATCATCATCATCATCATCCAATCATCATCGCTCCCTCATTTCGGCCACACCCGCCCTGCCAGACACCACCTTCGGGAGCACCTGCCACGGGGCGGGTCGCGCACGGTCGCGGAACAACTCCAGGCGAAACCTCGACCACCGGGACATCCTGGAGGCCCTCGCCCGGCAGAACATCTCCATCCGGGTGGCCAGTCCCAAGCTGGTCATGGAGGAGGTCCGTAGCTGTTGGAACGTATTCTGAGTACGATGAGTTGGATGATGATGATGGTGGTGGTGGTGGTGGTGGTGGTGGTGGTGGTGGTGGTGGTGGTGGTGGTGGTGGTGGTGGTGGTGGTGGTGGTGGTGGTGGTGGTGGTGGTGGTGGTGGTGGTGGTGGCGGTGGCGGTGGCGGTGGTGGTGGTGGTGGTGGTGGTGGGTTGGATGATGATGATGGTTGGATGCTGATGATGGTTGGATGCTGATGATGGTTGGATGCTGATGATGGTTGGATGCTGATGATGGTTGGATGATGATTGATGATTGGATGATGGATGATGATGATGATGATGATGATGATGATGATGATGATGACGACATGACGATGACGATGATGACGATGATGATGATGATGAAATCATGATGACGATGATGAAAACATGATGATGATGGGATGATGGATGGTGATGGATGATTGGATGATGATGATGATGACTGGATGATGATGATGAAATCGATGATCTGGATGATGATGACGACGATTGTTCTGTGATGGAAGTAATGATGATCTGGCTTTCATCTCACCTCTATCTCTGCCCCCACGCAGGCCCCCGACTCGTACAAGGACGTCAACGCAGTGGTGGAGACCTGCCACCAAGCCGGAATCTCGCGCAAGTGTGTCAAATTGCGCCCCATTGCCGTAATTAAGGGCTAGGGGAACTCAACACGCACAAATTTGTTATCTTCGGGTGAGTAGATCAATTGGTAGATCGCGCGCTTCGCATGCGTGAGGCACCGGGATCAAAACCCGGCTCATCCAACTTTTTCACTCGGCGGGTGGCCTTTCTTGACGGGAGGAAAGGCTGGGGACTGGGGTGGCCCTCGCTTGGGATGGGTACGTGTCCTGACTGGTGAACCACACGGTGAGCCCGTTCGCCCCCCCCCCCCCTCCCCTTGATGAAGGGGGCGAGCACTCTCTCACCATCACCCCCTCCTGGTCGGCATTCCGGCCTTGCTTCCCCGGCCGACCCCCCCACGCATGAACAACGACCGGCATCCTGTTGCGCCCGAAAATACGAGTACTGTACAAAAATGAAACCGATTTACGCAAGATTGGGGGCGTTCACGGCCTTCTCGATCTCCGCCTTGAGGTTCATGGGATGGCCCACCCAAGCGTGCTTCATATCCTTACCCACAATAAAGGCACAAGGAATGCCCTCCTGGCGGAAAGCCTTTTCGGAAACCAAAAAAAAAAAAATCAGAACAAAAAAAAAAACACAACACTTTCGCGCAGACCTGGAAATAGTTGGCGTTCAGCTCGCCAGAGGGGTCGATGGCCACCGCATAATCCATGTTGGCACCCTGAGCATCGACAAACTCGCGAGCGGTGGGCTCGTCTTCGTCACTGATCCCCAAAAACTGAACTTGGGGAAATTCATGCGCAAGCTGGGTCAAATGAGGAATTGAACGGCGGCTAGATGGACAATCAGGTTAATTTCGAAAAAGTGATCAGGAAAAACTGACCAAGGAGGGCACCATGTGGCCCAGAACTCCACAACGGTCACCTGGATGAAGTCATGGTCAGTAATGAAAGAAAAACATCGCAAGGCGGACCGTGTTCTTCTTCAGTGCGATGGGGCCCTTCTTCAGATAGGTGAGGAATTGGATGGGCGCGGCAGCGTCGCCGATTCGCTTTTGAGGAACGGACATAATGTTGAGTGATGAAAGAGAAAACCGAGCAAATCTGGGAATGACCCAGGGCTATTCTCCCAATGTCGACGAAGATCTTTTGTTCCTTTGACCTTTCTTTCTTTCTCGTGTTAGTGCAGCCTCGTGGGAGGCTAACTGAACTCCGATGATATTGGAAATCTCCGGGACGAACCGAATGACCTTTCGATTCTGGTTCAAGGTAAATTGCTGGACTAATACACAAAAGATTTGTTGCGACGGAGAAGAAACTCCGAACTCGGCAAGCGGATCTCCTGGGTCACGACGAGTTCAGAGAAAGAGAGACACACACACACGTCGCCGGCTGACCACGGATGGACATTGCCCTAGGTCATCTCGCATTATGTCTGTCAACGGTGATGAGTCCATCCATGCCCCCAAGGCGGCTCCGCCCCCGGAGAGCCCGTGACACGATGTGTTTGCTGGGACGCACACGAATAAAAACGGGTCGACTCAACCATGAGCCGCAGCCATCTCCGGGATGCCCCGCCCAGCAGCCGGAGACCAAAAAACGATGAGATGAACGGGGTGTCAGGTGGGTGAATGGGGATGGATGGATGGATGGATGGATGGATGGAGGGAGGGAGGGAGGGAGGGATGGATGGAGGGAGGGAGGGATGGAGGAGGGAGGGATGGAGGGGAGGGGAGGGATGGAGGGGAGGGAGGGATGGAGGGAGGGAGGGAGGGGAGGGAGGGGTGGAGGAGGAGGGAGGGGAGGGAGGGAGGGAGGGAGGGAGGGAGGGAGGGAGGTGGAGGGAGGGAGGGAGGGAGGGAGGGAGGGAGGGAGGGACATCGAAAATAACCAGCAACGCTGCCGAGAAAAACAGGGAGTGGAGGGTGGGTGGGGTCAGAGGGATGGGTTGGAGGAGGGGGGGAGGAGGATGTGCCAAAGGAAAACAAAAACACCAGCAACATAAACCCTCTCGGGCGTGTGCGCGCGTCTGCGTCGGCTCTCTCATCAGCCGTTGGGGGTGGGGTGGGGTGGGGGTGGGGTGGGGTGGGGGAGGATGGGGTGACATAGACATGGGAAGACAACCTCCGGACCACCAGTCGGGGTGGCTCTCCAGGGCTGGTACGGGTGGCTATCCCCAGGGCCGGTATGGGGGGGGGGGGGGCTATCCCCAGGGCAGGTCTGGGTAGTCTCCCCAGGGCCGGTCTGCCATAGGGCGGTATGGGTGGCATCCCCAGGGCCGGTATGGGTGGCTATCCCCAGGGCGGACCAGGCCGCTGGACGGTGTGAGCGACATCTGTCTGCATCTGCGTGACATCGCTAGGTGCCTGTGCGGCGTGGGAGCGCGTCCTCCTCCTCCCCTGCTCACTGTGGCAGGGCTGGAGGCGGCGGGGTTCGTGGGGGCGGCCCCACCGACCGGGCCGTGGGCGGGGTGTGTTCATCGCCATCATGCTGCTCCTGCTGCTGCTGGGCGGCAGGTGGACTAAGTGGTTGTTGCTGCTGCGGTTGCTGCCGGGTGGCAGGTGGGCTCAGCGGTTGCTGCTGCTGCTGTTGGGCGGCAGGAGGTGTGCGTGGTTGCTGGGCGTGTGGGGTATGCTGCTGAGTATGATGAGTGGCGCTGGTCCGGTCGGTATGCGGGGTGTGCTGCTGTTGTTGTTGCTGCTGCTGAGCATGGTGGGTGGCGCTGGTTCGGTCGGTATGCGGGGTGTGTTGTTGCTGCTGTTGGGCATGGGGCGGGCTGGCGGATGTCGACCGGTGCGAACCGCCGCCCGCCCGGGGCAGCTCGACGAAGCCGCTCTGCTCGCTGACCCGAGGTGCGCTGCCCGCCCGGGCGCGCTCCTCCAGTTCGCGGACAAACCGCTCGAAGAGCACCACCGAACGGGGCAGGGCCATGGTGGCCACCTCTGCCCCGTCGTCCTCGTCCGAGCCGGCGTCCGAACCCACGGCGCCGCCGCCCGGCGGCATCATCATCATCATCGTCCCGGCCTCGTGATGCGGTGATGATGTTGGACCACCGGTCTGCGGCGACCCGGGAGAGCGGGTCGTGCCGGGTGTCTCGCGGCCGCTGCCTCGGGTCATGCTGGCGTGCAGGGGCGACGGGGTGCGGCGCGAGGCCGAGGCCGAGGGCAGGGTGGATGCGGGGCGGGACGAGGACCCGCCGGCTGTCGAGGAGGTGCCGGAATGGTCCAGGCACGGATGCACCCCGCTCTCGAGGAGGATCTGGTCGGCCAGCGGGCCCGTGGCTGGGATGCCCGACTGGTGTGCGTGCGTGTGTGCGAGACAAAGCGAAGTGATGCGTGTGTCATGTCATAGTGAAAGAAGAACGGGGCCGGGGGGCGGGGGGGCTGGGGAGCACGATGCATGCGCGAAGGGAGGGGCATGGGGGGATCAGGGGACCTGGCGCAGGAGCTGCTTGATGACGACAGAGTGAAGAAAGGAACGCGATGAGAGAGAGGGGCATGGGGGATCAGGGAACCTGGCGCTTGATGACGATAATAGAGTCCAGAGTGAAAAAAGGAACAGAAAAAACAGAAAAAACAGAAAAAAACACGCGCGAAGGGAGCGAGAAGGGGGCATGGGGAGATCAGGGGACCTGGCGCAGGAGTTGCTTGATGGTGGTCCGGCGCTTGCGGGCCTTGGCCACTTTCTGGTCGACCCGCTCGCGCATGTGCCGCCCGTATTGCTGGGGGAGGTGAGTGTGTGAGTGTGTGTGTGTGTGTGTGTGTGGGGGGGGGGGGGGGTAGTGGTGGTGGCTATGAGATCTCTGTCGAACAGGGCACTGAGATCATTCATTCATGCTGCTGTGAGGGATGTGCGCCGACATGTGCCGGTGGTTGGTGTCGTGATGTGACTGTGTGTTGTTGATGATGCATATGTGTCGATGATGAAGTGTGTGACGATGATGATGTGTTGGTGATGTGTATGTGCCAATGATGTGTGTCGCGACATGATGTGTGTTGATGATGCTCATGATGTGTGTCGATGATGATGATGCGTGTCGATGATGATGATGCGTGTCGATGATGATGATGTGTGTCGATGAAGGGAGTGGGGACCTTGGCAGGGGGCAGGATCTTGAAGGGCGACTGGGTCGGGGACGTCCCGTTGGGAGGCGATTCGCTGCGGTGCGAATCCAATGGCGCCACGGCTGCACACAGGCACAACAACCCGAATCCATCGCCCGACGCGCCGCATGGGCAGAGACAAGAGGCAGACACGGGCAGAGGCAAAGCACAGGCCAGAAACAAAATGACAAACCAAACAGGAGCAGAAAAAAAATAGGACGGGCGCAAGACAACACGGTACCCACAAAAAACGAAGACAGTCAGTGAGATGGATGGTCAAACAATCAATCAGTCAGTCATCCCCCAGGCCCGCAACCCCCACCTGTGATCTTCCCGCACATACGATCTGGTAGCCTCAGAGAAACGGTACACACACGCGGGCAGACCCTCGGAGTTCGACATGCCGGCGGATGTCTCCCGGGCGGTAGTCAGCCCGCTCAGCAGGCCGCTCCGTCGGACGGCGCCCACCCCTGCCGCCGCCCCGCCCATCCTGGCCCGGTCCAGGATCGCAAAATGGCCCATGGGAGTGCCGTCCGACAGGAACTTGGGCGCGGGCGGTTCGGGCAGCCCGCTGTCGTCCTCGTCGTCATCCTCATCATCCTCCGTGATGGTCCGGCCAATGCGGGCACCGTGGGGCAGCAGGGCTCGGATGCCGCCGTGCAGCCCGGTGGTGCTGGAGGCTGTGGACGGGGAGGGAGCGGCCGATCCGGGTTCGGGAGGGTGGACATCACCCAGCGGAAGGACCGGCACGGGGGGCGGCGGGTGGGACGGGGCCGGCAGCAGGGACATTGAGCTCTCGTCCGCCAGGCCACGCTGGGTGGGAGGCGGGGCGCCGGGCGGGGTGCCCGGTTTCTGCTGGGACAGGAGGGCGGATGTGGGCAGGCTGATGGGCAGCGGGCCGCTTGAGGCGAAGCTGGACACGGGGACGGGCGGGAAGACGATGTTGGGGAAGCCGCCTGGGGTGCGGGGGTGGGTGGGGGTGGTGGAGTGAAGAAGGATGATGACTGGGTGATGATCGGAGATGATCGGAATCAGACGGATGGATTGAAGATGATGATGATGATTGGATGATGATATTTGGATGATGATGATTGGATGATGATGATTGGATGATGATGATTGGATGATGATGATTGGATAATGATGATGATGGTTGGATGATTGGTGATTGGATAATGATGATGATGGTTGGATGATTGGTGATTGGATGATTGGATGATTGGATGATTGGATGATTGGATGATTGGATGATGATGATGATGATTGGATGATGATTGGATGATGATTGGATGATGATGATGATTGGATGATGATGATTGGATGATGATGATGATTGGGTGATGATGATTGGGTGATGATAATAATAATATGATGATGATGATAATAATAATAACGAGGAGGAGGAGGATTGAAATGCGACAGATCTGACTGTGACTTGCAAAAAAGCATGGCGAATGGTGGGCAGGAGGTCATCACACTGGATGGCGCGCATACAAACCTGAGTACTCGGGCCCCCCTCTGGCGGGCCCCGTGAGCGGGGTCCCAGGTGCCGATCCGGGGGTGTTCCATGCTGCCGACTGCTGCAAGGAGGCCACATGCGCGTGGGCGGCGGCCGAGGGGGTGGCCAGCAGGGTCTGCGAGGCGCGCCGCAGCATGGCGGCGGGTGAGTCCGCTATGCAGCAGAGGCGGCACAGAGGCAGAGGGCAGGAGACGGATGAAAACTACCTTCAAACGTTGACGCATTGACACATTGACACGCATTGACACGCATTGACACGCATTGACACGCATCGACACGCATTGACACGCATTGACACGCATTGACACACATTGGCACACATTGGCACACATTGGCACACATTGGCACACATTGGCACACATTGAAATTGGCACACATGAACACACATTGACACCGGGACGGACCGCTGAGAGCGAGCGGAGGCAGTTCTGGGCACGAGGCCCAGCTGGGTCACACATTGACACACATTGACACACATTGACACCGGGACGGACCGGAGGCAGCTGGGTCACACAGAGCGACACATTGACACACATTGACACACATTGACACATTGACGAGGGACGGACCGCTGATGGCAAGCGGGGGCAGCTTCCTGGGCACGAAGCCCAGCTGGGTGGCGGCCCGCTGGGGCTGTTGCTGCTGGCCGAACCCACGAAACCCGTCCACGGACGCCGCCCGGGCAGGCATCACCCCGCCTGCCACCAGCCCCCGGAGGACCCCATCCCGCACGCTGGTGCCCAGGTCGCTGGCCCGGCGCGGGGCGCCCCGGCGGGAGGGCGGCGAGGAGGCCGAGGTGGTGAAGGTCAGTGGGATGGAGGTGGGCGGGTTGGTGGCCGTGGCGTCGAGAGCCGGCCGCGGGACGCCGTATTGCTCGAGCTGGCGGTGCTGGTAGAGGGTGAACCACTCGTTGGCGGGCAGGTACCAGGCCGTGCCGTACTGCGGGGGTGGTGTGTGTGTGTGTGTGTGGGGAGGAAATGGAGGTACCATGCCGTGCCGGACTGCGGGGTGGGATTGGGGGGGAGGAGCGACAGAATGATGGATCTGAGAACCACTGAGATCGGAGTGCATGAAATGGACGGGGAAGGGTGCGGGGTGGGGGTGGACAACCCTCCGCATGTGCATTGAGGAAGTGCGGGGGGTGGTGATGACTGGTGTGAGGGTTGGTGGGCGGGCGCGGTGGAGGTGTGGGAGATGGCGACCTTCTGTTTGGAGTCGGCCGGCCGGCTGCCCGGCGGTGGTCCCTGCAGCAGGTGCAGCAGCGCCAAGTGGGCCTCGTCCTTCTCCGTCAGGGGCGGCAGCCGCGAGACTGGGTGGGGTGCAGGGGGAACGGGCACGAGCATGAACATGTGGTAGGGGGAAAAAACCTTTTGTGATTTCTTTCTCATTGCGGTGGGTGAATGAGACCCGGAGGTTTGGGATGGTTTGTCCCCTGAGGTCCATCACTACTTGGCTGTTGAAAGAAGGAAGGGGAGATGAGGCGAGCGCCAGGGGTGGGGGGACGGAGCCAACTCAGGTTTTTGTTTTTTAATCCACTCGAGAACAGAACACACCGAGGCGCGTTGCAGATGGCAGCCGATAGTGCAGTAGATCGAGATTGGAGCGGCTTTGAGAGACGGCTTTTCACGAGAACCGCGCCCGACCCTCCCCCTGGTCAGCGAGGGCAGCGGCCGGAAAAATAATGGGAACACGTCAAAATCGGCATCGTGTCCAACCACGGCGACCGGGAATTATGGGACCGATCATCACCATGCGTGCGCGGAGAATGCTTCGAAGCATCGAACAAACAAACAAAGCGAAAAAAAAAACCGGAAAGGAAACGGACCCAGCACCTCATCGTCCCCCAACAGAGACAGAACCTGCGTATTTGCGAGGAGGGCGCAGGCGAGTTCAAGAAAACAACATCTAGGCAGATCGCAAACAAACACCAGCAAAAGAAACCGGGAAGGAAAACGGACCCAGGACCTCATCGCCGGCCAGCTCCATCTGGACCCGGTCCTCCTCCTCGGGCTCGGGGGCGCCCATTCCCCCGCCGGCCTGTCCGCCGCCCGCCTCCCTCCGCTCCTGCGCCTGGGCCGCTGCGGCCGCCTGTGCCCGCAGGAATTCCTCGCCTCCCACCAGTGGCGGGGAGGCGCACTGCGGGGGAATCTCGGCCGTGTATGGGGGCAGCCCCTGCAGGGTGCGCTCGCGGATCAAGCTGCCGATCAGGGTGTGCGGGCTGTGGATGCTGGCGCCCCCGTCGTCGTCGGTCGGGCCCCCCCCGGGGTGGTGATGGGGCCGGCTGGGCGAGGCGCGGCCCGAGGCGCCTGATGGATGGGGGGCGGGCGCGGGGTGTGCGTGTGGTGAGAAGCAGCAGAGAAACTCAAGTGTGGGAAGCGGATGCGTGTAACGCATGGCCCATTTCTTGTTGGGTGTGCCGGAGGGCCGGCCCTGATTGTCTCTGTCGAAGTCCTTCTTGCGCCCCGCCGTTGGTCTTTTGCACACTTTGGCGAAGAAGCGGGACGATGTGGCGGACCCCGGGTGCGGCCCGCGGCGAAGGCGCTCGAACCGGATGCGGCCGAGGCGAGCCGGAGACCCGTGGCCGACCCCGCGGAGGCAGAGGCGAGCGGCAGGCCTGAGATGATGAAGGTGGAGGAGGAGGAGGAGGTGGTGGTGGTGGTGGTGATGCTGATGATTGGATGATGATTGGATGATGATTGGATGATGATTGGGTGATGATGATGATGATGATGATGATGATGATGATGATGATGATGATGATGATGATGATGATGATTGGATGATGATTGGATGATGATGATGATGATGATGATGATGATTGGATGATGATTGGATGATGATGATGATGATGATGATGATGATGATGATGATGATGATGATGATGATGATGATGATGATGATGATGATGATGATGATGCTGCTGCTGCTGCTGCTGATGCTGATGCTGATGCTGATGCTGATGCTGATGCTGATGCTGATGCTGATGCTGATGCTGATGCTGATGCTGATGATGATTGGATGATGATGACATGACCCAGGATGGACATCGAGAAGAAGAGCACTGGTGGTGTGTGTGTGTGTGTGTCGTGTAAAGAAGGAACGAAGTAACGGGAAAATAAAACAAAAACCAGAGAGGTAGAAGAGACAGCACGAATGTCACTGCACCCGTGGGCGAAGGAATCCCCTGTGGTGTGTGTGTGTGTGTGTGTGGGGGGGGGGGGTTGCGTGGCCCCACATATGCTCGCCGTTCTGGAATGACCGAGAATTGATCCACCGGGTGCAAGACACCATCTCAGAGACACCCCCGCCCCACACACACCACCAGTGCTCTTCTTCTCGATGTCCATCCTGGGTCATGTCATCATCATCCAATCAGCATCATCATCATCATCATCATCAGCATCAGCATCAGCATCAGCATCAGCATCAGCATCATCATCATCATCCAATCATCATCCAATCATCATCCAATCATCATCCAATCATCATCCAATCATCATCCAATCATCATCCAATCATCATCATCATCATCATCATCATCATCATCATCATCATCATCATCATCATCATCATCATCATCATCATCATCATCATCATCATCATCATCATCATCATCATCATCATCATCATCCAATCATCATCATCATCATCATCATCATCATCATCATCATCATCATCATCATCATCATCATCATCATCATCATCATCATCATCATCATCATCCAGAAATAATTGGTGGTGTGGGAAGGCGGGAGTCCCAGTTTGGGGTGCGACCGTTCTGGCGTGGGAAGGGAAGAATAGGGGGAGGGGATGATGGGTTGTGAAGGGGGAGAGAGGATGGGAAGGGGAGGGGGTGATGAAGACGAACCGCTGTGTGGTGGAGAGGGGGTGGGTGGGTGGTGGAGACGGACCGCCAAACCAGTGGAGGCGCCTTGGTGGGCTGGGCGATCCCGAGTCCTCGGCCCGGGGGGGCGGCGACAGGGACGGCGACAGGCCCCCACGGCTCGCAGCCTGGCGGTGCGGTGTGCGGTGCGGTGTGTGCGGGGGGACAAAGGGACTGAGCAATAATCGGACAGGAAGGGTCTCCCATGACGCACAGCTTGAGCGAACCCGGGCCGGGCCGTGGTGGGCGAGAGAGAGGGGGATGGATGTGCCATTCGGAAGATGGCAATGGTGGCACACAGCTAAGCGACTTGGGGCCGTGGTGGGCGAGAGAGTGGGGGATGGATGTGCTATTCAGAAGATGGCAGTGGTGGTGTGAGGTGACACACAGGCACTTCTTCGATGTGGGGCGCTGTGGGGGTGGGAGTGACGGGAGCCACCTGGGGGGGGGAGGGAGAGCCGGGTGGGAGCTACCTGGGGTGTGGGGTGGGAGCCACCTGGGGGTGGGAGCTACCTGGGGTGTGGGGTGGGAGCCACCTGGGGGTGTGGGGTGGGATCCACCTGGGGGTGGGGGTGGGGGAGCTACCTGGGGGGTGGGGGTGGGGGGTGGGGTGGGAGCCACTGGGGGGTGGTGGAGCCCGTTTGGCGAAATGGCAGCGTGCGGAGAATCATGCGTACGCGCAGTTGAGAGGCAGTGAGGTGGGGCACGATCAATGGCGGACCTGTGGGGCGATGAGCGCGATGGCGTCTATTGGAGAGGCAGTGGGTGCGGGGGAGGGAGAGGGCGAGGGAGGGCGAGGGAGGGCGAGGGAGGGCGAGGGAGGGCGAGGGAGGGCGAGGGAGGGCGAGGGAGGGCGAGGGAGGGCGAGGGAGGGCGAGGGAGGGCGAGGGAGGGCGAGGGAGGGGCGAGGGAGGGCGAGGGAGGGCGAGGCGAGGGAGGGCGAGGGAGGGCGACACGATCAATGGCGAACCTGGGGGGGCGATGAGCTGCGGGAGCGGGACGGCATCCGGCTGGCCAGGAATTCCTGCTCCACGGCGGCCTTGTCCTCGGGGCCGATCAGCTGGGAGAAGATCTGCCGGGGGAGACACGGACACAAGGCAGCGCAGAAGAGAGACATAGACAGAGATGAGGATGAGTCATGTGTGTGTCGTCATACCCAACAGGCTTGTGTGTGTGTGTCATGTGTGTGTCATGTGTGTGTCATGTGTGTGTCATGTGTGTGTCATGTGTGTGTCATGTGTGTCATGTGTGTGTCATGTGTGTCATGTGTGTGTCATGTGTGTCATGTTTATCATGTGTGTCATGTGTGTGTCATGTGTGTCATGTGTGTGTCATGTGTGTGTCATGTGTGTGTCATGTGTGTGTCATGTGTGTGTCATGTGTGTGTCATGTGTGTGTGCTGCGTGTGTGTCATGTGTGTCATGTGCGTGTCATGTGTGTGTCATGTGTGTGTCATGTGTGTCATGTGTGTGTCATGTGTGTGTCATGTGTGTGTCATGTGTGTCATGTGTGTGTCATGTGTGTCATGTGCGTGTCATGTGTGTGTCATGTGTGTGTCATGTGTGTCATGTGTGTGTCATGTGTGTGTCATGTGCGTGTCATGTGTGTGTCATGTGTGTGTCATGTGTGTCATGTGTGTGTCATGTGCGTGTCATGTGTGTGTCATGTGTGTGTCATGTGTGTGTCATGTGTGTGTCATGTGCGTGTCATGTGTGTGTTATGTGCGTGTCATGTGTGTCATGTGTGTGTGTCATGTGTGTGTCTGTGTCATGTGTGTGTCTGTGTCATGTGTGTGTCTGTGTGTCATGTGTGTCTGTGTGTCATGTGCCGCCACCGCACGGGCAGGTCAGACCTGCGCCGAGGCGATGCTAACGGGCGATGTGGGGGTCATCTGGGCCCACTTGAGGCTGAGCGTGTGGAAGGCGGCCGGGTTGGTGGCCCTCAGAGACTCGAGCAGCTCCTGGGGGATGTCGGCCAGCTCCCGAACCACCAGCGGGTTGGGCGTACCCGCGGCCTCTGCCACCCCCCACCCCCCCATACGACCGGCCCAAGAGGCACAGGAAAGGACAGGACAGCACGCCGCAATCCACCATTGCCACCACGCCCCCCGCCACAACACCATGCCACCACCGTGCAGAAACAAAGAAAAATGGGGTGAGGTCGGTACCCGGGGTGGGTGTGGAGTAGGTAGGTCTGGCGTAATGCCTGACATCAACAAGGGCGGGCGATTTGGGGGCATCCGCAGACCGGCAGTCGTGTCGGCCCGGGGAGGCGGCGGTGGGGGCGGCTGGCGAGACGGGGTGCTAGAAAAGCGCGCCGGGGGAGGGGAGGCTCGTCTCGGAACTGGGGAAGAAGAACAAGAACAGACGCAGGCGGTGCATCGTCGTTCCGCAAGACGAAGGACCCGCGACCTTGTTGCTGCCGCAGACGCGAGACCGGATTGACCGAGGGGGAGTGACGGATGGGGGCGTTGAGACGGCCCTCCTCAGCCATCGATTTTTCGTGACGAATTCGACCGCCCCCAAGTCTTTGGGCGGCAAGAGGTTGCCCAATGATGGCGTCGGCTTGTTTGAGGAGAGCTTTGGGTCGGGGGAGTCGCTGCAGGATTGCGAAATTGTTTGACATGAAACCGCCAAAGCACCTGACAGACGTGTAAGTCGACCGTCGTTAGAGGGGATGGATGCGGCGGGGAACGGTTGGGAGTGGGAGCGGCGCTGGGTCCCGGTGCTGCTTCAACCATCAACTTCTTGATCCGCTCGGGCAACTGAACTTCTCGATTCTGGGACCACTTCGATTCCAGAGATTTCAACACATCCCCAAAATCGAACGAAGTCATCCCGGAAGGGATGACGCCTGACGTGTCCGAATATCGTACTCGTAAATTCTAGTGCCAGGGGTTTGGCCGACTCTTCTTCGGCCGTTTAAACTTTTTCAAACTTTTCAAAATCCGAAAGAACGGGATTTCGCCCGAAGAGAACTATCATCGAGGTCATGGATGCTGCGATCAACACCTCCTTACGCCGTTTGTTTGCCCGGGACCAGATGGTCTTCCTCTGTGATGCGCCAGCACCAGCACCGTGTTCCTGAGCTTCTAAAACCCTCCACTATCTCTCCTCCGCAAAATATGTTCGGCATGTTAATCCGGTTCACCCCCGGAAACTCTCGGCCGGACTGATGGCTCGGAAATTCGAGGGGATGCGGCTGTCACCGGGATGTGGCTGGGGGTGAATACTTCTGGGTGACCAGCTGGCACGTGTGGCCCACCGTGGATGCCATCGGGTGGGTGGGCATCGTCTACGCGGGCATCAATCCAGGTCTGGCCGCTCACCCAGCTCGCATCCGGCGCACTCACCGCCTCTCTGGCTTTCCGCTGAACCGGCCGACCTTGCAGAACTCCTTGTCGCCATCCTTGGCGGCCGTACCCAGGCCCACAGTCGTAGAAGGGAGGGTCGTCGTGAGATGATGTCCCTGCCCTTCAAAACAGAGTCCCGTCCCTTCCCATCTCAACCGAATTGCCGGAATGAAGCAGGCCTGGACGTTGAGCACTGCACAAAGGGCCAAAAAAGTGGCCCCAAAAAAGTGGGCCAAAAACAAGCACGGCCGATATCTCCGGCGCGGGGTGATTCTGTGCTGGCTGGTTGATGAGTTTGCAAGCGTTTGTGGCGATTTACCGCTTTCGGGGGTCGACTCCCGATCAAATACCCATGGTCAATCCTGGAGACATTGTTTTCCTTCCCGGTTTGTGCTCGGCATTTCTTCGGTTATCACATTTTTGGGTCACACAGAGGACGACTCCAGTGCGAATCCGTTTGTTGTTTCTCTCAAGATCCCCCGTACTCAAGGTGAAATGCCGCGTCGCTTTTTGAGGGCTGTTCCCGAACCAAAGGCCTCAGAGTATCTCGCATCATTCGAGGTCTGTTGTGGCTCGATTCACGATTCACCCACACTCCTCCTGGCCTTTCCCGCTAGGCGGGGTTTGTGAGCGATTTCTGTTCCCCGCCATCGCCGACACCCCACGGTTCGGGAGCCTCACCCGCGGCCCCGGCCAGCTGTCCCCCGGTGGGAGCCGCAGACCCAGCAGCCGCAGCCCAGCAGCCTGCTATCGTGCCAGTGGCGGCATCGCAAATATCCTCAGCCATCACCACAGGGACGGAGAGTGTCCCCGCCTCGTACAGGCCGCTGCTCTTCGCGGGCGAGGGCGGTATGCGGCTGTGGGACGTGGCCCGGTCGGTGCAGACGGGCAGCACCCAGCTGCTGCTCTTCGACCTGGTGGGGCGCATCTACCGGCACAAGGCCGACCCCCGCCTCGGGGGGACCCAAACCGCCGAGCCGGCGCTGCTTGTGGCCTCGGACGGGCGCCCGCTGACCCGTGCGTGCTGGGTGCTGGGTGCGGGGGCATTCGGAATGACCTTTCGGGTGGAGGACACCCGGGACCACAGCGAGGCCGTCCTGAAGGCCACCCGGCCGCCCCAGTCACCCGAGGAGCGGGAATTTTTCAATAATGAGAGCTACATCGCCAGCGCCGTGCATCACCCCAACGTCCTCTCGGCTGCCGGGCCACCCATCGAGGTGCAGGTCTGGCCGCCGCCCTGTGGCAATGTTGATGATGAGATGATGATTGGGGGTGGTGATGATGATTGATGATGATTGATGATGATTGATGATTGATGATGATGATGATGATGATGATGATGATGATGACGATTGGGTGATGATGATGACGACGACGACGACGATGGCCGATGTGACGATGACGATTGGAATGGATGATGCATGTTGAAGACCCCCCATTAACGTGGCATCTGTCATTGTTTTAACCCTTGGTGGCAGCTTGAGCCTGGCGGGCCCGTGCTGCGCTGCCTGGTGACGCCCTACTGCGAGGGGGGCGACCTGGACGGGATCATCCGGCGCCACTGGCGCAGCCCCTCGGCCGACCCGGCCACCGACCGGCAGGAGCGCTGGCTGGTGCTGGGCGACCTGCTCCGGGCCCTGGCCTACCTGCACGGGAAGCCCTTCCAGGAAAACAACCGCCATGTGCTGCACAACGACATCAAGCCGGCCAACGTGCTGCTGCGCCGTCAGATGGACAAGCGGACAGGGGCGGAGCGCCCGATGGCCCTGCTGGCCGACCTGGGCCTGGCCTGCGTCTACACGGGCGGGACTCTCGTCAGCTGCGGGCTGGCCCGCGGCACGCCCGGCTTCATGGCGCCCGAGATGTTTGCGGCGACACAGGCCGGCCTGCGCCCCGGCAACACGCCCGCCACGGACGTGTACGCGATGGGGGTGACGCTGTACTGCCTGTACTCGCAGACGGACACGGCCCATAAGACCGAGGAACAGCCCTCGGAGGCCGAGCTGCGGCAGGCCTTCGCCGAGGTGGCGGCTCGTGGGCAGCCGACGGGCGAGTCTCTGGCGGAGCTGCTGGTGCGCATGTGCAGCGAGAGTCCCACGGCCCGGCCCTCGGCGGAGCGCCTGCTGGGGGCCCTGGAAGCCCTCGAGGTCCGTCTGGGGCGTCCCCCGCCTCCGAGTGATGGCGTGTATCATCGTCGGCATCATCAACATCACGCATGTTCTCTCATCACCCCAATTCTGCCAATCGGTCGCCATCCAGTCCTCATCACATCCTCCGCTCATCGTCGGCCGATGCAGCAGCCCGCATCCCGCTTTCTGCGATGTTCAATGGCGTCTTCCAGTTAGTCACCCACCACCATCCTCCGCTCACAGTCGGCCGAGGAAGCAGCCCGCAAAGCGGCCGAGGCCCGCCGGAAGGCCGCCGCGGAGGAGGAGGCCCGCCAGAAAGCGGCTGCTGAAGCCGAGACCCGCCGTCAGGCCGCCATCCAGGAGGAAGTCCGTCGCAAGGAAGCCGAGGCCCGCCAGAAAGCGGCTGCTGAAGCCGAGACCCGCCGCCAGGCCGCCGAAGCGGCGGCCCGTCGACAGCCCGCTGAGGACGAAGCGAAGGTCTCTCCCCCATCCTCCCCCCATCCTCCCCCCAGTGGTCGTCCGGTCACTGATCTTCCCTTCGCCTCCCGGGCCGCGGGGTTGCGCGGTGCGGTGGTGGTGCGGCGGCGCCAGGCTCAGGCTCAGGTGGACGCTGTCCTGGCGGCGGCCCGCAGCTGCCCGGGTAGCTCTGTCTGCCTGCCTGCCTGCCTGCCCCTGGGCTGGCGTACCCCGGCCCTCCACTTCTCTCCTTTCCCTCCCCTCAAACCTTCCCTTCTCTTCGTCCATTCAACCAATACCATCCGACCATCACATCATCGCCATTCTCGTGTGCCGCTTTGCTCTGGTGGTCTCCATCTGCAGCTCGACCTCCGTGGGCGGGGCCTGACCGATCGCTGTGTCGTGGCGCTGGCCGCCTGGCTGGCCACCAACCGGTCCAAGATTGCTTATGTCTGGCCGCAGCCCACCCAGTCCAGTCATCATCATCACCACCTTTGCTCCACACACACCACCCACCACCACCACCACCACCACCACCACCACCACCACCACCACCACCACCACCACCACCACCACCACCACCACCACCACCACCACCACCACCACCACCACCACCAACACCACCACCAACACCAGCATCATCATCATCATCATCATCATCATCATCATCATCATCATCATCATCATCATCATCATCATCATCATCATCATCATCATCATCATCATCATCATCATCATCATCATCATCATCATCATCATCTCGGTACCTTCACCATCACCAGCTCATCATCAGTTTATCTTCCTTTCGATCCTCCGTCCCCTCTCCTGCGCTGGTCGCGGCCACTCTGCGCTGCTGCTGCTGCTGCTCTGGATGGTGCCGTTGCCGGGTGATGATGGCGTTCTCAATGCGGGCCTCCCTCGCTGGATGCTTGCTCCATCATCATCACGCAGCTCATCCTCGGCCAGGATCAGATTGGCGACGAGGGGGCGCGTGCCATCGCGGCCGCCCTGCCCCAGAGCACTCTCCGAGGGGTCTGTATGGACTCATCGGCCTCGTTCTTGTCATCCATCCTCATCATCATCATTCATCATCATTCATCATCATCATCATCATTCTACATATATAAATACCGAAAAACAGGGACGACTTTTCGGGGGAAGGAACTGAGGGTGGCCTTCCGAAAATCTGTAAAATCCCAGGGCTCTCCCCCTGGCACCGACCCGACCCTACGGCAGTTGGTATTTTTAGTCCTCATGCCGTCGGACTTTTGCCAACTTAGGGGCAACACGCCAAGGATGGTCGCGGTCGACTCCAGGTCAACCCTTCCACGGGGAGATAGCCACCAGATTGAGAGCGTAACGAAGCGAGCTCGCCTGACTTGTCATCATCATCATCATCATCACCACCACCACCACCACCACCGTCGTGCAGCTTTACATCGACCAGGCCCTGATTGGCGACGAGGGGGCGCGTGCCCTCTCGGCCGCCCTGTCCCAGAACACCACCCTCAAAGTGGTCTGCGTCATCATCATTCATCCCCCACGTTCATTCGCGTGGCATCTGCCATTGAGGCGACCCATGATGGTCCTCATCTTCATCTCCCGCCTTCTGCCTGCCTGCCTCTCCGCGTGTTACCCGCCCGCGCACTCCCGTCCAGAGACATGCTGTGTATTTGCTAGGACGCAGGCGAAGAGAAACATTACTCCCGCCTTCGCGTCGCGCGTTACACGTCCAAGTGAAATGTGTGCCGTCTGTGTTAGCGAGCGCCCCTTTTGCCCTTCGGTTTTTCTGCTTGTCCTGTGGGCGCCGGGGGGTGGCGGCACCTCACCATGTGGCGCACCGGCCCCACCTCAGTGTCATCTTCGGCCATTGTCTCCGTCGTCTCACACATCCCGCCCCCTCTCCCCCATCATCCACCTCACCATCCACCCGCAGCTCGACCTCCGCAGTGCCACTCCGAGGATGGGCGCTCAGGCTGTCCGCTCCCTGGCCGCCGCCCTGCAGTCCAACTGCGCGTTCACCTTGGTCTGCCCCCGCCATGCCCGATGTGAGCTTGGCGCTGGGGACGCGTGGAGGCCTGCAGAGAGCCATCATCGAAATGTGCTCCGATGCGCAGGGGTGTGATTGGGGGGCCAGAACTGTGGGCGTGGCGGTCAGCCCGCATCATCATCATTCCAGTCTCATCATTACTGGACGCATTCATCATCCAATCATCATCCAATCATCATCCAATCATCATCCAATCATCATCCAATCATCATCCAATCATCATCCAATCATCATCCAATCATCATCCAATCATCCAATCATCAAATCATCATCCAATCATCATCCAATCATCAAATCATCATCATCATCCAATCATCCAATCATCATCATCATCATCATCATCATCATCCAATCATCCAATCATCATCATCATCATCATCATCATCATCATCATCATCATCATCATCATCATCATCACTCGTCATCCACTCGTCATCCACTCGTCATCCACTCGTCATCCACTCGTCATCCACTCGTCATCCACTCATCATCAGCATCATCATCATCATAATCACCACCCACCACCCACCACCCACCACCCACCACCCACATGTGCAGCTAATCCTCCCCCACGGCGTCCTCGGGCCCGATGAGGAGCAGGCCCTCAAGCAGCGCGATGGCCGACTCCTCTTTGCGTCGTGAAGGACACGCGGCCCCACCACCACGCCTCCTGGCTGCAGTCCCGCTGCCCCTGCATTGCCGCTCCCCCGCTGGCCTGCTGGCAGCTCCCCGCCTCCCTTCATCCCCCGCCCACCCAAGATGAGCTGAATGGCCCTCTTGACCCGCCAGAGGGGGCGCGGGGAGTCGTCCCTGTTGTTGCAGGCCCTCTCTCGGACGGCCTCCCCGCCTGAGATCCGCCTGGGCCTCCAAAAGTACCTCTCCTCCCTCGCCACATTGCTCGTGCCCTGGCCCTGATGACCATGCGCAACAGGGCGGCAGCCGATGGGCCGCACCCCGACACAGGGCACCCCCCCCCCCCCCCCCCCCCCCACCCCCACCTCATCGCCCCCACTGGGGCTTCGCACGCCGCGGCTGCCCCGGCTGAAGAGGGCCCAACACGAGGTCATGAGGCCCAGGCCCCCATCGGAACGTGTAACGCGCGACGCGAAGGCGGGAGTAATGTTTCTCTTCGCCTACGTCCTAGCAAATACACAGCATGTCTCTGGACGGGAGTGCGCGGGCGGGTAACACGCGGAGAGGCATGATGCTGATCGGATTGGGGTGATGATGAGCGGCAGACAACAACGCGGTCTTTGTCGGAGAAGACTTTTTCTAATTTGCGGCTTTCGAGCACTCCATTCAAAAAACAATCAAAAAAGGCCGCTTAATTGGGGACCGCGAAAGGGGAAGATGGGGCGCATGCCGCTGTGACGTCGACCAGGCGCGGTTTGTCTGGTTGGGTCGCCAGATCCAAAAACAACAATTTGAAGCGCCCGGCATCCAACGCAGACCCGAAACCAAAGTATCGCACCGTATCGGCAAAGGCCCTCACAACACAGGGGGGAGGATTAGAAGAGACGGCAACAAAGAAGAACGCGAAGCTGTCCTCGAGCGGGACGGAGGGGGGAACAGGGAACTCCACTTGAGGAGGGGCCAGAAACTCCGACAACTCGGAAGTGGAACTGGGGCTCGAGCGCCCCGCTGAGAAAGGAGACGACGGAGACGGAGACGGATGTGGGATTGGTTGTTCCTTGAGGTGTCGCAGGTAGAAAAACGACCGCGCGAGTTCGGAGACCTTGAGCTGGACGGCCCAAAACGAGTTGGTGATCTCTCCGATGATGTAGCTGTTTCCCGGCCGGCCGTCCGGAAGCTGCGGGGACGTGGGTGAAATACGAAGGCCCCTTGGGGTGGGCCGGAGCGCGTTGCGGGGCGGGCACTCCACGAAGGCGGACGAGTCGAAAGAGAGGTTGAACGGACGCTGGTCAAAGAAAACCACTTGGAGATAATCCGGAGTCGTCAAAGATGGTTGGGAACCGTCGTCCATTATCGGACGACCGTTCCCGTCCAAACGAGGGATCGACCGATGCATTGCGAAATTGGTGCGGGTTTTCAGAATGTATGGGTTCGAACGTTCGTCCAAGAGCAGCCGATCAAACTCCTGGGCTACAAGCTGCTCGGTGATCATAGCTCGAGGCAGTCCCAAGACATCAGTCGGAAGAGAGCCGGCCAGCCGGGGAGGGACGTCGACAGAGGCCATGCCCATGTAATTCACTACGGCCGGAAGAGCATGGACGAAAAAGGCAAGAGAAGGCACCGACCTGGGAGCGGATCAACTTTGGGGGTGTGGGAACGACGGATGTGGGAACGACGGCCTAAAAAAGTGGCTCGATTCGTTCTGTTGTGCAGCAAAGCAGACCTGAATGTTGTGTATCTGAATGATTTGCGCCTCGCTTTGGTGATCCTCACACCATTTTTGGAAGGATTCCTGACGCTCCTTGTCGAGCTTGTCCTCAGTCTGATGCAGGCGTTCCTCAGTCTGATGCAGGCGTTCCTCAGTCTGACGCACGATATCGCGGGCATTACGCAGCTCTTCCACAGTCTTGTTATATATGCCCCGCAATTCCGCATAACGGCCCTCGCTGTGTCGAAGTCTCTGCTCCAGTTCGAAAATTCGGGAGTTCAAGCGCTTAGGAAGGGTCACTGTAAGAAGAAAAATAAATATGCAAAAATGAAATTCAACGGACCATCCTCCTCCATACCGGTACCTAGATGTTGGATTTGACCGGGGTGATTTGAGTTATCCCCATCCCAGTCACAGACACACGTCGGCACGTCTGTGGCCAAAACGGCCGTTCGATGCTGATTCGGAAACACCCCGAGGGATCTTGAAACCGGTTTCAAACTTACCCCTGAGAACTTTCATTTCGGGGATCACCATTGGCATGACCTCTTCTCCAGGAGAAACGTTTTGGGAACTGTCTTTTTGATGGTGTCTTTACCACTGGCCTTCTTCTAACGTATAGCAAGACCAAAATTTACAGAAACCTCAATTCCGCGGTTCCCTCCTCTGCATATAGCATGGGTTTTCCTCCCCTGGGATCGCGACACTGTAGCCAATGCGAGTTTCACACTGGTTGAGTCCATAGGTTTTTATTCCGCTGCGTTTCGTCTCCGGTCAAGTCTCCTCTCGTTTTGGACTCCATTGCTTAGGGGCTTCAGCGCCGTCCACTGAGGCGAGCCGTCTCGTTCCAGCATATTTGGACACTCAAAAAGGTTTAGAAAAATCTGAGCCTACAGAATTTTTCTTTGTTCGCCCACAGTGTCACCCTCAAGTTTCGGAGTTTTCTTTCAGTCCCCCTCTCCTCGCGCCGTTCGCTCGCCCCGGGGACCACTTGGGCCCTATTCCTGTCTGTGGTACGTCAGCACAGTGCTCCGAGGCTTCCCGGAACCCGTCACCCACTCCCCCTCTGGAAAAATGTCTGGCATGCTCCCGATGAAAAATCCGGTTCATCCACAGGCTCTCGGTCGTTTGCGTTGGACCCGGGAAACTAGACCCATTTAGAAAAAACTGAGCCTGCAGAATTTAAAATTATGTCTTTTTGCGGTTTTGGTGCCTCATGCGCCCCTTCGATCGTCGCGCCCCCTTCGTGACCGCAGCTTTGAGGCTCGGGGCCCAACCAAACTCGGATATTCCAAGAGAGAATTAGTGAGCCCCCCATGTGTTCCTGTCCGGGTCAGGGCCAGACCCGAGCCCACCGAGCGAGGCGGTTGAATTCCGGGGGGTCGTTTTGGCCAGCGTAGTGCCGACGTGGTCACCCTGAGGCGATTCTGAGTTTTGCATTCCTTCCCCTCACCCAACCTTTCTCCCCATTCCTCACCAGTTGAAAAGGCTTGAAGGGTGGATGCCTGATTTCAGGGAGAGCCGTAAACAGAGTGATCCACTTGTGGTATCATTCGAGTTCGAATATCAATGGTTTTCCACGTGGAACAGATCGAATGACAGTGAGACCTTGCTCAAACATCATAAAAAGATGAAAGATGAACATTCATGATGCCTTTAATGAGTTTTCCTGATCGGTTGGACATCTTGACCTCACGGCGGCTGCGATATGCCGCTTGAGCCGCTGAGGTGAAGCCTATCGAGGGTGATGAGGTGACGGGGAATTGGGGGGATAAAATCTTTTGTGATTTCCTTCTCATGATTCCTTAGTTAGCCTCACACGAGGCTGCGTTAACACGAGAATGAATGAATGGGACGGTTCGTACAGGCGACTGTTTTGGCTCGAAAAACGCGATGGGAGACTGTTGTGCGTTCTTCTCCTTCAATGAATGCTGGGAGGTTTTTGTATACATAATTATGTCATGGAATGTCACCAAATCCGAAGAGAAGGCGCACCTCATCACCACCCACCTCCTTCAGCACCGAGTCGGCTGGTGGGCCTCGGCCTCATGGTTGCGCTTGGTCGGTATGCCACCATCCTAGGTCGCCCCGAAAGCAAGACAGGAAGAGAAGGTGGATGGAAAGAGCGACGACCTAAGACTTCCCCCCCTCCTTTTCTTGTGCCCTCCCCGCGAACCGGGGGGAAGGGGATAACGAATCAACACGAAAAAAACGGGGAAACAAAAAGGATAAGGTCACTAACCGCAAGGAGCCCTCGCCGGTGGGTCAGCCAGGAAGCTGGCCACGGGAACGGGCAACGAGTCAAGCGTGGTGGAAGGATGGTTGCAGGTAGTGACCGAAACCCAGGAGGCGTGCATCTCGTGGTTGCCCGCCCAGAGGCAGGCACCCAGGCAGGCCAGGAAGAACTGACGGGGCCACTTGAGGTGGGCGTTCTTGAGGCCTTGTCGATGACGTCCATGAGCTCCTTGGCACGGGGCGCGAGCTGTCCTGTCGAGGTGAGCGCGAAGGGGAAGAAGAGCGGGTCCCGCCCATACTTCCGGTACTTCCGCTCCTCGAGCTGCTGGGCGGCTTCACCCTTGATGGCACGAGAGGCGTACATGGGAGCGAGGGGCTCCGCCACGGTCACGTCGATCTTGCTGGGGAGCGGATCTCCCGACAGGGAGAAGGAGATGTCGTAGCGGGCTGCGGACTGGGGGCCGGACGGGCACGAGTCCTCGTCCTCCTCCAGGGGGGCGACCTCGGGCTCTCGGCGGGCGAGGCACCCGGGGATCGCTGTGAGCTGGCGGAACAGAAGATCGCGGATCTGGTCATGACGGGGCGCCCTCATACGCGTCGCTGCTGGGCAGAGTCGTTCGTGGGCGTCGTCGATGAGCTTGTTGCGGCATGCGGGGCAGGGGACGAGTTGGCGGGGCCAGTTGGGCGGGCGAACGTTGATGGGGACGGCTGGCTGGGCAGTGAGCGGGTTCATTGGCGGCGGAGAGGATCATGATCTGCATGGTGGATAAATCTTCTTTCCCTGCGATTTTCGCCAGCTGGGTTCGGCGCATGAGGTCGTAATCTGATCGATGTCCCGGACCCACCATCGCATTCCGGGCTTCTTTACCCCTTCGGTGGGCTTCTTGGGGCTTTGGTGTTTCCTGAAATCCTGACGCCCGCAGGGACGCGCCCCCGGATGCACCCCAAAATCGAGGTGGAATGGTGCCGGGTTTGGGGCGCATTGTAACGGGTTTGGTTCGCTCAGGCATGCACCCAAAAAAAATACCTCACCTAGGGTTCTCGCCCCTCGTCCCCCAACCGTTTTCTTTTCGGTCCGTTTTTTGTTGACCCCCTCCGACAGTCTGATTTTCAGTCAGTTCGCCATGGGTTGCGCTGCAAGCTCAAACAACGTTGTCGTCTCTCCTCTGGGCCCCACTGTTCCGGAACGGCCTCTGCATCTCATCATTTCTGGCGCGCCCGCCTCAGGCAAGGGTACCCAGTGTGAACGCATCGTTGCCAAATATCACGTCGTGCACGTGAGCACCGGGGATCTGCTCCGGGAAGCTGTGAAACAGGGCACTCCTCTTGGCCTTCAGGCGAAGCCGATCATGGAATCGGTCTGTTCCCCAAATCATCCCATTCATTCCTGGCGTCACACCACCCGCACGTTAGGGCGGCCTTGTCCCTGATGAGCTTGTGATCAATCTCCTGAAGGACCGGATCAGCCAGCCCGACTGCGAGCGCAAGGGGTCCGTTGAAATTTTCTGGGCCCCCAACCGTCTTTCCCGCCCCCCATTTCTCAGGTACCTTCTGGACGGATTCCCTCGGACCGAGGTCCAGGCCCTCTTCCTGAAGAAGGAGGGCTTCATGTTCGACGCCTGCCTGCTGCTCGATGTCCCCGATGAGATGCTCATCGCCCGGGTCACGGGCCGCCGCCGCGATCCGGTCCGTGGTTGCCATCATCCCCCCGGGGTCATTCCGCCCCGACGACACTGCCCAGATTCACATTGCCGCGGCCTCTTTGTTTTTGAGTGTCTCGTTGCGTTTTCCTGTCCCCACAACCAAATCATCGGCCCCCATCATTCCCCACGGGCAGGTGAGCCTCATGACTCCGCCACTCCCCATCCATTCCATCCCCATCCGCCATCTCACCACCCTCCCACGGCGGTGCAGTGACATTTGTGCTGTCTCTTCTCCACCTCCCTGCTGCTTTCTTTCTCCCCTTCATCTCATCACCCCGGCTCGACTCTCCCACGGGGGTGCAGTGGTTGACATTCGACGTGCTGGCTCTTCTCCTCCCCCACCCCACCCCGCGTTTTCTTTCACTCTCCCGCTACTTCCCCTTGTATTGACACCCGCTCGCTCACACACACACGACTTCGTCACCACCCGCTCGTCATCAACCATCACACCCAATCATCCAATCATCATCATCATCATGCTCAATCGTCATCCGATCATCAAGTCGTCGTCGTCGTCGTCGTCGTCGTCGTCGTCGTCGTCGTCGTCGTCGTCATCATCATCATCATCCAGATCATCATCATCCAGATCATCATCATCCAGATCATCATCATCCAGATCATCATCATCCAGATCATCATCATCCAGATCATCATCATCCAGATCATCATCATCCAGATCATCATCATCATCATCATCATCATCGGTGGGGGGCCGCTCAGGTGACGGGGAACATCTACAACATCAACACCAGCCCCAAGCCGCCCCAGGACCCGGAGGTGCTCGAACGTCTCGAACAGCGCAGTGACGACACCGAGGAGAAGGTCGCACACCCTGATGCCCCCCCCCCCCCCCCGACCTGATGCCCCCATCTGCTCCCCCCCCCCCCCCCCCCCGACGAGTGAAGGCCAGACCATGGTCCCCATTGGTGGGAATCACCCACTTCAGATCAACTGAGAGACCCCGTCTTGTCTCATGGAGAAGTCACCCACTTCAAAGACACTGAGAGACCCCGTCCCCGTCTTGGGGAAGTCAGCCACCTCAGACACTGAGACCCCCGCTTAGGAAACTTCTTCTCGAGGTCATCCTCCCATCCCCCTATCCATCATCGTCATCTCCTGGTCATCATCCGCCACACACACACACACACACACACACACACACACACACACACACACACACACACACACACACACACACACACACACACACACACACACACACACACACCGCCAACCCGGCTGGTGCAGGCGCCTGTTGGTGTGAACTCCATGTCCACATCCTTCCTTCTTCCATCCATCCATCCATTCCATTCCATTTCATCCTTCCACTTCCATTCCATCCATTCACCATCCACACCACACCCACCCCACACACCACACCACACCACCACACACCACCACCACCATGTCCTTCCAGCCATCGTCCTTCTTGCTTCTATTCTACACCACCTGCCTCCTTTCTCATCACCCACCCCCACCCTCCCCGTCCATTCCTCGATGCCCTTCCACCCCATTCCATTCCATTCCATTCCACCATCCCCTCTCCACCCATCATCCCATCAGCATTATCCCCAATCACCAGCATCATCTTCCAATCATCAGCATCATCACCCAAGGGCGCCCAGATCAGCATCATCAGCACCACATCACGCATCACGTGCGCCCCCCGTGCAGTGCGAGCGGATTGTGGAGCGGTACGGCGGTACATCTCGACGGGCGACCTGCTCCGAGGCCGTCAAGGCACACCCCTGGGCATGCAGGCCAAGCCATCATGGAGACGGTCCGTCCCCGCCCTCCCTCCCCTTTCCTTGTTGTGTGTCTGGCTTGTTACCCTGGGCATGCAGCCAGCCTCCATGGAGACCTCCGTTCCCGCCTCCGTCCTCCGTGCGATTGCCTGCTGCTCTGCTGCCCACCCTCCCGACCTCCCCTCGTCTCCCCTCCCGACCTCCCTCTCGTGTCCTGTGGGCCTTCTGTTTCTCTTTCCTCGGTCCCCCACATGTCCCGACCTCAACTTCCTCATCCCTCCCTCCATGTCCACCACCACCACCACCCAGGGCGGGCTGGTTCCCGATGACATCAACATCCTCAACCAGCGCCTCACCCAGTCCGACTGCCAGGTGCTCGGGTCCGCCATCCCCCCACCTCCTCCCTCCCTCCCCTCCCAGACAGGCACCACAGCGTCTCCCGCCTTGTCTGCCCGTCTTCTCCGGCCCAACGGCGGCTCGAAATCCCATGTCCCGCCCCGAGGAGCCACCGTCATGACCTCCGCTAATCGCCGGCCTCCGTCAACACCTCCCCTCCCCCCCCCCCCCCCCC
This sequence comes from Paratrimastix pyriformis, assembly GCA_027972325.1. Lineage (NCBI taxonomy): Eukaryota > Preaxostyla > Paratrimastigidae > Paratrimastix > Paratrimastix pyriformis. Next base: position 191,890 of record JAPMOS010000024.1, read on the forward strand.
CCGCCCGCCCGGCAGGTACCTCCTGGACGGTTCCCCGGACAGGCTCAAGCCCAGTTCCTGAAGCGCAACGGGCTTGTCTTCCACAAGTGCATCCTGCTCAGCGTCCCCGACGACCTCCTCATCCAGCGCGTCTGCGGCCGGCGCCGCGACCCCGTCCGTTCCAATTGCCGCACCCTGTGTGTCATCTGTGTGTTGCCAGTCATCATCATCAACCAGTTCATCATCATCCTTCCTCATCCTCCAATCATCACCATCCTCCAATCATCACCATCATCCAATCATCATCATCATCATCATCATCCAATCATCATCCAATCATCATCATCATCCAATCATCATCATCATCATCCAATCATCATCATCCAATCATCATCATCCAATCATCATCATCCAATCATCATCATCATCCAATCATCATCATCATCATCATCATCATCATCATCATCCGTCGCGTGGCCACAGGTGACGGGCAAAAACTACAACATCTACACGAGCCCCAAGCCGCCACAGGACCCCGAGGTGCTGGGCCGCCTCGAGCAGCGCAGTGATGACACCGAGGAGAAGGTCGACATGACGTCCACTCTCATACTAACTTTTTTTTCATGCTCTCATCAGGCTAAGAATCGGCTCCGCAACTACTACGCCAATGCTCGGGCCTTGGAGACCTTCTACAGCTCCATCCTGGTGCGGGTCAACGGCAACCAGTCAATCGAGGGCGTGTTCGGCGCGATTGCATTCAACCTCGACCAGCTCGGGAACCATGCCGAATAAACCCCAAAAAAACTTCTTTATTTCTTGTATTTCGGTAGATGAGTGGCGTTGATGATAAGCGCTTTCTTGACCCAAAGAGTAGAAGCGAAATTCCCTGCGCATGCCTCTCGCTCCCCCGGCGTAGTGATGCTGTCTTTCAACTACATTTCCATTGGCTCACCAGGGGCCAGCTCCCGCCATGTTCTCCAGAATCCTTCGATGGGTTTTGACGTTGTCTAAAATTTATTTTTCGTATATTTTCTTCGTATCCTTCTTCTTCTTCCTCATGGTCTCCATCGTTTTTTCATTATTTCAAAAATTACCCGGTTCGAAGGTTGCCACTGAGGGAATTCTAATTCTGTTTTATAACGGTCTTGCGCACGCACGAGAAGAAGGAACAACTGGAAGTTTTGGGACCAGTGGAATGATCACCATGCTCCTTTTTCTCGTGTTTCTTGCCCACTTCGCCTCGTTATTTCTGGTCTGTGTTCTGATCTATTGAACCCTTTCCGGATTCCACGACCCCACAGATGGCACATCTCGTGACCGTCTGGACCATGTGGAGGAAGAACCACGGACACCGATGTCTGTCACTACCCGGCATTCTCCTCATCGCATGACAATCGGAAGTCCCCCGAACGGCCATTGGGGTGCTCCTTCTCTTGATTCCCTTCGGCCTCCTCCTGGGCCTGCACATCTATGGGCTCATCCAGGGGTTCTTCCAGCAAACCGTCTGTCTCTTTCACCCCCCACCCCACATCCCGATCCAAAACTGTTCCGTCCCACAGGTTATGTACGCCACGGTGGCCGTGCTGGGGTTCATGACGCTCCTGTATGTGTGCACCATGGCCCTGGAGTGGTACACCATGATCCGCTCCTCAGCAGTCGTCACCAAATGGTTTGTGGCCTCTTCCGCCCGCCCCACCTGCCCGTCACCTGCATCAGGACCGCCGACCTACATCCAGGGCGACCAGCACCGCGCATTCCATCCATTCGGGGTGAGTTCTTTTTGTCGGGGGAAGAAATTTGCAGATTCGATTCGCACTGACAACGCCCTAAAACCTGTGAAATCCCACCACACATCTGTCCTTTTTTTATCGATCGGTTCCATGGCTCAGTTGGCAGAGCGCTCGGCTGTTAACCGGGAGGTCCTGAGTTCAATCCTCAGTGGAACCGGATACCTTTTTCCCTCTTTTTTTCTAACGTTCCAGCGCGTGGGTCAAGTGGCATCGCTCCCTGGCCGCCCGCCAGGCCGCCGCCCAAGCGGGTGGGAGCCGGACTCCTCTGCTGCCCGCCCCGCCCGGCTCGCCCCAGCCATCCGACCTCTCACCTGCCCCGCGAGGCGACCTGACCCGCCAGCTGGCCGCCTTCCTGCGGTGGGAACACACCCGCGACGACTTGGGGTCCGCACTCCCCATCAGAGAGACATGCTGTGCATTTGCTCGGACGCAGGCGAAGAGAAACGTTCCTGGCGCCTTCGCGTCGCGCCTTACACGTTCCGATGGGGGCCCTGGGCCTAATGACACCAATCCCGTTGTGCTGTTACGTATGTCCAGCATGCGTGCGTTGTTCGAATTGGGGGTTGCGAATAAACCGATCTGTGACCCCCCGGCACCATCACACCCCTTCCGTCCATTTCACATTCCCTTCCCGAATTAACACTCGCATCATCCACGCACCAGGCGCGGGGGCGACCCCGGCACCAGCGCCATCGACGGTTCGCCCACGGCCGCCGGCCTCCGGCTGCCCACATCGCTCCTGTCGCCCTCGCCGACGTCACCCCGCCATCGCGGTCATCATCACCCCCACGGCCCACATCACCCGGGTATTACCCCCGGACTGACCTACGGGACCGAGGCAATATCACCATCCGGCGGCGGCCAGACGGTGAGCCCCTCCGGCGGCGATGATGGTGATCACGATGATGATGATAAAGATGGTGGTGGGCGGTGGAACATTGCCAGGTGGATTGGTCGGATGCTGCGGCAGGGCTTCGTTCCGCCGCCCCCGCCGTCCGATGAGGCCCTGTTTGGGCGGCCGTTCCGGGCGGGCTGTGGGGCTGATGCCGCTGTTGCAGCCCATGGGAATCTTCCCACCCAGCTGATGCATATCCTGGGACTGCATCCCTCCTTCCGTCTCAAGCTGGGCTCGCTGCAGCTGCTGCTCGGCCTCTTCGGGCTGGCCGTCTTCGGGTATGTGGGCGTGTGGAGCTCGTTCTACTTCTTCCTGGGCTACGCCCTGCTCACCCTGTGCATGGTCATCTTCGCCGGGGCCGTCCTGTGGCGGTCTGTCTCTTCGTCGATGCGTCTTTGTGTCTTTTTTGAGCTTGTGCGGCTGCCCTGATCTCTGACCGTCTCTTCCCCGGACAGACACATACATGACACATACACACACACACACACACACACACACACACACACACACACACACACACACACACACACAGATGACACACACATGACACACAGATGACGCATACATGACGCATACATGACACATACATGACACATACATGACACATACATGACACATACATGACACATACACGACACATACACGACACATACATGACACATACACGACACAAATGGCACACACATGACACATACATGACACATACATGACACATACATCCGACACAGGTCACGTCGCGACGAGCGGGACGAGCGCACCGCCGCGCGGCTCTACCAGCGGGCCCTGCAGTCGGACGGGACACGGGTCGGGTCGGGCCTCACCTCACCCGACATGGTGCTCTTCCCTGAGGTCCGCCGCTGTGTGAATGTCGTTTGTATGTGTCCCGTCCCATGACCGTTCGTGTCTCCCCATGAAAATTGGTGACTCGTTGGTTGTTGTTGTTTCTCACTCTCCCTCCCCAATTCTGCCCTGCCCATTCCCAACCGTCACACACCCCCCCACCACCACCACCACCAATAAAAAACCGGTCACCCGCCCACTCCGCCCACCACCCCCCACCATCCTGCCCATGTGCCCCTCTTCCAACCACCACCTCCGTCATCTCCCCAGGTGACCCGCGTTCCGCCCCCGTGGCCCATTCGTCGGGCCCGCCGCAGGGTGACGGCCCACCTGACCCACATCTACCTGTGGACGACCCTCGGATTCCTGGCCGCCCACGGGATTCTGCTGCAGGTGTTCAGCTGGCAGGTGGGCTGGCCAATGGGGGTCGCCGGGCTGGTCTTCATCTTCGGCACATCGTCCGTCGGGTTTTTGGCTGATATACACACCGATCATCAACATCCAGATCATCATCACCACCACCAATCATCAGCATCATCATCATCACCACCAACCAATCATCATCATCATTCATCATCATCATCATCATTCATCATCATCATCATCATCATCATCATCATCATCATCATCGTCGTCATCATCATCAGCATCATCAGCATCATCATTCATCATCATCAACATGAGCACCAACGAAATCATCCGATATCTCCACTCCTGGCTTTTGGGGCGCAGGGGCCTGTTTTTCGACCATCGGCGCCGCTTTGCGCTGAGTCCGGGGCTGCTGAGCTTCTTCCTGGCCCTGTTCTTCGTCTTCGCCATTGTGGTTCGCCCCTGTGCTTTGTGTGGGATCGGGTTTTTAGCTCATGATAGAACTCACGCAGAAAAGGAGGATGAAATTTGATGATTATTTTTTTGGTGGTCCCATAATTGTTCGGCCTGACTGCTGTGTTGGCGGCGGAGGTGGGGCGGTGCGTGGTGCCGCCGTTGGAGTGAACGAAGCAGCGGAAGAAGGTGTAAGCAGACCAAAAGAGAATGCTGACCTGGAGTGAACAAAAAGACATGGTGGGATACAATGAGTAGTCTCCACTGCCCATTTGTTCATCATCATTCAGCTGGGGTAGTATAGTGGCAGAATTCTTGCCTGTCACGCAAGAGACCCGGGTTCAATCCCCGGCCCTAGCGTTTTTATTATTTTAATATCTGAATGCCACCCTTTCTGCAGGTTCTGGGGTTCGGCTCTGCCATCAAGGAATCAGGGGACCCCTTCCACCTGGCCCCCCAGGGCTCCTACAACGAAAGCGTGGTGCAGTGGTGCCTGACGGACGAGGAGGGCGGACCCATCGCACCCTCCCGACCGGCCGGCCTGCCGCCCTACCAGGGCTGCCACCAGACGTCCGTCCAGCTCTGCTTCCCCCCTGCCCTTGTGCCCCCATCAGGGCTCTGCTCTGTATTGTCGTTCTCTGCTTCCCTGCTGTCCTTGTGTGGCTGCCAGACGTCCGTCCGTCTATCTGCTCTGTTGTCGTCTCTGCTTCCCTGCTGTCCTTGTGCGAGCCCGCCAGGGCTGCCACCAGACGTCCTTCTTTTCGGGCAGCTGCTTTTCTGGTGTGGCGTCGGGTGAGAGTTACCGACCGGTTCGCACTCCTCTCGAATGGGGCATCGGCCGTTCAGCCTCTGTCCACACCACCACGCACCGTATGATGGAACTGAGGGGCTCTGTCCAGAGAACATGTCTTGCGTCCACACCATGCACCGTCTTATGGAACTCCTGTATGGGGTCAGACCTCCCGGGTGCGACCTACTGACATCCTCCCCATCTCTCTTCACAGGCCCGCACCACCCGCTCTCGCTGCTTGATCTCGGGACCCACTGATATCCCCTTTCCCCGTCTCTTCTGCCCCCACCAGCTGGGCGGGCCCACACCATCCGCTCTCCCTGCTCGATCTCGGGATCCTCTCGCGCCTCGCCTACGGCAACGCCACCACCCTCGCCACGGCCGTGCCTACCCTGCTCCCCGGGACGGACTACAGGCTGGAGGGTCACTCGTGCAAGCAGCAGGGCGTCTGCTTCTATGAGGGTCCGCACCCCCGCAGGGCATTGGGGATGGGGTGGGCATACAAACAGGCATCATATCGCTCGTATCTGCTTCTATGAGGGTCCGCACCCCCGCAGGGCATCGGGGGTGGGAATAGGCATACAAACAGGCATCATATCGCTCGTGCAAGCTGCTAGGCGGCGCAGTATACAGCCCGGAGGTCAACGCCTCTTTGGTTGTGGTGCCGTTCCTCCCGCCACCACCCTCACATACGCACGCGCCCGCGCCTCTTCCATTCCCACCCTCCCCTCTCTGGCCTAGTGTACAGCCCGGAGGACAATACCTCGGTGGTTGTGGTGCGCGGGACCCAAAGCGCCTTCGACATCGTCCAGGTCGGGCTGCCCCTCCCCTCCACCTCTTCCTTCTCCTCTTCCTCCTCCCCCCACCCCCCCCCACACACACACACCACCACCACCACCACCACCACCACCACCACCACATCTTCCCTCCTCCTTCATCATCGCGTCTCCACCACCACCATAACCCCTCGGCACACCACCAGGATGTGGACATCTGGGGCGAGGCGACCATCTTCGAGCTTGGCGCCATGGGGCCGGTCGTCTCGGCCTGGCCGCCATCCATGACCTCGGACCTGGTCAGCCTCCCCCCCACACACACACACCACCACCATCCCCACCTCGAACAACATGCCTGTCTCAGCGCCCCTCCATGCCCCATCATCAATATCCCCACCACCCCACCCATCATCCCCGTGAGAATATGCAGATGGGGGGGGCGGGGGCAACGGACCGGCCACGGTGCATGAAGAAGAAGAAGAAGAAGAAGATGATGATGATGATGATGATGATGATGATGATGATGATGATGATGATGATGATGATGATGATGATGATGATGATGATGATGATGATGCAGCAGCTCCCCAGGAGCACCGCAAAGCACGTCTCTCCTCTCTTCTGGCCCTTCGTTCCACCTGCCCTTCCATCCATCATCGCCACCTTCCCTCTCGTCTTCTCTCCCTCCTCTCTTCTGTGCTGGGGCACAGGTACACATTGTGAGTGCCGTCAACGCGTACTTCTCCTTCCCGTACGCCTACCACCGAGCCCTCCAGCAGTACGTCGAGGCACTCAGCGACCGACGTGCCCAGGTCTGGGCTGCTGATGCTGCTGCCCTTTGAGCGAACATGCCGTGAAGAGATGCAGGGTATCGGTATCTCGGCACCTGTTAGACTGGCGCGCCCAGGTCTGGGCTGCTGATGCTGCTGCCCTTTGGAGTGAGCAGGCATTGTCTTTTCACGTGCCGTCTTGGGCTGCTGATGCGCCCCGGACAAGAAGAAAGACAATATATACAGAGAAAACGCATGCAGTGGGGATTTGCGAAGACACATTGCACCTTTTCGCTTTTTTTTTTTTTTTGGGGGGGGGGGGGGGGTTGGTGCAGGTACTACTGACGGGCCATTCACTCGGTTTCTCTCGTTCCTGATGATGGACGCTGGTGGGTGGCGGGACGGTGCAGGTGCTGCTGACGGGCCACTCGCTGGGCGGCGGGGTGGCGAGCATCGTCGGGGTGGCCACCCACCACCTCACGGTGGCCTTCTCCGGTCCGCATGACCCGACCTCCCTCCCCCTCCTTCCACTGATCGATCCTGGGCCTGCCAACCGCCACCATGAGGCGTCCGATGATCCGCCACCATCACATCATCTTTCCGTCGCACGTACCCGGTCCAATCTCTCTCACGCACCCCCACCCCCGACTCCGATCCGAGCTCACGTATTTCCATCCCACACACCCCCACCCCTTCCTTCTTCATGCGCAGCGCCTGGGATTCTCTATCTGAGCGGCAAGTTGCACCTCAACCCGCTCAGGCTGCATCAGGTCCGTCCGAGTACGGCTGATATGCCCGGCATACCGGTATGTCGCTATGTGTCGCTATGTGTGTCGCTATGTGTCGCTATGTGTCGCTATGTGTCGCTATGTGTCGCTATGTGTCGCTATGTGTCGCTATGTGTCGCTATGTGTCGCTATGTGTCGCTATGTGTGTCGCTATGTGTCGCTATGTGTGTCGCTATGTGTCGCTATGTGTCGCTATGTGTCGCTACATGTCGCTATGCGTACTAGTAGACACACACGGAACGTTCATGCATACTGGGTTTGAACCAACATTCCCCATCCTCTTCCATCCTCTCGCCTCTCCTCCTCCTCCTCCTCCTCCCCCCCCCCCCCCCCCTCACACACCCCCGTCCGCGCCTGTCCAATGTTGTGACGCCTCATCCTCCCCGCCCACCTCTCCCCTTCCCGTCCGTCGCCCATCACCACCCCCTTCCCATCTCTCTCCCTCCCCTCTTCCCCCTTTCGACGTTGTGTCTGATCTTGGCCTGATTCCCCCGCTCACGCCATCCGCACCTCCCCTCCCCTCTCTCTCCCGCAATATCTCTTCGACGTCGTGTGATGCCCGACCCCTTGACCTGTCTCTCCCCCCCGTTTCACACCATCTCCCACTCTCCCTTCCGGGCGCAGTACCTCTTCGACGTTGTGCCCGATCTTGACCTGGTGCCCCGGATCGGGGCCTTTGCGGGCACCGTGCAGCACATCGACTGCACGGCCGGCTACCTGGCCTGCCACCAACTCATGCGGTCCCTCTGCGAGATCAGTCGGGCGTGCGGCGACCCGCTGGGGAGGCGGCTCGTCTGCCCGTCGGCAGCGCCGTGAGGCGCCCGGGGACTTGGTTTTTTGTGAGGTGCCTGGCAAGCACTCCTAGCTCCCTCTTGTGCTGGGAGTGTTCGTTCCGTGGCGGTACGCGGTGTGGTGGTGAGTGAGTGGTGAGAGCTCTTGTCTCTTCCCTCTTTCCGCCCCTCTTTCTGCCCTCCTCCTCCTCCTGTTTTTTTCCCTCGTTCTCTGTCCTTCTTTCTTTCGTGATTCTCCCGCTTCGGAGCCGCTTTTCCCCGATGGGCTTCCACCACCCGCGGAAACATGATGGAAACATAGAAACATGGAAGGGTGGCGGCTTTTCTCCTCCAGTGACGTGACGCACGAAGCGGCGGCAACCCGGACGCGATGGTGGTGGCTCTTCCCCCCGGGCAGACAGACAGCCCAAACAAAGGGAGGAAAAGAAAGCGGGAATGGCGATGCCTGGACAACCGCGACACGTTCCGAGCCCCACACCGTCCCGTCGGGGCACTTCGGCTCATCCCGAGGCCCCCCCCCCCCCCCCCCCCCCGTCGTCCTGCTCCCCAACGGCGAAAAAAACACGAACCCAAACACAACCAAGCAAAATTACGGCCAACATCTCCCATCCCCTCCCACCCAACCCGACGGCCCACATCCCCCCGGGAGCGGTTCACATCCCCAGGGCAGCGAGCTGGGCCTCGAGCTCGCCAATGGCGGCCACCTTGCGCTGCTGGTCGGGGTCAGGGCGCTGCTCGGGGTGGGCCGCCAGCTGGGTCTGCAGGTCGCGCGCCTGCTTCAGCTTCTTCTTGAGCTGGCGCCGCTTCTTGGCGGCCTCGTCCTCGGCCGAGGCGGGGGCGGAGGCGGGTTCCTCCTCCGGGGCAGGGGCGGGGGCGGGGGCGGGTGTAGGGACGGCAGGTTCGGCCGGGGTGGGAGCAGCAGTCGGTTTGGCCTTGGGGGCGCGGGGTTTTTTGGGCTGGGAAGGTGGAGGGGGTGGCGGGGGAGGGGCCGAGGCGCCCGAGGGAGGCAGCTGGAAGTCGCCGATATCGAAGGCCTCACCCTGGGGGACTTGTCGCTATTCCACACAAGGGCACCCGATTGGTAAAATGTCTCGATGAGTGATGCAGCACAGACCTTATCCAGCTTCTTCTCCTGCTTCTTCTCGGCTTTGGATTTGCGCGGAATGGATGGATCCTCGATGTTATCATAGACACCGGCTTTCTGTGCAGCAATCATCCGCTGAATCGAAGCAGGCACGTGCATCATATTCACATCGATCGATTGCTTCGGGATGCCACCGGGAACAAAACCAGCATCAATGAGCCGTTGACGTGTCCTTCCGGGCGCCACATATGCGGCAACCTGTGGAGAAGACAGTTGATGACAGCCCGTACAACCAAAATGACGAGCAAACCTCCTCCTGGGGCATGTAACCAGCCTTCACACGCACATCCTTCCGGAATGTGCCGTCGGGCCTCATCGAACCGCGAACAACCGTATACTTCGCCTGAACCTGCTCCTGTGGCAGAAAGAACGTCAAGATCTCACCAAACACAATGGGAACGAACCGGGGCCGGGGCGCTCCACTCTTCCTGCATCGTTCAAACCCCTCGGCGAATCACGCTCTTCCCCCGTTTGAATTTCCGAAATGAGCCTGTCCCAGTTCTGGAACTTTTCATGGGTGACGGAACAGCTCGCTGGAATGGCTCGGCCAGTTCCTTTTGATGTCGTTTGTCCCTTGTTGCTCAAGGAGAAAATCGGATTTGTGGTATCTCTGACAGAGGTTTCCGTGCTCCCAACCGATGCGCCGCTCGTTGTCAAGCACATTCCCATTCCCGATTATGCCCCTCCAACTCTGGAAAAGGTTCGGGTGAACAATCCGACAATCGTTGACGACACATCACCCGTGTTGTTAGGGTCTCGATCTTGTTGATTTTCTCTTTGATTTGATCGAACGGAAAAAGATGCGTGGCGTGGTTCACTGTGCCGGTGGACGCGGACGCACCGGGACCATGCTTGCGGTGTGGCATTGCGCCAAGACCGGTCTGTCTCACCCCGGCTGATCCGTCGCATGACGATCGTCGCGGTAGGATCCGACGGTGACACCGCAATCAGGGCGATTCGATCTGCTCGCCCCGGATCGATTGAGACTCCAACCCAGGAGGAATTCCTCCGCGATTACGCTCCCCAGTTCCGGCGCCGCTACCTGACCCTCGCCGGCCAGAACACAGCTGCAGGCAGTGTGGGCCGCCTGTAGCGCGGATCCCGGCCACAGATTGTCTTTTTGTCTGGCTTGCTTGGTTTAAATAGAGACAGGCAACAGATCCGAGGTAATTTGTCCACCCGGGCTGACTCTTCCTGCAGGTGCACACGTCCCCACCCGTCCCGCCTCCATCCGTCGTCCCTCCACCGGTGCCGATGCTGACGATGATGATGCCCAAAGAACAAGCAAGCAGAAACTGGGCAAAAGAGGGCAGACTTCCATCGAGGCACGTGAAATCCGTGTTGAGGGTCCCATAAATTTGTTTTTTTTTTGTCCCAGGTTTTTTTGTGTCTCAACACCTCTTTTTTTTTCCGGTGGCCCCGCAAGCCGAACCACAAACACAGTCTTCCTGCGCCACCTTCCAACCGTCATCAGCGTTCCTTGAAGTTGTAATTATTCCCTCGTTTCACCACTCTCATCATCCACTCGTCTCCGCCGATTTTCCATCACCCTAACCAACGCTCGCCCGAGGTTTCACTGGCCGTCTGTCTTCTCAGCACCCCCCTTGCATCGCCCGCCTGCGTCCCTTTCATCGCGCTAAAGGAAGGAGGGACAGCGCATGGTGGAAGGAGAATCACGTCAGAAAACGGAGGAGGAGGAGGATGGAAACTTATACAGGGGGAACTCACCTGCTGGGCCCCCGCTGCTTGCCTGCCGCCCTGCCGCCGCCGCCCCCCTCGGCCGCCGCGGCGGCCCGTCTGAGGGCCTCCCGTGCCCGTGCGAACATGGGCGCCACCAGCCGCTCGAGCCCCGGCCAGCCATCGGCCTCCACCTCCTGCTCACCCCCATTGGTGGTGGCGATGGTCTCCTCCCCCAGGGGGGCCGCCCGCACCCGGCCCGCGCATGGGTGGCTCTCCCCCGAGCCGCAGCCGCACAGCCGGCCCGCCGGGGTGAGAGCCGCCTTCCGGCCCACGACCAGCCAATGGAAGGGCGACGCGCACAGCAGGTCGACAGGACCCGCCGCCCCCGCCCCCTCCTCGGCATCGCCATCACCATTACCCTGATGCTGTCGACCACCAGCAGCCCCACCCGGGGCGGCCATCATGAGCTGGCTGATCAGGGCCATCCGCATCGCGTGGGCCAGGATTTTGCGCGCCCTGGGGGCGTTCTTGGGGGCCATCTTGGCGGCCACCCGCCAATCACGGTCCATCTCCTCCTCGACCGCGGCCGCCAGCCGGCCCGGCCGGAGGGCCCACACGGGGGGCGGCAGCGACCGGGCGGCAGGCCCCGGGTCACCGCCCGCCGCCAAGCCGGCCACCCCGCGCGGCCGGGCCTGCGGGCACACGATCAGCTGCTCGCGCCAGATGAAGGGCTCCGGGATGGCCCGGCACAGGACTGCCCCGAACTCGTGGCCGGCCAGACGCTGGCAGAAGTCCCGCTGGCGGACGAGGGTCGCGTCGATCTGCGAGCCCCAGTGCACGGCCGACTTGTCCTTTGACGGGCCGGCCCCCTCGGAGCAGGGCAGGGCCGCCTCGTCGGTCAGGATGATGTAGAAGTCGTAGTCCGAGGCAGCCGTGGCCAGGCCCCACAGCCGGCTGCCCACCTGCAGGTGGGGTGGATGGTGGATGGGAGTTGGAGGCGATGTGAAGGGTATGGCGACGGAGAGACAGGGGGTGGGAATGACGGGGGAAGATCGACATCGACACGTGAAGATCAGGGGTGGGGTGGGGTGATGGAGACACGAATCCGGGTGATGATGGATGTCGAGGCACACATTGGCAGGGGTGATGGCGGACCATCCACGACGGGCATATGGAAGGCATCGGGTGGGGGATGGCGACCAGGTGGGGACGACGAGAAGGCGGGGGGAAAACCAACATAAAGGGGAGCATCAGCTGCAGACCAGGTAGACGGAGAGTACGTGGGCTGAGGGCAGCCCGAGCCGGTCCAGCAGTGTGGCCAAGTTCATCCGCTCGGTGGGTCTGCCCAGCCCCAGCCAGCCCGCCCGCTCGGCCGGGCTCAGCCAGACAGCAGGCGGGGTGCCCAGGGCGCACAGCGGGGCCAGGTCCGCCTCGGGGATGCCGATCAGGGACGCGGGGGGTGGGGAGGAGGTGGTGGGGGTGGGAGGGGGAGGGCTGGGGGTGGGGCGGAGGGTCGGATGGGGGTTGGATGGGTGGGGGGGGTTAGGCCTGCCAAAATGGGGGGAGGGGAAGGGGGATGAGCAAAACTGCGGGGGAGAGCATGGCGGGGGGGGGGGGGGGGGGGGGGATGCAAACCGACCGAATGAGCCGCGCCGCCGGCTTGCTGATCCGCGGCATCATCATCATCATGGGCTCCCGTCACATCATCGGCATCGTTCGCGTCGCCCTCGGTGCTCGGGGTGGGCGCGGCAGCAGCGGCAGCGGGGGCGGGGGAGACGAGGCGCGAAGGATCAGGGGCAGGGCAGCCCCAGCTGGAAGGCGGCACGAGGGGTGGCAGGTCAGGGATGAATGAGGGTGTCGTCGTCGTCAGATCATCATCACCATCCTGATCATCATCCATTCATCATCACATCATGACCATCATCCTGATCAGATCACCATCATCCGTTCATCATCATCCATTCATCATCATTCATGATCAACATTCATAATCAACATTCATGATCAACATTCATGATCATCATCCTGACCATCACCCATCCATCATCATTCATTATCAGCATCCAGATCATCATCATCCAATCATCATCATCATCCTCAATCATCATCATCATCATCATCATCATCATCATCATCATCATCATCATCTCATCATCCCCGCCCACCCCGAGGCGGACCGGGCCAGCAGGGCGGCGGCCTCCTCGGGCCCGTGGACGGTCAGGCACTCGGCGAAGCCTTCCTCGGGGCTGGGCGGCACCAGGTGCCGGGCGAACGAGTCCACGATGCGCTCCCCGTGCCCGAAGGGGATCGTCGGGTGGTCCACCCGGCCCTGCGGGACAAGGGGGAAGAGGGGAGGGGAACGATGATGGGGACGAGACATCGATGCGGGCCGGCCACAAAGGACATGAGAAATTCCCGATGTGCCACAAGAGAGATCATGACTGGATAATGGGCCGGATGAGGACACGAGGAGAAATTCTCGATGTGATGATGACTGGATGAGGACACGAGAAATTCTCGATGTGATGATGACTGGATGAGGACACGAGAAATTCTCGATGTGATGATGACTGGATGAGGACACGAGAAATTCTCGATGTGATGATGACTGGATGAGGACACGAGAAATTCTCGATGTGATGATGACTGGATGAGGACACGAGAAATTCTCGATGTGATGATGACTGGATGAGGACACGAGAAATTCTCGATGTGATGATGACTGGATGAGGACACGAGAAATTCTCGATGTGATGATGACTGGATGAGGACACGAGAAATTCTCGATGTGATGATGACTGGATGAGGACACGAGAAATTCTCGATGTGATGATGACTGGATGAGGACACGAGAAATTCTCGATGTGATGATGACTGGATGAGGACACGAGAAATTCTCGATGTGATGATGACTGGATGAGGACACGAGAAATTCTCGATGTGATGATGACTGGATGAGGACACGAGAAATTCTCGATGTGCCACAAAGGCGATCATGATGGCCCCTTCGCGAAGAAGTTGAGGGCACGGGAGATACCGAACAAGCGAGCGAGCGTCCCAAGGAAAAGCACAAAGGCCAACAAGATGCCACACGCGACGAGAGATTGAGAACAAGTGACCACCCACATCCCTAACGCGAGCAAAAAGACAACAGGAACACAAGTGACAGAAGACAGACCACGACCCGGGCCTTGCACAGCTCAACGGGCGTGTCGAAGTGGACGCTGACCGCCCCTGGGGGCATGAAGGCCATCTGCAGCCAGTAGGTCCGGTCGGCCGGGGTCGGGTTGCACCGGTCGATCAGAACCCTGCAGCAGCGGAGCCGGGGGGGTGAGGCATATGATGAGATGATTGGATGTTGAGGATTGGATGCTGAGGATTGGATGCTGATGATCTGGATCTGACTGGATGACTGGATGACTGGAAGGGATGTTGGATGAGTGTCCAGCGATGATGACGGACCTAGGTGCATTGCGTGCCTGGATGGTGGTGTGATGATGGCGATGATTGGATGATGATGATTGGATGATGATGATGATGATGGCGATGATTGGATGATGATGATGATGATGATTGGATGATGATGATGATGATGATGATGATGATGATGATGATGATGATGATGATGATGATGATGATGATGATGATTGGATGATGATGATTGGATGATGATGATTGGATGATGATGATTGGATGATGATGATGATGATGATGATGATGATGATGATTGGATGATGATGATGATGATGATGATGATGATGATGATGATGATGATGATGATTGGATGATGATGATTGGATGATGATGATTGGATGATGATGATTGGATGATGATGATTGGATGATGATGACCGGATGATGATGACCGGATGATGATGACCGGATGATGATGACCGGATGATGATGATGATGATGATGATGATGATGATGATGATGATGATGATGATGACGGACCTGGGTGCATTGCGTGCCTTGATGGCCTTGGCCAGGGCCTCCTCGCATGCGCTCTTGGAGCCCAGGTCGTCCTGGCTGATGCGGGTCCACCCGCCCGGGTTGTGGCCCACCAGCGCATCCGCAAAGGTGCTCTGGCCAGCCCGCGAGGGGGGGGGGGGGGGGGGGGGTCGATGGATGGAAGAGACAGAATGAGTGGGTGCGGGTTGATGCCCCCACGGCACAGGACAGGAGGTGGTGAGAGGCGAGGCGATGGTCCAGCCCGGGAGAGCGAGGAGCGGGGAGGTAGGATGAGCTGTGCGGATGCAGATGCGAGTGCATTCGGGGAATGGGGAATGGGGGTGATGCCGACCTTGCCCGAGCCGGGCATCCCCACCAGGACGACGAACCGGGGCGCCGACTTGGCGGCTGACCTGAGGGCCTTCTCCTGGTCCTTGGCGGCCCGCTTCTGGGCGGCCGTCAGGGGGGGCTGGGGCTGGGGCTGGGGCGGGTGCGGCGGGTTTTGGGGCGCGGGGCAGCGGGCGCAGGGGCACTGGTGGCAGCGGTGGTCGCGGCGGGGGAGGCGGCGGGTGCGCGAACGCGAGCGACCGCTGGGGGTCGGTGATGAGGACGGGGATTGCGAAGGGTGTGTGTGTGGGGGTGGGGGTGGGGGGGGGGTGGGGTGGAGTGAGCGTCTGGATGGACAAAATGAACGAGGAATTCTGTGTGGGCGTGGACGAATGGGTGGGTGGGTGGGCGGGCAGCAGACGAGGCGGGCCCAGGCGCAGGCGTGGCCGTTGCCGTTGCCGTGGCCGCGGCAGGGGAGGCTGCTCCTCCTCTGCGCCCACGGGCAGCGCAGGGCGGCGGCACGGGCTGCAGCTCCACCTCGGGGATGTGGGCCAGGTCGGGGCGCAGGGTGGCCTTCCGCCAGGTGCGCAGCCAGCTGTCGTCCGTCTGGATGTGCCTTGCGCACTGCAGGGATGGGAAAGAGGGGGGGGGGGGGGGGGGGGTTACCATCATCATCATCCCAATCATCATCCCAATCATCATCCCAATCATCATCCCAATCATCATCCCAATCATCATCCCAAATCATCCAATCATCCAATCATCGTCCAATCATCGTCCAATCATCGTCCAATCATCGTCCAATCATCGTCCAATCATCGTCCAATCATCGTCCAATCATCGTCCAATCATCATCATCATCATCATCATCATCATCATCATCATCATCATCATCATCATCATCATCATCATCATCATCCAATCATCATCATCCAATCATCATCATCCAATCATCATCCAATCATCATCATCCAATCATCATCATCCAATCATCATCATCATCATCATCATCATCCAGTCATCATCATCATCATCATCATCATCACCCACCACCATCATCATCATCGTCCATTCAGTCATCGTCATCCAATCACCATCAGCAGCCATTCGCCATTCATTCACATTCACCAATCACCATCGATGGGGGGCGGGACCGGGGCGGACCGTACTTGGCGATGCAGCCCTCGAACTCGGCATCGCTGTATGCGCGGCTCATGCGGATGACGAATCCCTCCGGCCCGCAGGGCAGCCCGGCGCCTGCGTGGTCAGACATGTGTGTGTCAGGCATGGTTCATGAGTGCGAGTGTTTACGTCATTCCTGCAGCAATATGTCGTGAAAGCGTCGTGAAAGTGTCGTGTAAGTGTCGTGCAAGTGTCGTGTAAGTGTCGTGTAAGTGTCGTGTAAGTGTCGTGTAAGTGTCGTGTAAGTGTCGTGGAAGTGTCGTGTAAGTGTCGTGGAAGTGTCGTGTAAGTGTCGTGTAAGTGTCGTGGAAGTGTCGTGTAAGTGTCGTGGAAGTGTCGTGTAAGTGTGTAAGTGTCGTGCGTATGGTGGTGTGAGGGTCATGTGTTCCGTGTCTGCGTCGTGTGTGTCGTCGTGGGCATGTGTCATGGAGACCGGTCATGTGTCACGTGTCATGGGTCATCTCATGCTGGAGACGGGGCGGAAGGGGGTGGCGAGGGAGGTGCACCGTCATCATGCCGGACCGAGGGCCGAGGGGCGGGCCGCGTGTGTGTCCATCCAGCGGTGGATGGCCTCGGGCGAGTGGAAGTAGCCCCGGTACAGCAGCGGCACGTGGGGCAGCCCCAGCGCCTGAGGGCAACACCCCGCGACACATCATCGGAGAGCATCAAGACTAGGATCGGGTCCACCCAGCCAGCTATTCAACACGATACATCACACGACACAGAACACGACACATATGACACATAACATGACAAATAACATGACACAACAAGACACAGAACACGACGCATAACACGACACAACACGACACAACACGACACAACATAACATATAACACCACACCACAATAACACGACACAGAACACGACACATAACACATAACACGACACATAACACGACACATAACACATAACACGACACATAACACATAACACGACACATAACACGACACATAACACGACACATAACACATAACACGACACATAACACGACACATAACACGACACATAACACTCCCCCGAACGTGACACAGAACACGACCCACAGCAAGGGAATGGCTGCGGACCTTTGCGCAGCAGACGACATCGTCCCAGGCGAGCCAGCCGCCCCAGCCCGGGCTGGAGACGTGCACCCCGAACAGGTAGAAGAACGAGCTCAGGGCCGTGTACTCGATCGAGTGGATGCCCACCTGTGTGCGTATGTGTGTGTGAATGTGAGTGTGGGGAGGGGAGGGAAGATGATCAAAAAGGAGGAAGGGGATGCCAACCTGTGCCTGCGTGTGGGCGTGCGAGTGAGCGTGTGTGAGTGTGAGGAGGGGAGAGAAGGTGATCAAGATGAAGAAGCGGGGGACTCGATCAAGTGAATATGCAGGCAGACAAGGGCGCGCCAGCCAGCCAGCCAGCCAGCCAGCCAGCCAGCCAGCCAGCCAGCCAGCCAGCCAGCCAGCCACGCGTCCCCCCCAAACGGACCATGTTCTCGCCGAAGAGGGAGATCTCCTCCAGCTGGGGCACGGGCCGGCCGGCGGCGCAGGGCAGCCCCCGCACGACCTCCACCACCTGGCCGGTCAGCTCGGCCGACAGGGACTTGATCGGCCCGAAGGAGGCGTGGCCGGCAGGCGAGCTGTGCGTCCGGGCATAAACCGTCCCGCTCCGCAGGCAGCAGTTCCCGCTGTCGGTGTGTGTGTGTGTGTGTGTGGGGGGGGGAATCGAGGTGAGAATGTGTCGAACGATGCGTTCCGTGGGCCAGATCCACGCGACCACAGATGGCGACCCCGGCCCCCAAATGCAGGGCCCCCATTGGGGCCCCAAAGGGCGGGGCGGCTCAATCCCCCCGGGGAGGCAGCCGCACGGGCGGACCCGTCAATCTTCTCGGTGATGACCACCTCGGGACCCACAAAGACCACGGCCGCCGAATCGGGCAGCCGAATGTCGTCGTCATGCACCTGCCCCCCCCAGCCACCCACAGCAGACGGGAAGAGGTGAGGATGTCATCGTCACGCACCTGCCCCCAGCCACCAACCACCCACACCACCACCAGCAACACACAGGCACATCTGGGGATGGCATCGCCATGGGTGTGTGGCTTTAAGCACCAGCACCAGCACCAGCACCAGCACCAGCACCAGCACCAGCACCAGCACCAGCACCAGCACCAGCACCAGCACCAGCACCAGCACCAGCACCAGCACCAGCACCAGCACCAGCACCAGCACCAGCACCAGCACCAGCACCAGCACCAGCACCAGCACCAGCACCAGCACCAGCACCAGCACCAGCACCAGCACCAGCACCAGCACCAGCACCAGCACCAGCACCAGCACCAGCACCAGGTGGCTATACCCCCATCAGGTGGCAAGGTGGCGATACACGCAGGTGTCTATCCACTTCCCCAAGTGTATATCCCTCCCCTATACAGTACCCCCTCGGGTGGCCATTGCCCCCGGAGCTGCTCCAGGACAGGCGATCGCAGGCACCCCCAATGGGCCGGGTGCGGACGGACCTCGGGGGAGAAGGGCAGGTGGGGGGTGCTCGGGTAGCGGTTGGGCACGGCACACCCAGGGCTGGCCGGTGCTGGTGGCGCTGCTGGTGGGGCAGGCGCTGGTGATGGCGCTGGGACGGGCGCTGGCGTTGGTGCAGGTTTGTGGACGGGGCTCTTGGGAGCCGGCTGGGCAGCGGGGGCTGGGGATGGGGCTGGGCTGGTGGTGGGGGCGGCGGCGGCGGCGGCGGCGCGGCGGGCGGCGCGGTTCATGAACTGGCCCGGGGCTGCGGCCGAGGGCGGAGCGGCTGCAGGGTGGTGGTGGTGGTGGGGGGGGGGGGGGGGGGGGGGGGGGAGAAAAAAATAGGCGGAGGGACCCATGAGAAGAAGACAGCATTCGGAATGGGGAGCCCGGGCAAAATGGGTATGCGGGAAGGATGCCGTCTGAGGTTTCTTTTCCCAAAGGGGCGTGGTGTGGAGGCGGGTGGATGGCGGAGATGGGTGGGCATGCGCTGCCGACCGGGCGCCTGGGCGGGGCCTGACGTGGCGGCGGTGGGCTGGCGGTCGTGGGCTGCGCGAATGACGGCCAGGTGGCGGGCCCATTCCTTGACCATCTGCTCCTGCTCCTCCGTCTCGATGCTCTGCGGGGCAGCGATGGGAGAGGGGCAGGGGAGAGGGTGAGGGTTCTTCTCGATTGCAACTTCTCCGTTAGTCTCCTCCGAGGCTGCGTGAACACGAGACTGATTGGAGCCATGGATGGGGAGCGAGAGGAGGAACCGCACGGGCAGCAGAAATGTTGTGGCGCTCATTTGGGGGAGCGTCGCGCTCGCTGAACGATGAACGTGATATCGGGCTTGCAAAGCAATTGTCGGACAGCAAAACGCGCGGATTGGATGTCGGGTGGATCCTTCCTGCTCTGGCGCACGGTGCTTTCGTCTTGCGCGACCAGGCACCCAAGTCAGGGACCTCTCCGATCGTGATGAGGGTTTCTCCTCCCATGATGAACAGGCACCCAAGTACGGGAGCTCTTCTGAACCAGCAACAGCACAAACACGCGCGGCCCCAGGTGGGCGACGGACCCCTGGGCGCCACCTGCGGAGGGTCGCGATCATCTCGGCGGCGTTGCGCGGGTCGGGCAGCGAGCCGTCGGCGGGCGGGCGGCCGAAGCCGAAGGCGACCATGTAGCAGGCCAGCAGCGTGCCCGCCCGGCCCTTGCCCCCGCCGCAGTGGCAGATGACCGCCCGCTGGGGGGGAAGGTAGAGGATAGCGGGGGAAGCGATGATGATGCTGATGGTGGTGGTGATGATGATGATTGGATGATGATGATGATGCTGATGATTGGATGGTGGTTGGATGATGATTGGATGCTGATGATGACGACGACGACGATGGTGATGGTGATGGTGAAGGTGGATGCTGATGCTGATGCTGATGCTGATGCTGATGATGCTGATGATGCTCGTGCGATGTGAGACATGGCGGACGGACCCCGGCGGCGATGGTCTCCCGGGCAGCAGTGATGTACTGCTCCACCTGGGCCACGCTGGGGGCGTGGTAGTTCATGACGTGCAGGTAGAGGTGCCGCATGGTCCCAACCTGGAAGCGCTCCCTGCCCCACGGAAAGAAAGGGCAAGGGAAAGGGGGAGTCAGCAGGTGCCTGGGCGCTCCCTGCCCCACGGAAAGAAAGGGGCAACAGAAAGAAAGGGGAGTCAGCAGGTGCCTGGAAGCGCTGCCCCATCCCCTCACACACACAAACTTGCGGTCAGGTCGGCAATACAAACGGCAAAACATCCTCTCGGACAATTGCTGCAGCAAACAGAACCAGGCGGCCCGCCAGCCCGCCAGCCCTCCCGTCCGCCAGGTGGACGCGAAGTTGAGAAGACACGGCCGTGACGACAGCACACGCCGATCCACATACGGTCTCAAGGAGTGGAGTTCCTCCACGCAGGATGGAGTCGACAAGGAGGACAACTTTCGATACAGACACATGCCTTCAAACAGCACAGGACAGCACAGACAGCACACCCAGACGCACGCAGACTCGGGGAGCTCCTCCTCGTAGATGGCAGATCAGGCCCACGTTCGGTACAGACACACGCACACAGACAAACACAGACAAGTATATGTATACACACCCAGACGCACAGATTCTGGGAGCTCCTCCTCGTAGTACGATAGATGCAGAAACAACAGAAAACACAGACTCGGGGAGCTCCTCCTCGTAGATGGAGACGACCAGGCCCACGTTGAGCTGGTGGTGCCAGGCGACCAGCTGGTCCTTCCGCTTGGGCAGGCTGCTGCCCCCGATGACCCCCGGCACCATCCAGCTGAAGTTCCGCGGCAGCTTCACCCGGGGCTCAGCGCCCGCCGCGGGCACATCTTGGCGGGGGCGGGAAGAGAAGGGGGGCACAGCAATGGAGGAGAGAGTTCGTGAGGTTGGGCCATCGGGAAGGGAAGAGAAGGGGGGCACATCAGTGGAGGAGTTCGTGAGGTTGGGCCACATCACCACACAGGCACACCGCCCCGGCATGACGACAACCATACGAGTTTCGAGATCGATCGATCTTGCATGTCAAAAAAACGGATCCCCAGAGGGGGAACCACAAGGCTGTCTCACCCCATGACCTCCCCAGCCAGGGGAACCACAGGCCCGCGCTGTCTCCCCGCCCGGGGAGGCCACAAGGCGAAATCATGCCCGGTTTGCGGGTGAGATCGCTCTCAACCCACTGAGGGAGAAAACGACGTTATGCCCGCCAAAGCCACACAGGAGAAGATGGGCATCACCGCGAAGTGCGTGCCAGCATGAAACCGCGAGTCCCCCTGGTGATAGAGAATCACGTCCTCCTTCACGCGGACGTGGTGGCACCGCTGACATGTCTGTATCTGCGTGTCCTTGGCGCCATCTGCATCATCCTCCCAGTCGAGCCACTTCTTGGGTCTGGGAGGGGGTTGGGGGGGGGAGGGGGGGGGGGGGGGGGGAGGAGGCTATGCTTCGGGTAAACTGCGCAAATGGCCTTTGCGCGCCCAGGAATTTTACGGCAGCGACTTGTTCCGCACCCTCGGTCAGCAGCCCCCGCATCGTCAACTGTTCCTCCTCCATCTTCCATCTTCGCCCGATACTGGAGCTGGTCGTTTCGCTCCACCAGGCACCCCAGGTTTCATCGTCTGATACCATTTCGCTCCACCAATGACCCTCGGACGAGGTCTGCCCTTTCTCTCCAGAAAATTCTGGGAAAGGGGGGCAGGATGCCGGAAAATTATGGGTCAGCACAAATCCAGAGATGCAATGTCCCAGTGGAGCAATACGTCTCCAGTGAAACTGCGAATGGCCCATGCCGTCTATCGGGACCAACTCCACCACACAAAAGGCGGTGGGGGGCGGTGGCGGACCCTCATCACTTGGCTCGTCGTCCGCCGCCGGGGCAGGTGCGGGGCGGGTGGGGCCGTTGTACTTCTTCTTCTGGGCCGTCGCCTGAGCGGCAAGGGCTGCCAGGGCGGCCCGGCCTGGGGGATGAGGATGAGGATGAGGATGAGGAGGAGGAGGAGGAGGAGGGAGGAGGGAGGAGGGAGGAGGGAGGAGGAGGAGGGAGGAGGAGGAGGAGGAGGAGGAGGAGGAGGAGGAGGAGGAGGAGGAGGAGGAGGAGGAGGAGGAGGAGGAGGGGTTGAATGGGCATGGCGGGATGATGCGATGATGATGATGATGACGGGATGCTGATGGATGTGACGATCATCATGATAGATGATCAAGACAATGACGGATTTGGTTTCACGAGAGTGGGGGGGGGGGGGGGGGGATGGCTACCCAGGGGTCGCATCCGCTGTACGGACCGGCGGGGTCGGTCATGGTGACGAAGACCCTGTGGCGGGGTCGACCTGGGTCAGGGTCAACGCCTCCAAGTTGGGGTCCGCCCGGTCGACCTGCCAGACACCAGCCCCCCACACCAGTCCCCCACGCCACATCATAGTCATGACACACAGATGGTTGGTTGGCAAGGCGGCGGCGATGGTGGGATGGTATGGTGGTGCAAACACACAGCATATTCCCCCTCGCTCTCTGGTGGCGATCGCAGGGGGGACGCTGGAGGAGGCTGGAGGAGGGACCCGGGACCGACCGTGGATGCGAACCGCTCGCCCTCGCGGTCACCGTCCTCGTCATCCTCGCCCTGCTCTGCGGCGGGCGGGGCGGGCGGTGAGGCAGCGGCACTCGTAGTGGCGGTGGTGGCGGCGGCGGTGGGGCCGGGGGCCGGCGGGGCGGGGGAAGTGGCGGTTGCGCTTGCCGGCGGGCGCGGCGGGGCCGCGCTGAGGCGCGCGAACTGTCCGATCGGGAAGCAGGGTGCGTGTGGGTGGGAGGGGATGGGGGAAGGGGCAAAGGGGACCTTGGCCGACTGCAGGACCCGTTTGACCTGCTCCAGCTCGCGGGGGCTCAGGGCGCCCTCATCCGAGGCGGCCCCGGGTCCCGTCGACAGCCGCAGCGCCTGCCCCACAGAGACACACAGACGCGCAAAGAGTCTCATGAGCGTGTCCTGTGCGTCATTTGTGTCAGGTCTGTGTCAGGGAGGCATACCATCTCCATACCATCTCTGTGTCAGGGAGGCATACCATCTCTGTGTCAGGGAGGCATACCATCTCTGTGTCAGGGAGGCATACCATCTCTGTGTCAGGGAGGCATACCATCTCTGTGTCAGGGAGGCATACCATCTCTGTGTCAGGGAGGCATACCATCTCTGTGTCAGGGAGGCATACCATCTCTGTGTCAGGGAGGCATACCATCTCTGTGTCAGGGAGGCATACCATCTCCATACCATCTCTGTGTCAGGGAGGCATACCATCTCTGTGTCAGGGAGGCATACCATCTGTCTGTGTCAGGGAGGCATACCATCTCTGTCAGGAAGGCTTTGTCAGCCATGTGACGTGTGTGCCATCAGAGCCGTCGTCATGTATGTCTCTGTGTGTGTGTGTGTGTGTGGGGGGTCACGGACCTCCTCCAGGGCCGCCTTTGCCTCGGCCTCACATCCCGCCACCTGGGCGGCGGCCCCGCCTCTGCGCAAGTGGGCCAGGGCCCAGCGGGGCCTCAGCTGGGCCAGCCGGCGCCCCTCGGCCAGGGCGGCCCCGAAGCGGCCCATTTGGCCCAGCAGCTGGCTCGCCACCACCAGCGCGCGGGCCTCCCAGTCGGGTTGGGGCCGCTGCGGTGCGCAGCGGGGCGGGCGGCTCGCGTCGAGGACGGCCGTCAGGTGGAGCAGAACCGTGTTGCTGGCCAGATGGGAGGAGGAGAAGGGGAGAGACAGAGTGGAGCAGCAGATGTTGTGAGTAAAAGGTTGGGAGTTCCCCTCATCGGAGATGGGGCTGCTGCTTGTGCAGATGCGAGAGGATGTGCTGTGGCCTTGGGATGGATCTCAGGGGATGGGCATGGGTATGTCCTCTCAGCTGCGCCACGGTTGGGCGGCGCAGAAACGTTTCTCTTGCCAGATCGGAGCCTCCGTCACGCCCACCACCATCACACGAGGTCAGTCGCCAGCCAAGATGGAAGGGACGGGGAGAAAGACGAGGGGGACGGAGAAGAGGTGGCTGGGACCGACCAGGGGGTAGAGATGGCGGGCGGAGGGGGTCCCGTCTGTCCGATTACCTTCATCGTTGGAGTCTTCATTGAGAACAGCCCACACAAAACCAAACCCCCCAGCCATCGACTCCAGCAGCAGCATTCCAAGAGCAGCCCCCCAACCCAAAGGCACGAGGGCGGCCCCCCACGGACCGATAGGCGACCGGACTCACGGCATCGTCGCTCGCACTGCCGCCCGCGGGGCTCTTGCCAGCCGCCCACTGGCGCACGGTCGCTTCGGCCAGGGCGCAGAGGCCCTCCAGGTAGCCCTGCTGCCGCGCCTGCCCCTCGGCCTCCTCGGCGCCGCCCTTGTGGGGCCCGGCCGGGCGGCCCTTGGCGGCGGGCGGGCCGGCGGGCGGCGGGGCGCCAAAGGCCGGCAGGTTGAGCAGATTCCACCCCGCGGACTGCAGCCACCCCCACAGCCAGGGGGAGGATGTTTGTTGTGCGTCAAAAGAGAGTCGCGCATGTGTCGCATGTGTGTCGTGGAAGTAGCCAATTCCACCCGCCGCCGCCGCGGTGTGGGGCGGCACGGACCATGGGAGCGGGCGGGTCGGCCGCAGCCCAGGCGGGCCATGGGGGCTCCTGGACCAGGGCGGGCAGGCCCTTCTCGACCGTGTGCAGGTCGGCCGGCTTGAAGCCCACCGTGATGTGGAAGTTGATCGGCCCCAGCGAGAGCCGCTGCCGAAACAAGGCCCCTCCGGGCCATACCACAACCTGGGGGTGGGGGGGTGGGGGGTGGGGTCGGTGTGAGTGGGGAAATGAAGAAACACAAAGACACAGAAAGATACGGAATGACACAAACAGACAAAGACACACAAAGACACAAAGACACACAAAGACACAAAGACACAAAGACACACAAAGACACATTAAGACACAAAGACACACAAAGACACACAAAGACACACAAAGACACACAAAGACACACAAAGACACACAAAGACACACAAAGACACACAAAGACACACAAAGACATACAAAGACACACAAAGACATACAAAACACAAAGACAAAGACACAAAAACACAACAAAGCCAGACAAAGACACAAAAACACAACAAAGCCAGACAAAGACACAAAGAACGGAGCCGACCTTAAAGAAGGCTTTGCCGCCATCCTGGGCGGCCGTGCCCAGGCCCATGTCGGTCCAGTCGTCGAAGGGCGGGGCCAGCTCGGGGTGCGGCAGCAGCGGATCCCCCCGGGTGGCCATCGACAGGATGTGCCGGTAGAAGGGGGCCCGGTCCCGGGACGATCCGAACAGCGAGGTGAACGTCCGTCCGGTGTCGTCGCTGCCCGTGGAAAAAAGATCCCGCACCTCATCCTGCCAGATGGTGTGAGGATCTCGTTCCCGAGGGGATGATGGCAGACCTTCGAAAGAAGTGTGATGTGATGTGCGCCGCCATCGCGACGTGCTTGATTGGAGCAATACTCACGAGGCACATCGGCGATGTCTTGTTGGGCGGCTTCTTCGATGGCGGGACCCGATAACACGAGGATGCCGCGGAACCATGTGAGCCTCTCCGTACATTGGACAATTTCTCCACGAGGATTGCGCAAAAACCGGAGAACATCAAGGGAAAGCCCTTCCGAATCCTTCTCTTGTTCCATCTGTTCAACGGTCGCCCGTGAAAATATTGCCGATATCACCGAACGGGTACTGTTATCAAAGCCTTTTTTTGACTTGACGGGTTTCGACGTCATGATGGAGGAGGGTTATCTTCCTCAAATGTTTGTGGACCCCGATTTGGTGAGGCATCTTCTCTGTTCGTCATGTCAGGTTCGTCCGGGACGCCGAATGGTCCATCTATCTATTCCTCATTGTTTTTACTGCCAGGCCGTCGTGAAGAGACCCGTCAATGTCGGATGTCCCGCAAACCATCGGATGTGTGAAGCGTGTTGCACCGTCTGGTTTGCCAAGTCTCGGACATGCCCGTCCGTCGTCATGCCTTCATCCCGCCCCCTTTGATTGTTCACCGCCGCCCGTTTCGCCAGGGAATGCCGTGCCGCCGTTCCGGCCAATGCGCCCACTCGGGATATCCCACTGAACAACACGATTGGGCTGATGATGGTTTTTTGTCACCACAAGGATGACGGATGCCCGTGGCAGGGCAAGTCTGTGCCGTTCTCGTTCTATGGATGGGAGTCACTCCACCCCCCCTCCCCCTCCCCCCCCCAATGCCCTCCACTCGCTCACGCCCACCAGATTGGAGCAAGCGGAAGCCCACGCCACAGGCGAATGTCCGTGGCGTGTGGTGGGCTGCCCACACCCCGGTTGTAGCCACCGGTGCCCGGCCCGGGACCTGGAGCCCCACATGGCCGGCTGTCCGCACAGGCCCCAGCTGTGCCCATACTGCTACGCCAACATTTGCGGCCCGCTCGAGGTCCGTGCGCCTCACTGTGACAGTGTCAATGGGATGCGGGGGAACAGCTCTCGGGTAACATCCACACCCACCCCGGTGACAGCCACACTCACCACCCCGGTGACAGCCACACTCACCCTCACCACGCATTGGCACCCGCATCTCAGCATCGCCCGAGATGACCCCACATCACCACCCCGGAACCACCCTCATCCAGACACCTCACCCCGGTAGCCGCCACCATCATACCATCCGCCCCACCATCACCACATCCGTGGACGTTTCCGGGGTGAATCTTCCCGGTGAGGTGATGGGAATGGGGTACTAGCGCCCAGGAAGCGGGCGGTGGCGGTGGTACATTTCCACGGGAACATTCATCCGGGTGCATCCGCCCCGGGAACGTCCCCACCACCACCATCACCACAGCCATGCAGCAGCCGCTGGTCGGGTGCCCCAACCTCACTTCAATAACATCCTCCACTCACCACTCACCATCACCCCCACCACGCAGCCACACCTGGCCGAGTGCCCCAAGGCTCTCGTCGCGTGCACCTCGGGCCCCGACGGGCGTGGATGCGGCGAGCTGCTGCCCCGGGGCGACCTGCCCGCCCACCTGGCCGCCTGCCCGGCCGCCATCGTGGATTGTATCGTCCCTGGGTGCGGCGCTAAGGTCTCCAATGCCGACCAGAGCCCCAGCCTACATGTCCCGTCTACTACACCCCGCCCGCCAGACCACCGAGACCCACCCCTGCCTCTCATACGACAATACCCCGCCTTCCATACCCCTGCCTGCCATACCCCGCCTCCCACGTCGTCCATCTGTGTCACACTTTTGTGTGTCACCTGTGTGTCAGTGATCTGTGTCACCTGACCTGTGTCACCTTTGTGTGTCACCTGTGTGCTGCGTTTTTGCGGATCTGTGCGCCATGCGCGCGTTGGCCCTCCTCTCCACGCCAAGATGCCCAGACATCATCCTCCATCCTCACCCGATCTTCGACACACACAACACCGCCACAGCTGCCCCGTCGGGCCCTGGGTTCCCACTTCTCGGAGCAGCACCTGGTCGCACTCCTGACCCGGCTCTCCACCACGGAGCATCAGCTGGCCGACACCAACCACCAACTGGCCGACACCAACCATCAGCTCGCCGACACCAAGAACCTGCTGGACGACACCAAACGCCAGCTTGCCGACACCAACCAGCGCCTGGCCGACACAAAGCATCAGCTGAACGACACCAATCAGCGCCTGGCTGCCCTGGAGGCAGCGGACCGACTCGCTGGTGGCAGGCGTGGGGCTGCAGCTGTCGCCGATCCGGTGGCCACAGTGATCGCACCGGGTGGAGCAGCGGTCGACATGCCGGCAAGACAGGGACCGGTCCGCGTGGGGGGGCGAGGATTGGGTGAGGATTGGGTGATGGTGATGGTGGTGATGATTGGATGATGATGATGATGATGATCGGGTGATGATCGAGTGATGATCGGGTGGTGATGATGATCAGGATGATGATGATGATCAGGATGATGATGATGATGATGATGATGATGATGATGATGATGATGATGATGATTGATGATGATGATGATGATGATGATGATGATGATGATGATGATGATGATGATGATGATGATGATGATGATGATGATGATGATGATGATGATGATGATGATGATGATGATGATGATGATGATGATGATGATGATGATTGGATGATGATGACGATGATGATGATGATGATGATGATGATGATGATGATGATGATGATGATGATGATGATGATGATGATGATGATGATGATGATGATGATGATGATGATGATGATGATGATGATGATGATGATGATGATGATGATGATGATGATGATGATGATGATGATGATGATGATGATCTGTGTGTGTGTGTGTGTGCGTGCGTGTGTGTGTGTGTGGGGGGAGGGAGGGCTGGCGTCGTGTGCCTCAACATGTTGCACCCTCGCCCCATCACAGTCGGCCGAGGAAGCGGCCAGCAAAGCGGCCGAGGAGGTCCGCCGCAAAGAAGCCGAGGCCCGCCGTCAGGCCGCCGACAAAGAGGAAGCAAAAGTCCGCCAGGGCCGGTCTCCCCCCCACGGGCGGCGGCAGTGACACACCCCCACACACACACACACACACAGCCACAATTTACACTTGAACTGCCCGCACGGAAAAGCGTGTTGCTCACCCTCCCTGGGCCCGACGCGTGGGATTTGGGGCTCCGCGGGTGGTTTGGGTCGGGCATTCAGGCTCAGGTGAACGCCATGCTTGCCGAGGTCCTCACCGACGAGCGCGACCTGGTCTGCCGCTTCCCAGCTCCCAGTATCATCATCATCATCATCAGCATCAGCATCATCATCACACGGCTCTTTGCTCTCCATTCGCAGGTCGACCTCCGGGGGCGGGGCCTGACCGATCGCTCGATCGTGGCGCTGGCCGACTGGCTGGCCACCAACCGGACGATCGTCAAGGTCCATGGCTGCCCCCCCTCCTCCTCCTCTCCTCCTCCTCCTCCTCCCCCGCCCCAGGGCAGATGGAGGGGTAACCACGTCATCTCACATCCATCCTCATCCTTCCTCCTTTTCCTCCTCCTCGCCCGTCTGCGTCCATGCGATGGCGTGATGCCGTGGATGTGACAATGGCGATACGGACCCCCATCACGCAGCTCGACCTCAGCACAAACCAGATTGGCGACGAGGGAGCGCGTGCCCTCGCGGCCGCCCTGTCCCAGAACACCACACTCACGCTGGTCTGCTTTCTTGTGCTCCTCGCCTGCGCTTCGCAAATATCATGCGGCAGCGTTCTCTGTGCATGAGGAGGCTTCGCCCTCCGCCCTCCAACCAACAAAAAACCCACTCGCCGCGGTCATCATCGCCGTCTATCCATCATGATTTTCCCCGGCCACGCAGCTCTCCCTCTGGCGCAACCAGATTGGCGACGAGGGGGCGCGTGCCCTCGCGGCCGCACTGCCCCAGAACAGCACCCTCCAAACGGTCTGCATGGGAATCGACATGGTCATTCCCTGCCCTCATTCCCGACTGCTCTCGCTCCGCTGCATGCTGCATCTTTCTGTTGCTGTTGCTGAACTGTTGCTGTTCTGCGTTTTTTCTCCTGTCCCCTGCCTCACCCTCGATCCCTCGCCCCTCGTCCAAGATGGAAACCCACTTTCCCGTGCTGATCAGCAATTTTATTGCCGTGCAAATCCACTGTATGTTCTCTTTTCTTTCACTTGGTCATCACCATCCCTCCTCCTCCTCCTCGATCTCCTCGTCCCGGTCTTCGGCCGCCATGCGATCTTTTTCCGGATGCAGCTCTCCTTGGACGGGAACCGGATTGGCGACGAGGGGGCGCGTGCCCTCGCGGCCACCCTGCCCAAGAACAGCACCCTACAAAAGGTCTGTATCGGCATCGCGTCACCTGCCAAACCATGTCCACATCCCACACCATGTCACACGCTGCTGCCGATAAGGACAACGATGCTGGCGATGACTGGAATGATGATGGGATGATGACTGGATGATGATGATGATTGGATGATGATTGGATGATGGGATGATGGGATGATGGGATGATGGGATGATGATGATGATGATGATGATGATGATGATGATGGTGGTGGTGGTGGTGGTGGTGGTGGTGGTGGTGGTGGTGGTGGTGGTGGTGGTGGTGATGGTGATGGTGATGGCGATGATGATGGTGATGATTGGACGATGGTGATGATTGGTGTGACGAGGAGTTGTCAAGCGAGGCGGATGCCGGCAGCAGAGAACTGGCGAAGGATCTCGCTTCATGCCACATCCTCCTCCTCCTCCTCCTTTTCTTCTTCCTGCGATGATTCTCGGGCCGATGGCGGCGGTGCCGTGGTGGTGGACATGTTACACCATCACGCAGCTCTATCTCAGCAGAAACCGGATTGACGACGAAGGGCACGCGCCCTCGCGGCTGCCCCAATCATCATCATCCAATCATCATCATCATCATCATCATCATCATCATCATCATCATCATCATCATCATCATCATCATCATCATCATCATCATCATCATCATCATCATCATCATCATCATCATCATCATCATCATCATCATCATCATCATCATCATCATCATCATCATCATCATCATCATCATCATCATCATCATCATCATCATCATCATCATCATCATCATCATCATCATCATCATCATCATCATCATCATCATCAATCATCATCCATCATCATCCATCATCATCAGCATGCCATCGAAGCGATGGGTCATTGGTGGGATTGATACATCACTGATGCCCATCTTTTTCGTCCTGCGCCTCCTCTTCCTGTGTACTACCCATCATCACAGCTCAACCTCGAGGAGATCCAGATTGGTGACGTGGGGGCGCGCGCCTTCGCGACCGCCCTGGCCCAGAACAGCACCCTCCAGCGGGTCTGCAATTGTGCTCGTCGTCATCGTCATCCTGACCCCCCACCCACCCCACCCACCCCCATACTCAGCCCCATTCGCATTCTCACCCCAGTATCCGTCCACCCCTTCCCGCCGCCACCCGCAGCTCTACCTCCAGGCGAACCCGAGGATGGGCGCCCAGGCTGTCCGCGCCCTGGCCGCCGCCCTGCAGTCCAACGAGACCCTTCAATGCGTCTGTCCCCGCGGCCGTTCGTACCGGGGGATCAACATGGGATGCGCCTCGCGCGAGTGGTGGTGGTGGTGGGTGTGGCGGGCCCTCCATCCCAGGCGCGGTGCTCATGCCTCGCCTCTCCGATGCCCGCCCATGCGCGCAGCTGAACCTCCCCCGCGGCATCCTTGGGCCCGACGAGCAGAAGGGCAAGAGACGCAACAACCAAGGCCGACTCTACTTCGAGTAGCGATGCCCTGGACCCTCTTTGCCTGCCTACTCGACCCGCTGCATCGCCACGCCCGCCGCGGCCACGCCACGCCCAACTCGCCATTAAGCGAACCATCGACAGCCCCCACTCATCACCCAACCACAACGGGCTCCCAGCTGAGGGGATCCATCACTCACGGGTTGCTTGTCCTCCCCCCTCCCCCTCCCCCCCACGGAGGAACGCATGGTGCGCGGGCGCAAGTAAAATTATTTTCTTGAACTTGTCGCCTGCCCCCCCCCCCCCCCCCCCCCGATCAACGCACCAATGATCGGCTCTCCTTCTCTTCGCAAGGACGGGGATCCTGCCTCGGGACCTGCTGTTCTCTTCTCCCGAGTATTTACGAAAGCGCACCCCCCCCCCACACACACACACCACCACCACCACCACCACCCCCTCGCCAAGGGATTGAAGAAAACGACACTTGAGGCTCCTGTTGTCATCAATCGGCCCCGCCAGGCATGAGGGCGCTCAAACAGTCGCGGAGTACACCCATCTCGTAGAAGCGTGCGATCCTGTACAGCGTCCCCAAGCTGTCGGCCAGACGAGAGAGTCAGCAGGACGCCCCGGAATAAGGAAAACCCGACCGACCTTTGCAAAATCGGGGCATTGCCGGGAGTGGAGAAGGCGCCCGAGCACTGGCAGCGGTCTGCCAGGTAGGAATTCTTGACGAGACCGCACTTGCGGCATTTCAGGTCCTGGAAAAAGCCAAAGCGACAAGGCCAATGAAAAAACAGGGCGCTTGAGCAAAAAGACCAGACCTGAAGCTGGGCGCTGGTGCTCAGCTGTTGGGCGATCTCCACCAGGGTGTCCTCGATCATCTCCGTGTCGTATCTGCCCATCCCATCCATCCAGCCGAGGAGTCATGAGTCATCGAGGGGCATGCTAGTCCCTTCTTGCAATGGTCGCCGTCGGCTGGCGAGGACTCTCTGCTGATGATGAGTGATGTCCATTGACGGTGCCTTGGGGTTCGCCAAGAGGGAGGAGGGAGGGAGACACACAGACGGGTGGCTGCACTGCGGGCATGCCCAGTTCTTGGCCAGCAAGTCCGGGTCGCGGCACAGGTCCAGGTCGCGGCACATGTTGCAGAAGGTGCAGACGACGTCGGGGATGACAAACGACCGCGACGGGTCGACAAACTGGGCCTGAAGGAGCAAAAAAGGGTGAGTTGCAAAACAGTCCGTACAAACAAACAACAGACCTCCGACGCGAACTCGAGGATGCCCACCAGCTTCAGGAGGTTCTTCTTGAGAATCTGCACCTCGCGCTCGACGGCCGAGTCGAGCCCGTAGAGGTGGCACAGGGTCACAATGAAGGCCAGCGCAGGGTTGTTCACCGAGAAGGCCGTCCGCTCAAAGCCGGCGGGTGGGGTGGCTGGGAAGGGCACCCCAGTGCTGAAGGGGGAAAAAGCACAGGGCGTTGGGCGGGCTTGAGATGGGAGAGAGATGCCGACCTCTTCTCGCCGGGGTTCACATTTCGGATGATGGTATGCACCAGCGAGAACAGGCGCTCTTGCAGCTCGTGTGACATCAAATAGGTGCGCACCAGCGCCTCGTCTTGTCGGAGTTGCTGTGGGGAGAGAGAGTCGGGTCAGTGGTGGTGTGAAAGCCGGGGCCGCGGAGGGCAGACCTCTTCTCGGGAGGCGTTGGTCACGATGGCCACATCGTCAGGCCGGCGGGCGGCCGGCGGCTCCGCGGCCTCAATGCGCTTCCACTCGGCCTCCCCACGGCCCTCCTGGAGCGCCTGTTCGACCTGCTTTCGGCGCTCCTCCCGGATTCGCTCGCGGGCCGCCTTGAATCGCTCGTTTCGCTCGCCAACGGGCAGGTAGACGAACTCCGAGATGAGCATCAGCAGCGGGCGTTGCAGGGGCTCGGGCAGGGCCGAGGCGAAGTTCCAGTGGGAGATGATCGGCGCCGCGGGAACAGGCGGGGGAGCCTCGAGTCGCAGCTCATATCTGGGCTCGCTCGGCCGGGACCGTGATGGTGGTGCCGGCAGTGGCTTCTCGGCGATGGCTGTTTGGTCGCCGCCTTCAGGCAGCGGGATTGGCGCGGGTTCAGGGGCGGGCGGCGCCTCGGCTGCGGGGGCGGCTGGTTCCTGCTGCCTCTCGCCGTCGGCTGGCTTCGGCTGCTCCTGTCGGGCGGCCCCATCTTCGGGAACAGCCCCGCGTTTTCTTGGTCCCTCCTCCCCCTCCTCCTTCTCCTCTTCCTCCTCTGCATCATCGGCTCCCCCGCCCTCCTTCTCCTCGCCTTCCTCTTCCTCCTCCTCCTCCTCCTCATCGCCTTCCTTCTTACTCACCTCGCTCTCGTCGTCGTCGTCGTCCGCCTCCTCGGCGCGATGATGCTCCTCCGCGTCATCATCAACTCCGTCGCCTTCATCGCCAAGAGGCTGGCTGTCATCGCCCGTGATGCGGCGAATGTGGATGCCCAGTTGGGCGTCCGTCAGCGAGGCGAGGTCGGAGTGCCCCGGCAGCGCCTCCACGCCGCCGTAGTTGGAAATGTCATTGAACAGAAGCGTTCGGTAGGACCTGGGGTAAAAAAAGAGGAAGAAATCAACGAAGATGATCATTTATACCCAAGTGGGACTAATTTGGGAGATGGATGGACGGGGGGTCGCCATCAGACCGAGTGGGTTGCAGGTGAATCAAGGCGAACAACGGGACCGTGCGCAGGGCCTGCGAAATGTAATCAAAGTACGCCGCTGCGGCCTCGTGGGAGTCCTTGTTGGTGTTGATGATCAGTCGGTTGAACGAGGCGTAGACCACGGTGGCGCCCAGGGTCCGGAGATGGGCAAGCAGATGGAAAAGAACCTGTGCAAGCGGCCAAAAAACAGTCGATATGACAAATGACTTGAGCAAAGAGAGAGCCAAACCTTGCGCATCAGCAGATGAATTTGTCGGTGCAGCACGGAGTCGAAGAGCAGGGCGTGCGGGTAGCTCACCCACCGGTAGAAGTGGACCAGCAAGATATCCGCGCATTCGGCCCCGGCCAGGTTCAGCTGGGCGGCCGATTCGGTGGGGACCTCCAGCTGCTGGGCGCTCAGCTGGGCCTGGGTCTTGATCCCCAACTCGGTATCGGCAAACCTAAAGGAAGAAGAAGGAAAAGAATAATGTTTCGGTTTTTCGGCAGCTGGGTGATTCCGTTTTCACCAATCCAATCTCTCCTTTCTTTTTGAGATCAACCATGAGGTCCCACGTGTCACAAAATCCGAAGTGTTGTCTCCACCGGAAGATACAATTCTGGACGGGGGCGGACCATTTGGCGAGCATTTGGCGTAATTGCCGGAGGGCAGGTGCGCAGGACCCCTGCAGAGGAGTTCGAGCGAAGGCGGCTATGGTCGAGGATATCGATCAGACGAGCCCAAACAAAGCAAACACCTTCAGACCTCCCAGGGGGATCTGCGACGTGGGCGACTCCTTCTTTGCGCTGGGCTGGGCACCTGCAGCCCCGCCAGCCTCGGCACCGGCAGGGCCGGCGCCTCCTTCGTCGGGATTCTCGGTGGCCGCAAAGTCGGTGAGAAAGGCGCCCGATGTTTGCTGATCCTCCACAAATTCCGTGTCCTGAATCAAAGCAAAACCCAAACCAAAAAAAAATGGGGAAAAAAACAAAGTAAATACTTACGAGGGGCCGCATGAAAAACACAAGATTCGAACGACAAAGAGAGACGCAGGCAGACCCCCATCTCCGTGAGATGCACCGATTCGAGCAGGGCATCGACGCCAAGGTGGGTGATGTCGATGTCAATGGAGACGCTCTTGAAGGTGCCCGTCTGGGAAATCTCGGGGTTCCGCCAGGGGTCGTGTCCTAAATCAGGGGAAGAAAACGAGAACGTCGCAAGAAAGTCCGAACACCGTCCGGCAGACCGTCCGGCGAGGAGGCAACGAAATCGGCTGCCGAAGGCTGCATGAGTCCCGTCCCACTGCCCGTTATCGCCATGTCACCCGACAGCCCCGTCCCCAGGTCCGGCGTCCGGCCCGTGGAGATCCAGAGGACGTGCGCCGGGGTGGCATGGTGCAGGTTGCGGGCGTAGACGTAGTCGCTGAGCAGCAGGGGCAGGGAGAGCGAGGAGTGGTCGGGCGGGGTCAGGTTGCCCAGTGGAACCGAGCCGTAGCGGGAGAAGCTGAGCAGATCGAGAAGCCAGCCTGGCACGGAACTACGTGGGGAAAAGACGAGCGTGATGACCGTGATCAGGAAAAGGAAGGTCGCCCATTGGGACAGACAGAAGCCGGGAGGCAAACAGGCGCGTCGTGAAGGGGAGCCAGCCCAGGGCGGGATACTGGCTGTCGTGGGCGTTGCCTGGCAT
This sequence comes from Paratrimastix pyriformis, assembly GCA_027972325.1. Classification (NCBI taxonomy): domain Eukaryota; phylum Preaxostyla; family Paratrimastigidae; genus Paratrimastix; species Paratrimastix pyriformis. The sequence goes on from JAPMOS010000024.1 coordinate 228,030, forward strand.
GGGCAGGTTGGGGATGTCCTGCAGGGCCGTCAGCTCGCCCGTCAGCGTGGCCGAGGATTGGACAACCTAACATAAGGTGCAGATGAGCACAATTTTCATCATGGCTGACGGACCAGGACAGTGTCCTTCGCCGATGTTGCCAGCAGGCGGTTGAGGTCCTTGTGGGCCCTCTGCATTGTCGCGACAATCTACGTTTTGAAAAAGAGCATGGTGATATGATGATTGCGCGGAGATCAATCGGAACAGACATTCACATCCACGGCGGGCAACGGGTTCATTGCTCCCCCGAGGTGCTCCAGCATCAGCGCCTTCGCGTTGGGGAGCTGCGCGCAAGACGAAGTCAGGGGGAGAGAAGGTAAGTGCATGTCGCGAAGGCGCGAGTAATCTTTCTTCCTGAACTTGTCGCCTGTGTCCTCGCAAATCCCAGCATGTTCTCTCTGAGTGGGAATTTACCTTCACCACGTGGAGGGGTATTTCTGGGAGACGAACACTGAAACCAGACCTGTGCGCGGATGTACGGGTTGACGACGAACAGTGTCAAAGTGTGGGTCCGGGGCAGATAGAGCCCAAAGAAGGCCCGCTGGTCGTTGTCGGCGTGGCTGTGGTAAAGATACCCAACGCCCAGTGGGGCGGGCAGCAGGCCACGAAGCGGGTTCTTGGCCGATTCCGCATCATCGGGCTGTGATGATGGGCCACGAGCCGACGAGCCCCGGGCCGCGGCGGTGGAGGAGGTGAGGATGTTGGTGGCGGTGTGCAGGTAGATGGGATCCGTCGGAGAGACCCAGTCGAAGTCGGTGAGCTCGAAGGTGGCGCTGAGGGGCTTCTGGCGGGCCGACGGGCGGACTATCCAGAAAGATGATGTCATGGAGCGATGGGAGGTGAAAGGGAGCGACAGACTCCGACAGCAGCAGCCCAGCGTCTCAATCGCGCGGAAGAGGGGGGTGACCTGTTGCAAATTGACGGTCGATAACAAAAAAAAAACGGATGGTTGGAAAGACCTGTGACTCGTAGATGCCCAGGATTTGCGGGCAGCTGCCGAGGCGGCTCATCAACTCAGCGAGTTTGTCGTGGGTCGTCTTGAGTTCGCACAGATGCAGGGAAGGCTGCAAAAAGCCAATGGGACAAAAAGAATGAAGAAACGAATTGGGAACAGCGAGGCGGTAGAAAGACAGACCTGGCCGCGAGGAAGAACGCGCTGGGTCATGGTGACCTGGGTGGAGAGCTGCGTGGTGGCAGGAGATAGGGAAAAGATCATGGTCAGTTGCGCTGTTGCGGGTTTATCGTCCCCCACCATCTGGGGCCAGCCACATGGAATTATCACCGACCGTTTCGAGGCCTTGGAGGGCAGCCGGGGTGGTCGCGTTGATGTAGATCGTGTATGGGACGTGCAGCTTGATCGGGTGCATGGACTTGTCGATGAAGGCCCACATCCGGAGCACCTCGGGGGTCGTCGTCTCGGCAATCTGATGAGGGCGGGGGTCAAAAACAAAACACGGAGGTGCTGAGTACTCCACGGAGCAAGCCATTGGGGACGCAAAGGAAGATGTCTGTTGCAAATACACAGCATGTCAACATATCTCTATAGTGACGGGGAACTCGACGCTACAACACTGCCTCTTTTCCTTTTTGAGCCAAGGAAGAGGTTTGGCATCGGAGAATGAAGAACGGTCAAACCCACGGTGATTCGAATTACCGCCAGTCACTCAATGGGGCTGCTCCGACCGACAGAGACGAACCTTGATCACCTGCCAGCACTGGCGCATCAGCTGGCTGGTCTGCAGCGCGTAGCGGAGGATGTTCGACCGAGGGATGGCCGGGACAATCTCGCCTAACAAGAGCCGTGCGACTGTCAAGCTGGGCGGTCGGTGATGCGGGGTGCAGACCGGCGGGGCCGCTCTCCTCGGAGCCTTGCTGGGACTCGGCACGTCGCCGCATGCGCTCGACGCGCTGCAGACACCAGAGCGCCTTGTGGTACCGGAGCCTGTTGAACAGCAATGCCAAGGGACCAGGGTGAAATGATGAAAAAGTTAAAACCGAGCGCCCAGACCATCCATCAGGGTCATCCGACCGGTCGGGGCATCGCTCGAAGCCGGGCACCGTAATCACGGTCATAGCCTCGCGCATGGCCCTGTATGGTGGATGACCGAGATTGGCATTGACTGTTGCTTTGGTCCACAGACCGCTTGCGCTGAAGGGCCTGCTTTGTGTAGCAGGGATTGACCACCACGAGGGCCCGTTTCTTGGCGGGCTCCTTGGGCATCTTGGCGCCCGCGGCTGCCGCGGCCGGGCCGGCGCTCGCCAGGTCCTCAATGTCCATCGCTAGGTCGGGCAGAGCACAATAGGCGCCGATGAGAAACCCTCCGCACTAGAACGGGAGGTGGCCCCCCAGACATTGTGGCTTCGGCTGGAACCGGTCCAGCTGCGCCTGGCGTGCCTCGGCCTTGCTCACCTGTGGGGGGCCGTGGTTGGACGGGGATGTGATGACCCGGCCGGACAGACCTGCTTGAAGACGTTGTCCAGGGTTCGCTGGCGGTGCCTGTCATCGGCTTTCCTCAGCTGCTTTGCCAGCCTAGAGCCAGCATGAACCCGAACCGGTATCATCAATCAAAAATCGATGGGCTTGTTGATGCAACGACGGACCAGTCGGGGTGGACCACTCGGGGCACCGGATTCGGGATGTGTTGGAAAGCCGCCGGGATGGTGATGATCTTCTGGATGGCCGCGCCTGCCCACCGGTTTTTCATTTTCAGTCGGGTCGTGTGAGGAGAGGAATGCACGACGGCCGCCTTCCGAACAGACCAAGTCGCTCGATGTAGTAGTCCCAATCGAGCACCGCCCGGATGTCCATGACCTCCGCATCGGTGAGGTAGGGGTCCCGCAGCCAGCGTTTCAGATATTGCCGACGGATGGCTGTCCCACCCCAAAAAAAGCGATCAGATCACATGCGGATATTCCCTCGGGGGGAATACAGACCCGGATCGGAGCTGAAGATCACGGCAGGCACGGCGCGCTCGCTAACTGGGTTCCCCAAGGGTTTCTGGAGGCAGCGGGGCATGAAAAAAAAACAACGAGAGTTGTGATGAATAAAATCATCGGGGGGGGGGGGGGGGGGGGGGGCGGACCTTTGAGACGATCCATGAGCAAGCCAGGCCCTTGTCCTTGACCATCTTCTCGCCCAGGAACTCGGCCAGCCGCTCGGCGGTGGTGATGGTGGTGGACTTCTGCCCGCCGTACTCGGCCAGCGCCTTGGACATGCTGTGTGTCTCGCTGAGCAGGTCGAGCAGCTCCGAGTCTTCGATGTCGCGACCTGGAAAGAACGATGATCGAATGAGGAGGATGATGGTTGGTGAGAGATGGCTGCAATGGCGATGATCGAGTGATGAGGATGAGGATCGCAACGAAGCCCAAGAAAAGGATGACTCTGTTGGATGGCGGTCATGGAAATGACGACGATTATTTGCGGGACGACGGAGTTCACCGCGCGCACGCGTGCAGACCCTGAGTGTACAGGAGATCCAACGACTGGTTGGCCACCTTCCCGACGGCCGCGTAGCATTCCTCCAGGGTCTTGCCCTCCAAGAATTGATCGAAAATCTGGGGTCGAAGAGGAGATGCGGGATGGTGGGATGGTGAATGTGGGTGTAACCCTCCTTCACCAATCCTTGGGCTTCGTTTCTATTCCCCGGGTTAGGCACTGCGGTCGGTCTCCTTGATGGTGTCCAAAAAGAGGGGCTCCTCTCCGACGGGTGTCGCCATGGCCGCGATCATCTGCTCCTCTTCTCCCTCTCTTCTCACGCGAACCGCCGCACTGCCCCTTGGTGTGGTTCCAGACCTGGGACTGGAACACTTTGATCAGACGCAGCTCCCCGCGCCGCTTGAGCTCAAATCCCTTCAGTTCGGCCAGGGATCGGTCCTTGTTGAAGACGGCATACCGCTTCTTGATCGACTTGCCTGGCGGATGGCGATGGATCGAATGAGCGACGAAAGAAGAAAAAGAGGGAGCGAAGCGAACCCTCAACACGGGATGAAGGCAGCACCATGGCCAGGTAGGGGCCGTCGACTTCGAAGAGGATGGAACACTCCGAGTGGAGCTCGTAGCGGTGGGCCTGCAGGCAGAGGAGAACCCGAGATGGGGACAGGACAGTGAGCAGTGAGTGAAAGGAGAACAGAATGAAAGGAGGGATGCGATGTTTGAAGGGGCGGGAGGAGGGCCGACCGGAGGATCCACGAGGGTCTGGTACTGGTGGTTGCTGTACTGGGCCTTGACATCGGCGTTGAGCATGACGCAGGGGTAGATTACCGTCACGCTGTGAGATGATGGACAAAGAGAGGTACATGTGATCCGACCTGAGTCTGGGCGGTGCCGGGAGGGAATTCTTCTTTGTCGGGTGCAAAGCAAGGTCATGTCAATTTGTGCAAAGTGATCAGAGTGAAGGGGCGCGGACCTCTTCTTCTCGGTCTTGAGTTGGAAGCGCTCGGGGAATGAGCGCGGCAGGGCGCACCAGATGCCGTCCGTGTCCAGCTCCAGGGGCTGCCCGATCCGCTCCACCAGACTGCGGGCCCCGCGGATGATCGAGGCGCCCGTGTTGGTCACTGGGGGGGGGAGGGAGGGGGGGGGAGGAGGGAGGGAGGGGAGGGAGGGAGGGAGGGAGGGGAGGGAGGGAGGGGAGGGGGGGCAGGTGTTTTTTTCTCAGCATGTGCCCGGATCATCGCCAGACAACTGCCCTCCCACAAATCAAATTCCTTTTTTTTCGTCATTCTCTCAGACTGCTTGCGCTCTGCTGCGGTGCCATTTTTCGATGAAGAAGGAGACGCCAAAAGGTGTGTGAGATCAGAGCCCAATATGTGCCCAACAGCGCGCACAGTCTCATGAGGGGAAGGCAGACCGATGCCGGCCATCTCCATGGAGTACCACCGGGAGCCCGTCCGCATGACATACCCGTAGAAGCTGTTCAGGATGCACTTGTGGGCCAGCTGGAGCGAGTCGTACAGCACCAGCATGTTCTGGGCCTCGCTGATCTTGGCGGGGCTCTTCTCCTGTCGGATGCATGGGTGCGTATGTGTCAAGACAGAGAGGAGAATCAGTATGTGTAGCAGGATGTTATAATGGTGGTGTGCATGCGTGCATGCATGAGTGCGTGCGTGCGTGTATGTGTCGAGACAGAAGAGAACCTGGATGTTAGTGGCGAGGCTCCTTTCCTGTGGTTGTGGGTATGCGTGCGTGTATGTGTCCGGGGCCCACGACCCGCCCCACCCCCTGAGCACCCCTCCCCAACACCCACACCCATCACTGGGTGGCCCCGCCACCAGGCGGGCCCCCGGCCGGGAGGAGCCATCATACGGGTCATTCGGCCCGGCCCCCCCCCGGAGTGTAACGCATGGCGCGAAGGCGCGAGTAATCATTCTTCTTGAACTTGTCGCCTGCGCCCTCGCAAATACACAGCATATTCTCTCTGTCAGCACACAGAAAATTATCAACATCTGGATGTGTGCAGACGTGAGGGCATGTGCCTGGATGGGGCGAACGCCCACGGGGAGGCGACAGAAGAGACGGACCGCCTGGGCGGCCTCCAGTTTGCCCTTCCACGTCTTCAGCTTGCCCTTGTACTCGTAGCGCCGATCGCGGAAGGCACGAACCGTGTCCACATAGAAACTGGTGGGTATAAGCCGTGGGTGAGGATGCGAAAGGGAGTGCGTGTGAGCAGATAGCGGGCACACATCGAAACTGGGGGGCGGGGGGGGGGGGGGGGGGGGGGGGGGGATGAAGGTCGCAGAAAGAGGGGAGTGCGGGAGATGGGGTGGGAAAGCACAACAGCATATTCCTGGGGTAGAAGGGAGGAGAGCAGGAGCCCCGGATCCGGACCTGTTTTCGCGCTGGCAGACGATGTCCTGCCGCTCCTCCGTCATGGGCACGCGGCCCTTCTTGTGGGCCTTGCGGGAGTACTCCTGGAGGCGCTTCTTGAGCCGGGTGGCCTGCTCCTCCTCGTCGAGCTCGAAGAAGGTGCGCGGAGGGGCCCCGGGGACCGAGGGCGGGTATTCTGAAGAGGGGGTCGGAGTGGAGGGAGGGTCAGCGGGTCAGCATCATCACCAAGCAACGATCGTCATTCTCATCACTAAACCATTCAACGTCACTCCCGCATTCATCAACACCATCATCATCACGGAGCTGGGTGGAATCGTGACGGGGGGCAGACTGACTTTCCACCTCGAGTTGGGCGCGCACAACGCGGTACTCGGAGACGGTGGCCGGGATGAGCTCGCCACGCCACATCCAACTCATCTTCCGTTGGCTGCCAATCGGTGGTGGTGGTGGAATCAAAAAAGACCATGAGCGGAACCCGCATGGACTCAGATCCACCCACACCGCCGCGACCACCTCACCGATGTTCCATCACCACTATGGTCCGATCGTCCGTCGTCATCACCCGCCCTCATCCAAAACCACCACACCCACGCCCACAAACGAGCTGTGATCTCACGTCTGCCCCCCCCCCCCCCCCCCCCCCCCCGTGGGCACTGCTGCAGACCAGGCCGATTCGGGGGTGTTGAAATCGCACCCGGCGCACGTGGTCTGCGAGACGATCGACGGGGGCTGCAGCCGGTTGGTGAGGATGATGTTGGGGTACATGGCCGCCACATCCAGATGGTAGATCACCGGGCACTCCAGCCGGTTGGGGGTGTCCCGGAGGTCCATCAGCTTGCGCGCGATCTGCTCGCGAACCTGGGCGGGGCGGAGGCCGTGCGTGCATGTGGTGATGTGCGTGTGTGATGAAGGGTTGGTGGGTGGGTGAGTTGGGGTTTGTGTCGTGTCGTTTGTTGTTGTTGTTGGCCAGCAAAAGGGAGAAGGACAATGTTCATGGCACAGTTGTATGGATGAAGGGGGTACAACGTTGGTGATTTTGTTTCAAGTCCCCGACGCAATCCAACAACGTACCCCTCGGGTGTGACTCTGACGCTGTCGATGAACTGTTGCGTGCACCAGTCGTTTCGAGTCGACTCCCCTCCCTCCACTTCCTCAGGGAGCCGTGCGCACGAAAGGGTGACAAGTGGTCGTTTTGTGCGTGTGGCGGAAAGCAGGCAAACCTGGCACCATGGGTCCTTCTTTCCCTCGGTGTCTGTGTGTATGTGGGAAGGGGAGGGAGCAGACCTCGTCATAGTTCTTGACGTCGGCCCGGGGGACGTGATCCTCGTTCAGCGCAAACTCGAGGTCGCGGTCGAGGTTGTCCAGGAGCTGCTCCAGAGTGTCCGTCGTGTGCGTGCGCGTGAGTGCGAGTGTCAAAAGGCGTAGAAGGCAAGTGCGCGTGTGGGGCGGGTCGTGTGTGTGTGCCGTCTGTGACGTCTGCGTAGTGTGCCACCTGTGTGTCGTGTATCGTCTTTGTGTGGCCTCTGTGTCGCCTCTGTCTTTGTGTCACCTGTGTGACACCTCTGTGTCACCTCTGTGTCACCTCTGTGTCACCTCTGCGTCGCCTCTGTGTCACCTCTGCGTCGCCTCTGCGTCACCTCTGTGTCACCTCTGTGTCACCTCTGTGTCACCTCTGTGTCACCTCTGTGTCACCTCTGTGTCACCTCTGTGTCACCTCTGTGTCACCTCTGTGTCACCTCTGTGTCACCTCTGTGTCACCTCGGTGTCACCTCGGTGTCACCTCTGTGTCACCTCTGTGTCACCTGTGTGTCACCTGTGTGTCACCTCGGTGTCACCTCGGTGTCACCTCGGTGTCACCTCTGTGTCACCTCTGTGTCACCTCTGTGTCACCTCTGTGTCACCCTCTGTGTCACCTCTGTGTCACCTCTGTGTCACCTCTGTGTCACCTCGGTGTCACCTCTGTGTCACCTCTGCGTCACCTCTGCGTCGCCTCTGCGTCGCCTCTGTGTCACCTCTGTGTCACCTCTGTGTCACCTCTGCGTCGCCTCTGCGTCGCCTCTGTGTCACCTCTGTGTCACCTCTGTGTCACCTCTGTGTCACCTCTGCGTCACCTCTGCGTCGCCTCTGCGTCGCCTCTGTGTCACCTCTGTGTCACCTCTGTGTCACCTCTGTGTCCCCTCGGTGTCACCTCGGTGTCCCCTCGGTGTCCCCTCGGTGTCCCCTCGGTGTCCCCTCGGTGTCCCCTCGGTGTCACCTGTGTGTCACCTCTGTGTCACCTCTGTGTCACCTCTGTGTCACCTCTGTGTCACCTCTGTGTCACCTCTGTGTCACCTCTGTGTCACCTCTGTGTCACCTCTGTGTCACCTCTGTGTCACCTCTGTGTCACCTCTGTGTCACCTCTGTGTCACCTCTGTGTCACCTCTGTGTCACCTCTGTGTCACCTCTGTGTCACCTCTGTGTCACCTCTGTCACCTCTGTGTCCTCTGTGTCACCTCTGTGTCACCCTCTGTGTCCTCGGTGTCCTCGTGTTGTCATCTGTGTCCCTCTGTGTCATCTGTGTGTCATCTGTGTGTCACCTCTGTGTCACCTCTGTCACCTCGGTGTCCCCTCGGTGTCACCTCTGCATCACCTCTGTGTCACCTCGGTGTCACCTCGGTGTCACCTCGGTGTCACCTGTGTGTCACCTCTGTGTCACCTCTGTGTCACCTCTGTGTCACCTCTGTGTCACCTCTGTGTCACCTCTGTGTCACCTCTGTGTCACCTCTGTGTCACCTCTGTGTCACCTCTGTGTCACCTCTGTGTCACCTCTGTGTCACCTCTGTGTCACCTCTGTGTCACCTCTGTGTCACCTCTGTGTCACCTCTGTGTCACCTCTGTGTCACCTCTGTGTCACCTCTGTGTCACCTCTGTGTCACCTCTGTGTCGCCTCTGTGTCACCTCTGTGTCACCTCTGTGTCACCTCTGTGTCACCTCTGTGTCACCTCTGTGTCACCTCTGTGTCACCTCTGTGTCACCTCTGTGTCACCTCGGTGTCACCTCTGTGTCACCTCTGTGTCACCTCTGTGTCACCTCTGTGTCACCTCTGTGTCACCTCTGTGTCACCTCGTGTCACCTCTGTCACCTCTGCCTCTGTGTCACCTCTGTGTCACCTCTGTGTCACCTCTGTGTCACCTCTGTGTCCTCGTCATCTGGTGTCACCCTGTGTCACCTCTGTGTCACCTCTGTGTCACCCCTCTGTGTCACCTCTGTGTCACCTCTGTCACCTCTGTGTCACCTCTGTGTCACCTCTGTGTCACCTCTGTCACCTCTGTGTCACCTCTGTGTCACCTCTGTGCCTCTGTGTCACCTCTGTGTCACCTCTGTGTCACCTCTGTGTCACCTCTGTCCTCTGTCTCTGTGTCACCTCTGTGTCATCTGTCACCTCTGTGTCACCTCTGTGTCACCTCCCTCACCTCTGTCATCTGTGTCACCTCTGTGTCACCTGTCTCACTTGGTCCTCTGTCTCCTCTGTGTCACTCTGTGTCACCTCTGTGTCACCTCTGTGTCACCTCTGTGTCACCTCGTGTCACCTCTGTGTCACCTCTGTGTCACCTCTGTCACCTCTGTGTCACCTCTGCGTCACCTCTGGTGTCACCTCTGTGTCACCTCTGTGTCACCTCTGTGTCACCTCTGTGTCACCTCGGTGTCACCTCTGTGTCACCTCTGTGTCACCTCTGTGTCACCTCTGTGTCACCTCTGTGTCACCCTCTGTGTCACCTCTGTGTCACCTCTGTGTCACCTCTGTGTCACCTCTGTGTCACCCTCTGTGTCACCTCTGTGTCACCTCTGTGTCACCTCTGTGTCACCTCTGTGTCACCTCTGTGTCACCCCTCTGTGTCACCTCTGTGTCACCTCTGTGTCACCTCTGTGTCACCTCTCTGTGTCACCTCTGTGTCACCTCTGTCACCTCTGTGTCACCTCTGTGTCACCTCTGTGTCACCTCTGTGTCACCTCTTGTGTCACCTCTGTGTCACCTCTGTCACCTCTGTGTCACCTCTGTGTCACCTCTGTGTCACCTCTGTGTCACCTCTGTGTCACCTCTGTGTCACCTCTGTGTCACCTCTGTGTCACCTCTGTGTCACCTCTGTGTCACCTCTGTGTCACCCTCTGTGTCACCTCGGTGTCACCTCTGTGTCACCTCTGTGTCACCTCGGTGTCACCTCTGTGTCACCTCTGCGTCACCTCTGCGTCGCCTCTGTGTCACCTCTGTGTCACCTCTGTGTCACCTCTGCGTCACCTCTGCGTCGCCTCTGCGTCGCCTCTGTGTCACCTCTGTGTCACCTCTGTGTCACCTCTGTGTCCCCTCGGTGTCACCTCGGTGTCACCCTCTGTGTCCCCTCTGTGTCATCTGTGTGTCATCTGTGTGTCACCTCTGTGTCACCTCTGTCACCTCGGTGTCCCCTCGGTGTCACCTCTGCATCACCTCTGTGTCGCCTCGGTGTCACCTCGGTGTCACCTCGGTGTCACCTCTGTGTCACCTGTGTCCCCTGTGTGTCACCTGTGTGTCACCTGTGTGTCACCTGTGTGTCACCTCTGTGTCCCCTGTGTGTCACCTGTGTGTCACCTGTGTGTCACCTCTGTGTCACCTCTGTGTCACCTCTGTGTCACCTCTGTGTCACCTCTGTGTCACCTGTGTCGTGTCCCCTGTGTGTCCCCTGTGTGTCCCCTGTGTGTCCCCTGTGTGTCCCCTGTGTCACCTCGGTGTCACCTCTGTGTCACCCCTGTGTCCCTGTGTGTCACCTGTCTGCCACCTGTGTGTCACCTGTGTGCGTCATCTGTGTGTCATCTGTGTGTGATCTATGCTTCTCGTGCGTTGTCGGCAGGCAGACCTTCTGGAGGGTGGGCGGGTCGAGGCGGAACTTGTGCGGCAGGTCGCACCGATAAACGCCACTGGCCAGCGACTCAACATGGCCACCGATGTATGTCTCGCTGGGGGCGGAGGAGGAAGGGGAAGGGGAAGGGGAGTGAGGAGATAGGAAGGAGATGAGGGAGATAGGAAGGAGATATGTCTCGCTGGAGGAGGAAGGAGAGGAGGGTGCAAGCACATTTGAGGGTGTGGAAGGCATGGAGTAGAGTTGGGGACGAGCATAGGCATGGGCATGGGCATGGGCATGGGCATGGGCATGGGCATTGGCATGGGCATGGGCATGGGCATGGGCATGGGCATGGGCATGGGCATGGGCATGGGCATGGGCATGGGCATGGAGGCATGAGCAGGGGCAGGGGCAGGGGCATGAGCATGGGCCTGGTGGGCCGGACCTCTCGAGGAGGTGGCCGTGGACCCACTTCAGGTGGTCCTTCGAGGTTTTGGGCGGGCAGATGATGTTGCCCCCGTAGGCGGTCATCTGCCGACGAGCGAGAGAGTCGAATGAGCGGCAGAACATCACATTGGGAGAGAAGCGCGCGAAAATGTAGGGGCTTTCGCTGTGAACAAAGATCGACTTGAGTTGTGATTTCGTGTGACGGTAGGTTGGTCTCCTGAGACTGCGGGTGCTCGAGAGGGGAGCATCGCCGTGGAACCCTAGGGTCAGATCACCCTGGGGAGGCTGAAACTTTGAGACTTTGCCAGAGGATAACCCGCTCTGCTTTCTTGGGGTCAAGGCTGGGATGGAATGGTTATGGGACATCAAAAAAAAAAAGGTCATTCAAAACAAGGCGGATTCAAACGAATGATGTCCACAGCAAAACCACGGGGGGAACAGACCATCAGCAGTGACTCGCACAGGCCGCCGGAGCCTTTCCGGAGCACATCGTCGGGGGGCAGCGGGATGATGTTGGCCAGGGAGAAGATGAACGGGTGCACGTACTTGCGGTACAGGTACCACGTCGACACTGCGAAGATGGAGAGAGAGAGAGAAGATGAACGGGTGCACGTACTTTGTATATACGGGTCGAGACTGCGAAAATGGACGCCAGCGGAGCGGGGCCCATCAGAAAAGGGGAACCGACGAGAGATCGCGCAAAAAACGCCGATCAATGTGCTTCTTTGGAGAAAGTGATGATGTTGTCATCGACGCATCCAACACACCCTTGCCCCCCATAGCCCCCATCGGGGACCTGGCCTCATATGGGGGGTGGAAAGGAGGGGAAGGCGGCAGCGGACCGGCATCGGAGACCGAGTAGTTTGCCAGCTGCTGGGGATGCTCGCGGGCGAACGGGGTCATGTCCTCGGGGTCGATCTCGAGCGGGTCGTAGCCAAGCTTGGTCCTGGTCACGGCCTGGCCCGCATGGGTGTATGGGGGGTGTGTGTGTGTGTGTGTGTGTGTGTGTGTGTGTGTGTGTGTGTGTGTGTGTGTGATGCAGAAGGGCGGTGAGTATGTCTCGGGCCTGCGGAGATCTGGGCGTGGGCTATGCGCGGAAGAGTGCGAACAGTGTGAGTGAGTGTTTGAGCCCACCCAAGGGGCATGGTCGGGTTGGACAGAAGGGCATGGGGGCGCACCTTGAGGCCCTGGGAGCCCTGCGGCAGGTAGGAGTCACGCTTGACCCAGCGGAAGCAGTCCATGTGCACCAGGAACCGCGACCGGAACTCACCGCTCTCGTTCGCCTTGAAGCCCAGTTCCTGGGGGCGGGGGGGGGGGGGGGGGGGGGGCAACATATAAAACGAGGTGAATCACAAGGTTGGTAGCGGGAAGGAGCGGGAGCGTCGCATCAAAACCGCAGCCAAACCTTGGACCGATTGAAAAAATATGTATCAACATGCGCCCACGGACCTTGTACAGGTTCATCCCGTGGAAGGCCGTCCGGGCCTCGATGAAGGGCCAGTCGAAGGAATCACCGTTGAACGTCACGAAGATCGAGGGCCGCCGGGCCCGCAGCTCCGCGAACCAGCGCAGCAGAAGGGCGCGCTGAGGCACAGACGGGTAAGTGTGTGTGCGTGTGCAGAAGAAGGATGTTGAGAGGGAGACGTTGGAACTCACGCCAGCTGTCTTGGTGTGCGTGTGTGTGCGTGTGCGTGTGCATGCGGGCAGGTGTATAAAACGATGGGGGGCACAGGAAATGCCTCGAGACGAGACGGGAGCGGCAGCATCAGTGAGTGGGCGGGCGTGGCGGACCTCGTCGGGTTCGTTGAAGACGATGAAGGGCCCGGGGTACTCGGGCTTTGGGGTGAAGTCGAACCCGGGGATGTCCGCCGCCACGATCGTTCGGTTGATGATCAGGTACCCTTGCCTGGAGGAAAGGGGCAACAAGGGATATAAAGGTGGAGTAGGGTGGAGGAGAGGAGAGGAGAGGGTGGGCAGCACATTATATGAGACGGCAAAAGAGGGACAACAACAAGGAAGGTGTGGAAGGTGGGCGGAAGGCAGCAGGTGAGACATGCATCGAAAAAGTGGGCAGCAAGATGTCCAAGATGGGGGTCGGAGGCACCGGTGTGGCGGACCCGTCCATCATGTAGGAGATCATCATCACCTGATCGACGTTCTCATCGGGGAACTTGAGCGGGGCCTTCGTCGTTTCGATATCGAAGGCACACGTGCCCACCTCGGGACGCTCCTCCAAGTCCTGTGGGCAGCAGTCATAAAACAATGTGTGAAGTCGTATTGGTAAATATGAGTGAGCGATTTCAACGGTGGCGTTGAAGATGGGGAAGTGGCTGGGGAATGGCTGGGGAATGGCTGGGGAATGGCTGGGGAATGGCTGGGGGAATGGCTGGGAGACCTTGCGGCGCTCCAGGGTGGTCTCGCCCTCCTCCCGTGCACGGTGTACCAGTACCCCACGTGGATACCTTTGGGGACACGGGAGAATTGAGAGCGTGAATGAGTCAGGATGGGAAGGGGGGTGGAAGTGGGTATGGTGGTGTGGGGGCACGGACAGGGGACAGGGGACAGGGGACAGGGGACAGGGGACAGGGGACAGGGGACAGGGGACAGGGGACAGGGGACAGGGGACAGGGGACAGGGGACAGGGGACAGGGGACAGGGGACAGGAAGGCCATGGGGGATGGGTAGCGTATGCCGCCCAGACGGACCCTTGTCGATGCTGACCCGCATGATGTACGGCACGTCACCCTCCCTGATTTCTGTGATGCTGTCCTTGAAGTCCCCTGGCCCGTGTCGGTTGTTCCTTAAGGGAAGGCAGGTGTCAGATCGGGCACGGAGACGGAGGGGGACACAGACCGCGGTGCCAGGGAGAAGGGCGCAATGGCGGGGGTCTCGGCACTCGCTTTGGGCACGATCTCGCGGACCATGGCGTCACGGGTCTGCTTGAGGTCGGAGACGTTTCGGAAGAGCAGCTTGAGGTAGGTGTGTTTCAGGCCGGAAAGGTGGTTGGACTAGACGGGGGGGAGGAGAGTGAACGGGAGGGGCATGCGCAATCGATCCCGACCATGGCAAGGTCCTCCTTCTCGACTTGTTCGACGCGATGGATCGCCTCAAATTTGCGGCGGAGATAATTTTCCACCTCGCGGAACATATTCTCGCGGACACCCACGTAGAAGTACGGGGCGCATTTCATGGATGCTCTGAAGAGTGATCCATCCTGTTGAAAAGAGTGCGTGCAAAAAGGGGAAAGACCAGCAACGGACCGCTTCTGTGAAAAAATACTCCACCCCACTCCAACGGGTGCCCTCTTCGTCTTCGATCGTCGTCGGACACATGTTGACCAGCCAACCCAAACGATCCCCTTCATTGTGTTTTGAAATCGTGGCGATCCAACCAACCTCATCGTCTGCCAATCTTGGCTGGTCGGCCCCCCGTCGTTCACCTCTTTTTTGAAGCGTTTTTTGAAGTCGGTCGAGCCTCAAAATCCAAACGGTGAGTGAGATAAAGATATTGCACGCCGGAAACAGAGCAAAGCCCGAACGAGCTTCGATCGAACAATTTCGACAACAGGAGAAAATATGACCTGAAACAGGTCGAGAATTATTAACTCTGGGACCCGCGAGAGCGCACAAGTGGATGATGATACAGTTGACGGCCGGCTGAGGCTGGGATCACCTCTATAAAAAAAGAGAGTGATCCGATTGGGGGGAGAGGACACGGACCTTGGCCAGAAGAGGGTTTGCCATCATGATCAAGGGGTTGGCGGCCATCACCAAGTTGGCCACCTGTGAAAAGGGCGAATATGAGGTGTGGATGTGACCACAGGCGACATACGCATCCCTCCTCCACCAGGGCGTCTCCACAGACTGCTTTCATGTTCGGGTGCTTCCCCTTGACGCCACCCACCGTTTCGGCGAAAATCTGTCCGGCCGACCGGCCAGCGGCATTCGCGGGGTGCGCCCCCGCCGCAGAGGGCGGGAGGGCAGCCCCTTGGGACACGGAGGGTGTGGCAGGGTGGCTCGGGGGTGCGGGGGTCTGAACGGCCGGGGTGGTGGCGGCCGGGGGTTGGGCGGCCAAATGCGCATGCGCATCGGGGGGTGGTGTGGCAGCGGCGGGGGTGGTGGTGGTGGTGGGTGTGGGGGTTGTGGTCGAGGTGGCAGGCAGGGTGGTGGTGGTTGTCACGGGGGTGGGCGGCGTGGAAACAGGAGCGACACTGATCGGAGTCGGGGTGGTGGAGTCTGCCGGGGTCGGAGCCGCTCCGGGTGTGGGGGTTGTGCTGGGCTGAGAAACCGGGGGGGTTGGAGTGGAGGCAGCGGGCGGTGGGGGCGGGGTGGCCACCGTCACGACGGCCGGCGCAGTGGCAGCGGGCTGGGACGGGCCCGCCAGGCGGGAGGAGGGCGTGTGGGCCCGCGAGGAGGACCCGAATCCGGCCGGCAGGCTGAGTGCCGGTGCGGAGCTGACCGGCTTCAGGGCCGGACGCAGAAACGCGGGACCCGGGGCGGCGGCGGCGTTGGTGGGTGTCGTGGGCCGGGAGCACGTGGTGACGGTCGAGGTGCGATGCAGCAGGGCGGTGCCAAATGCCGGGGTCGCCGCTGCGGGGGTGTTGCCGGGGGCGGCAGAGCCGGCCGGGGGGGTTAACAGGCGCGCGCCGAAGTTGGTCTTGCGCAGCATCCACTGGCCGGCTGCGGGGGCCTTGGGCGGATCGGAGGGCAGTTTCTTGTTGCGGCCCGAGGCGGCACGGAGCTTCTCCTCCTGTTGGGGGGGGGGGGCCGCGGACGGGTGGCGGGGGTGTCAGAGCGTGTCGGCATCATCCAACCGTTCATTCATCATCATCATCAACAGTCGTCGTATCAGCATCCGATCATCATCCGATCATCATCCGATCATCATCCGATCATCATCCGATCATCATCCGATCATCATCCGAGCATCATCCGAGCATCCTCATCGCCTCATCATCCTCATCCATTCAACATCTTCGGGGAAGGCGGGGCGACCTGCTCGGCGAGGCGCTTGGCCATGTCCTGTTGTGAGAGCCTCAGGGCCGCCCCTTGGTCGGCCACCTCGCCCTCCAGCCGGGCGATGTCCGTCCGGAGGCGCTCCTCCTCGGCCTGCATCCGAAGGGCCCTGCAGTGGCGGGGAAGGATGAGATGTGATGATTGGAGATGATGATATGAAACAGGGATGATGATGATGATGATGATGATGATGATGATGATGATGATGATGATGATGATGATGATGATGATGATGATGATGATGATGATGATGATGATGATGATGATGATGATGATGATGATGATGATGATGATGATGATGATGATGATGATTGGATGATGATGATTGGATGATGATGATTGGATGATGATGATTGGATGATGATGATTGGATGATGATGATTGGATGATGATTGGATGCTGATGATGATGATGATGATTGGATGATGATGATGATGATGATGATCGGATGATTGGATGATGATGATGATTGGATGATGATTGGATGCTGATGCTGATGAGATGCGGGTGGTGGGGGGATGGTGGATGTGAGGAGCGGAACAGACTTGGCGAATTCCTCCTGGGCCTGCTTGTGGCGGGTCGAGATGCGGGTGATTTCCACATCAACCTCGCGCATATCGGCCGAACACTGGGGGAGGAGGAAGGGCGGTGTGGAGGTCGGGGGATGAGGGTGAGTCGCCAAAGATGCGGACACGAGAGCCTCACCCCTTCGAAAAACCAGCCATCGCTTCGGGAAAAAAAAAACCAGTCCAGCGCTTCGAAAAAAACAGCATCCCATTCCAACAACAGCATCCCATTCCAACAGCAGCATCCCATTCCAACAGCAGCATCCCATTCCCATTGCCATTCCCATTCGCATCCCGCACGGGCCCCTCGGGGTGGGGGGGAGCGAAAGGTGGCGGACCTCCAACTCGGTCTTGCGATTGTCCGCCGTCAGGACCGCGATCTGGCTCTTCAGAGCTGCCGCACACACAGAAGGGAGGATGAGGAGGAGGCGGAAGAGGGGAGGAGGAGGAGGAGGAGGAGGGGGAGGAGGAGGCGGAAGAGGGGGGGGAGGAGGAGGAGGAGGAGGAGGAAGAGGGGAGGGGAGGGGAAGGAACGATGTGGGTGGTGATGAGATGATGCGGCCGCAGCGCACGTGTCCCAGAATGATGTGGAGGAGGGGAAGGAGGGATGATCCATCGTCATCATCACCCCCCCGGGGGGGGGGGGGGGGGGGGGATTGAACGAGGAGGGAGGGGAGGCGGCACGAGGGGCGGGGGCGGACCCTCGATTCGGGACTGCATCGTGTCGACCTCGGCCGGGCCCACCAGCCCCGCCGCCACCCGCTCGCCATCGTCCAGGTCGCCCTGCAGGCGGCCCCGCTCGGACTCCAGGTCGGCATGGGTCGCCTGGGGGGGAGAGAGTCCGGAGGGGAGGGGAGGGGATGGGAATGGGGAGAATATGCGACGGGCAGGCGAATGGCATTCTTGCACCCCCCGTGGGGCGAAGGGAATCCATGGTGGTGGGCATTTGATCAGCTCATTAGGGAGAGGGTGGGCCAGGGTGTCTGTGTTGGAGCCAGGGTGTGTGTGTGTGTGTGTGTGGGGGGGGGGGGGGGGGGGATGGAGGATGGGGAGCAGGAGGCGCAGGATGGCGGACCTTGAGCTTCTCGAGGAGTTCCAGGTGGTGCTGGTGTTTGGCCTGAAGGCCGTCCAACCGAGTCTGCAGGGGGGCGGAGATCAAAGACCCGACAAGGGGATGGAGGGAGGGAGGTAAGCGCAGAGCCGAAAAGTGTGGGTGGGTGGGGTGGGAGATGGAAGGTGTTGGCGGTGCGCAGAGCCGATGAGAGGAAGGCAGGAAGGCAGGCAGGGGGAGGTGAGGCGGGGCGGGGCAAGGGACCTGCTCCTGGGTGAATTTGCCCTGCAGGACCCGCTCCTCCAGCTGGGTCTCGTCCTGCTCCTGCAGCAGCCGCTTCACCTGCGCAGCGGCATGGCGGGGGCATCAACAAGAGGGCAGGTCAACAAGAGGGCAGGTCAACAAGGGCAGGTCAACAAGGGCAGGTCAACAAGGGCAGGTCAACAAGGGCAGGTCAACAAGGGCAGGTCAACAAGGGCAGGTCAGCAAGGGCAGGTCAACAAGGGCGGGGGAGGCATCAGCAAGGGCGGAGCGGGAGGATCGTGAGCAGGAACGGGCAACCAACGGAACACCGCCAAGCCAAAGGCATCAAGGCAAGAGCAAAGCAAGCGACAATCGGCAGCAGGCAGCAGCGATGGCACCAGGAGGATCACCAGCAGCGATGGCAGGAGACTGCAGCCCCGGAGAACCACCACCACCAACAGCACCAGCCAGCCGCACCGTCCCAATGGTCGCATCATCATCCTCACTGACGGACCTCCGTCCGGGTCTCCTCCTGGGTCTTGCGGAGCTGGTCCAGCTCGGCCTGCAGCGTGTCCACCTGATGGCGACGGATTGGGGTTCGGGTTGGGGTCGGGTAGGGCGGCGGGGCAGTGTGAGGAGTACGTCTCCAAAGAGTCATCCGCACGACACACGCCGCCGACGCACGCAATGCGAAAGGACAGAAAGCCACCATTCCGGTTGCGTCTTCCCCACCGCAGCCTCACCATTCAGCAGCCCACGTTCCCCATTCCCCCCAGCCGTCCACCGCGAGTATCCCGTGACTGGCATCTTGGCCAGGGGGGAAAGGCAGGCCGCAGACGGACCTGGGCCTGAGCGGTTGCTGCGCTCTGCTGGGCGGCGATGAGGGCCCGTCCGTCCGCGTCGTCCTCGAGGCTCCCCTGATGACCGGCGGGCGGCAGGGCAGAGAGGGGCCAAAAAAATCGAAGACGAACGGAGATGGCGATGGGGGAATGGGTGGGGGTGTGGATGGGGAGAAGCAGAGGTGGCCGATCAGATGCGCAATCGCGCAATGTAACTTTTTTTTCCCCTCACTTTCATTCGTTTCACATTCGCCATCGCTTGTGCGGACACATCTCTTGTCCCAAAGGAAAATAAAAAAATCTCCTTTTCGAGTTGTGGGTCTGGGTCATTCGGTCCCAGCCGTGTCCCCAAAAAGAACAATAACCCAGGCGCGGCACTGGGGGGGGGGGGGGGGGGGGGGGTGGCGGACCGGGGCCGCGTCGAGGATTGCCTGGAGCTTGTCGATGAGGGCGCTGGTCTCGGCGATGGCCTGCTGGGTGGTCTCCGTCTCGGCCTGCAGCTGCCCCATGGCCGCCGCGTGGTTGCGCGCCGCATCCTGCGAGGAGGTGCGGGAGGGAGGGTGGGTGGGTGGGTGTGAGGGGGATGTTGGTATCAAGATGGCGGCAGGTGTGTGTGTTTCTCCCACCCGTGTCACATTGTCGTTGAGCACCGCAGAGATGTTGATTGGACGTCACCACCAATGTCACCGTCCCCATCCCATTTCCTGTGGATGTTTGCGTGCGATGTGTGTTGTAGGAATGGTGTCGAGGTGTGTGCTTGAACGGTTTTGTGTGTGTTGTACAGAAGCAGTCGGTTTTGTCGGTCGGGTGGGGCAGGAGAGGGGGCGACAGGCTGACCTGGCGGCTCTTGGCGAGGCGCTCCAGCGTCTCGGCCTCGTCGTTCTCGACGGCCCGCAGGGCGGCCTCGGCTGCAAGGAAAGTAGAGACACATGAACGGGTGGGTGGGCAAAGGAGTGACGCGTGGCTGAAAATCATGATTGGCCCACTGACTCACACCGCACATCCGGATTCGCACGCCTATTACGGCACACACATACGAGACGCGCACATACATACGAGACGCACACATACATGCGGACGCACACATACATGCGGACGCACACAAATACGAGACACACACAAATACGAGACGCACACAAATACGAGACGCACACAAATACGAGACGCACACAAATACGAGACACACACAAATACGAGACGCACACAAATACGAGACACACACAAAAACGAGACGCACACAAATACGAGACACACACAAATACGAGACGCACACAAATACGAGACACACACAAATACGAGACGCACACAAATACGAGACACACACAAATACGAGACGCACACAAATACGAGACACACACAAATACGAGACACACACAAATACGAGACGCACACAAATACGAGACGCACACAAATACGAGACACACACAAATACGAGACACACACAAATACGAGACACACACAAATACGAGACACACACAAATACGAGACGCACACAAATACGAGACACACACAAATACGAGACGCACACAAATACGAGACACACACAAATACGAGACACACACAAATACGAGACACACACAAATACGAGACGCACACGATACGAGACACACACAAATACGAGACACACACAATACGAGACACACAAATACGAGACGCACACAATACGAGACACACAAATACGAGACGCACACAAATACGAGACGCACACAAATACGAGACACACACAAATACGAGAGGCATGCGCATGCGAGACGCCGCACACATATTGGCCCCGCACACCACTCCGCCCCCTTGTCACAGACCATCGCCCGCCCCGGCCTTCAGGGCATCCTGCAGGGCCTGCAGCCCATCGACCGTCCGCTGGCCGTCGGTGGTGCTCTGGCGGAGGTTGGTCAAGGCCATCGACCGTGCGGGGGCCTCGGCCTGCAGCGTCCCGATGGCCGCCTGGAGCTCGGCCTGGCGGGCCGTGCTGGCGGCCAGGCGCTGCTGGAGGGAGGCGAGTTCGGCCTGGATCTGCTCGAGGTCCTGCGCCTGGCCTGTCGTGCACTCGGCCAGCCCGCGGCGGGCCTTGTCCAGGGCGGCGCGGAGGGCAGTTACCTTGGGATGAGGAAGCGGGGAAAAAACAATGTCAGTGCGGCCACCTGGGGGGCAGGCTGGGACGGGTGCAGGCAACAGTGAAAAAAACCGTGTCGGCGCCCGAGAAGTGTGGACGGATGCGAGCGGGCCGGGGGCGACTGGCGGACCTTATCGGATGTGGCCTTGAGGGCGGCCTCGTTCTTAGCGAGGCGCTCCTGAGCCTGCTCGGCCTCCATCCGGGCCCCGCTCAGGTCTGCATCGTGGGGCCGTCGGGAAATGAGGACGGGATGGTGGGGGATGTGAGTTGATGATGAGGATGTGATGGTGCGGGATGATGCGGATATTGATGATGATCGGGCGATGATCGAATGATGAGGATGATGACGATGACTTGAAGATGACTGGATGATGATGATCTTGTTGTTGTTGTTGTTGTTGTTGTTGTTGTTGTTGTTGGATGGCGCTGACACTAACGACAACGGCGAGAGCCCCTGTGCGATGGGGAGGGCGGGCAGGGGGCTGCGGACCGCTCTCGAGGGAGGCAAGGTAGTCGTGCAGGTCGTTGTTCTCCAGTTCAAGGTCCTCCTGGGCCTTCGTGCTGCCGCTCAGCGACTGGGCCAGCTCTTGGGCTGCGCATGGGTGTGTGTGTGGGGGGGGGGGGGAGGGAGGGGGGGGGGGGGAGGAGGGGGTGACGACGGTGGCCACGAGAGAGCAAAATACCGGAGCGAAGCAGCTTGTCCCGTGCAAACCCAGCCGGCCGGCTGGCTGGCTGGCGATGAGTCGAAGGGCGGACCTTTCTGCTTGGCCGCCTCGGCGCTCTGCTGGGCCTCCGCGCAACGGTCCTTGAGGGCCGCGATGGCGGCGACCCACTCGGCGCGCTGCTTCTCCAGCCGGGCGATGTCGTCCCGGGCCTGCACCTCGTCCCGGCGCGCCCTGCGGGGGCCGGGGGGAGGGAGGTTGGACGATGATGAACGATCTCGATATTTTCCCCGCGTGCGGGAGATTCGGGCAGTGATTCGGACACCGAAAAACACGACACAACAAACACGACACACACGACACACACGACACACACACACACACACGACACACGACACACACGACACAAACGCGACACACACACACGACACACACACGACACACACCCGACACACACCCGACACACACCCGACACACACGACACACACACGACACACACACGACACACACACGACACACACACGACACACACACGACACACACACGACACACACGGACTGGCTGATGGCGGCCTCGAGCTCCTCGTTGTGCCGCTGGAGCTGCTCCTTGGAGCTTTGCAGGATCTTCAGCTCCGAGGCCCGGCGGGCCTCCTCGAGGTCGAGTTTCTTGTGCTCGGCCGCGATCCGGTCCATCTCGGCCGCGATCTGTGTGGTGATGGATGTGGGGTGATGATTAGGGATGTGGTGGTGATGAGCTTCTTGTGCTCGGCCGCGATCCGGTCCATCTCGGCCGCAATCCGGTGGTTGATGATTCGGGGCGATGAGTGTGATGATTGGAGATGATGTGGTGTGATGTGGTGTGATGTTGTGGGGTGAGGTCAAGCCTCATGTGGTCACTTGAACCCCACCCATCACCGCGCCTCTACAAATCCCGTGGTCCCAATCTGCCCTCCACGCGGCAGCTCCAGTCATTGCGTCCCCTCCCCCCGCGGCCCCTGAGGGAGCAAAAATGCCCTCTCGTGATGTGTGGTACTGTGGTGGGTGGATTCGAGTGATGGCATCGCGGCGGGGTGAAGCCGAGCGGACCTTCTCAGCCTCGGCCTCATATGCGAGGATATTCTGCTCATCGGTCGCCAGCAGCGGCTGGAGGGCGTCCTCACGCTGCTCGACGGCCTGCTCCATCGCCTCGACGGCTGCCCGCAGGGCGTCGATGTCACGGCGGGCACGCATGCGGCATTCCTGCAGCTCCTCGCGGACCTGCCGTGGGGGGGGGGGGGGGGGGGTGAAGGGACCGTGGGAGGAGAACAATTTTTTGGTGAAATTCTGTTGTCGGTTGTGTTCTTCCCACCGAACGAGGCTCGCATGTGTGTCGCTATGTGTGTCGCTATGTGTGTCGCTATGTGTGTCGCTATGTGTGTCGCGTGTCGCTACGAGTGTCGCTCTGAGTGTCGCTATGAGTGTCGCTCTGAGTGTCGCTATGTGTGTCGCTATGTGTGTCGCTATGTGTGTCGCTATGTGTGTCGCTATGTGTGTCGCTATGTGTGTCGCTATGTGTGTCGCTATGTGTGTCGCTATGTGTGTCGCTATGTGTGTCGCGTGTCGCTATGAGTGTCGCTCTGAGTGTCGCTCTGAGTGTCGCTATGAGTGTCGCTATGTGTGTCGCTATGTGTGTCGCTATGTGTCGCTATGTGTGTCGCTATGTGTGTCGCTCTGTCCCATAAAAAAAAAAAATTGATGGGACCTAAGGCTCGGGGGTTTGCCTCTCCGGGCTTCCCCATTCCCCGGCGGCGTGGTTGAACTGTCACCGCATTCGCACCAGGCTTTCCATCGTCTCACTCTGGCCATCCAGCCGATGTAGTACAGGGACACACAGGCTCCCTCCCCCCGCCAAAAAAGAGGCGCTTTCCCACCCTCAACGGGCTGCTCAAAGATCCCTCCGGGGTGTTGTGCGGATATTTGTGTGTTGTGTGTGTGGATATTGTGTGTTGTATGTGGATAATGTGTTGTTGTGTTGTGTGTGGATATTGTGTGTTGTGTGTGGATATTGTGTGTTGTATGTGGATATTGTGTGTTGTATGTGGATATTGTGTGTTGTATGTGGATATTGTGTGTTGTATGTGGATATTGTGTGTTGTATGTGGATATTGTGTGTTGTATGTGGATATTGTGTGTTGTATGTGGATATTGTGTGTTGTATGTGGATATTGTGTGTTGTGTGTGGACCCGCTATTTGGCCCTGACCCGCGACCTGGCGGTGAAGGGCTGGACGGTGGAGCTGGTCCCCTTCGAGGTGGGCTCCATCGGGTTCCTGACACGTTCCTATCATGCCATGACCCGGCTGCTGGGCATTGGCTCCAAAACCCTCTCCACCTCGATCTCTGACACTGTCCTGCGCTGCAGTTACTGGATCTTCCTGTCCCGGGGCGACCAAGTGTGGACCCCATGGGCGATCCATCTGTAACTCAGCTGCCTGTCCTGACCCGTGTCCCTTGTCCCCTGTCCTGTCCCGCCACGTCCCCTTGCTCGTCCCGTCCCTTGGCTTTGCTCGTCCCGTCCCGTGGTGGTGTGTGGCCGGGGGGGATCCCCCGGAGGTGGTGGCACTGCCCCTAGCGCTCCGATCAGTAGGCTCATTCTGGGTGCCACTACACTTTCCGGATCCACTCCCCGTCTCGTGGGGATGGACCGTTTTCTTCCTTCTTCCTGTCCCTACTTCTGCTCCCCCCCACACTCTCCACACCCCGGCCCCGTCCCGTCCCGTCCCGTCCCGTCCCGTCCGTCCCGTTCTTCATCGTGCCCCTCTGTGCTACGTGTGGCCTGTCCTGGTCGTGCTGCCCCTACGTCCCGTCCCTGGTGCGCCGTCCCGTCCCGACCCGTCCCGTTCGTTGCCGTCCCGTCCCGTCCGTCGTCGATGCTCGCCATCGACATTCTACTTGCGCACCCAATCGAAAAGGTCTGTGTCATATGCTCCGATTGCCCCTTGTCTTGCCTGTGTCGGGGACCCCTTTGGCGCGACACATGCTGCTGCCGTGCGATGTGGTGAGAGCGTGAGCTGTCCATCCACACCATGTGACGGATCCCTTGTGGGTCCTGATTTCCGGTCTCGGATGTTGACGTGCTCTTCCGCCTGAGCGCTTTGCCGTTGACTGACCCTTGTTCGCTGCCGCCTGCTTGCGTATGTTGGCTTGGTGGACACTGCTTGACTATGGCGCTTCCCTCGTGGACTGTGCCTACATTTCTTGCGGTGTCTCTCTTCCCTCTTTTTATTGTGTGTTGTATGTGGATATTGTGTGTTGTATGTGGATATTGTGTGTTGTATGTGGATATTGTGTGTTGTATGTGGATATTGTGTGTTGTATGTGGATATTGTGTGTTGTATGTGGATATTGTGTGTTGTGTGTGGATATTGTGTGTTGTATGTGGATATTGTGTGTTGTGTGTGGATATTGTGTGTTGTATGTGGATATTGTGTGTTGTATGTGGATATTGTGTGTTGTATGTGGATATTGTGTGTTGTATGTGGATATTGTGTGTTGTATGTGGATATTGTGTGTTGTGTGTGGATATTGTGTGTTGTATGTGGATATTGTGTGTTGTATGTGGATATTGTGTGTTGTATGTGGATATTGTGTGTTGTATGTGGATATTGTGTGTTGTGTGTGGATATTGTGTGTTGTGTGTGGATATTGTGTGTTGTATGTGGATATTGTGTGTTGTATGTGGATATTGTGTGTTGTGTGTGGATATTGTGTGTTGTATGTGGATATTGTGTGTTGTATGTGTTGTGTGTGGATATTGTGTGTTGTGTGGATATTGTGTGTGTGGATATTGTGTGTTGTGTGTGGATATTGTGTGTTGTGTGTGGATATTGTGTGTTGTATGTGGATATTGTGTGTTGTATGTGGATATTGTGTGTTGTGTGTGGATATTGTGTGTTGTATGTGGATATTGTGTGTTGTGTGTGGATATTGTGTGTTGTGTGTGGATATTGTGTGTTGTGTGTGGATATTGTGTGTTGTGTGTGGATATTGTGTTGTGTGGATATTGTGTGTTGTGTGTGGATATTGTTGTGTGTGGATGTTGTGTGTTGTATGTGGATGTTGTGTGTTGTATGTGTGTTGTGTGTGTGGATATTGTGTGTTGTGTGTGGATATTGTGTGTTGTATGTGGATATTGTGTGTTGTGTGTGGATATTGTGTGTTGTGTGTGGATATTGTGTGTTGTATGTGGATATTGTGTGTTGTGTGTGGATATTGTGTGTTGTATGGATATTGTGTTGTGTGTGGATATTGTGTGTTGTATGTGGATATTGTGTGTTGTATGTGGATGTGTGTTGTGTGGATATTGTGTGTTGTATGTGGATATTGTGTGTTGTGTGTGGATATTGTGTGTTGTGTGTGGATATTGTGTGTTGTATGTGGATATTGTGTGTTGTATGGTTGTGTGTTGTATGTGGATATTGTGTGTTGTGTGTGGATATTGTGTGTTGTATGTGGATATTGTGTGTTGTATGTGGATATTGTGTGTTGTATGTGGATATTGTGTGTTGTATGTGGATATTGTGTGTTGTGTGTGGATATTGTGTGTTGTGTGTGGATATTGTGTGTTGTGTGTATTGTGTGTTGTATGTGGATGTGTGTTGTATGTGGATATTGTGTGTTGTATGTGGATATTGTGTGTTGTGTGTGGATATTGTGTGTTGTGTGTGGATATTGTGTGTTGTGTGTGGATATTGTGTGTTGTATGTGGATATTGTGTGTTGTATGTGGATATTGTGTGTTGTATGTGGATATTGTGTGTTGTATGTGGATATTGTGTGTTGTATGTGGATATTGTGTGTTGTGTGTGGATATTGTGTGTTGTGTGTGGATATTGTGTGTTGTATGTGGATATTGTGTGTTGTATGTGGATATTGTGTGTTGTATGTGGATATTGTGTGTTGTATGTGGATATTGTGTGTTGTATGTGGATATTGTGTGTTGTATGTGGATATTGTGTGTTGTGTGTGGATATTGTGTGTTGTGTGTGGATATTGTGTGTTGTATGTGGATATTGTGTGTTGTATGTGGATATTGTGTGTTGTATGTGGATATTGTGTGTTGTATGTGGATCAAGCGGACCCCCCAGCCCGAGGAGGACGCGGCTGGGCACCGGCACGCGGTCCTGGGGGTGGTGAAACAGGAACAGAACGAGGCACACAGGAGACACCTGCTCTCGCTGGCTGTGCAGGGCCGGTTTCTGCACTGGGATGAGTGCATGCATCAGGACCTCTCATGGAGCCGGCTCATCTATGACATGCCCCCGGCCCTTGTCAAGTTCTATCTGAATGCCACCCTTGACACTGTCCCCTCCCCTCTGAACCTGACCCGATGGCGGAAAACGGTGGATGACCGTTGCGCACTGTGTGGGAAAGCGCACTGTGGGCTCTTTCACATCTTGAGCTTCTGCGGGAAAGCACTCGAGCAGGGTCGATTCACGTGGCGTCACAATCACGTCTTGACCCTGGTTGCCGGTGCGATCCGGGACAAGGTGGAGAAATCCCGCACTCTGGCCCCCGTCAAGCGGGGCATCCGCTTTGTCAAGGCCGCTGCTGTTGTTGCGGCTGCCCCTGTCCCTGCCCCTGCCCCTGCTCCTGCTCCTGCTCCCGCTCCTGCTCCTGCTCCTGCTCCTGCCCTTGCTACTGCTGCTGCTATTGTTGCTGCGGCTGCTCCGGCTCGAACCCGTGCCTGTGTCCGCTTCGTGAAAGCTGCTGCTGCTGTGGCCGCAGCCAAAGCCCTGCCCCGGTCCCTGCTCCTGCTCCTGTTCCTGCCCCAGCTGCTCCAGCTGTCCCGCCTGCTCCCGCCCCTCGCGCCCATGTCCCTGTCCCCGCCCCTGCTGCCGTCCCTGCTGCCGCTGCTGCCGCCCCGAGCTTACTTGATCTGGCCCGTGACTGGGTGATGTACGTTGACCTGCCCGATTTCCCGAATGGTGTTCCCCTGGATGCTGCACTGGGGGGTGCCGGCACCCAGCAGCGCCCGGACCTGGTGCTGCGCTCGGAGACACTGAAAAAGATTGTGCTCCTGGAACTTACAGTCCCCTCGGAGCACAATGTGAGTGCGGCACACGAGCGTAAAACAGCCCGCTATTTGGCCCTGACCCGCGACCTGGCGGTGAAGGGCTGGACGGTGGAGCTGGTCCCCTTCGAGGTGGGCTCCATCGGGTTCCTGACACGTTCCTATCATGCCATGACCCGGCTGCTGGGCATTGGCTCCAAAACCCTCTCCACCTCGATCTCTGACACTGTCCTGCGCTGCAGTTACTGGATCTTCCTGTCCCGGGGCGACCAAGTGTGGACCCCATGGGCGATCCATCTGTAACTCAGCTGCCTGTCCTGACCCGTGTCCCTTGTCCCCTGTCCCGTCCCGTCCCCTTGCTCGTCCCGTCCTTTTGTTTTGCTCGTCCCGTCCCGTGGTGGTGTGTGGCCGGGGGGGATCCCCCGGAGGTGGTGGCACTGCCCCTAGCGCTCCGATCAGTAGGCTCATTCTGGGTGCCACTACACTTTCCGGATCCACTCCCCGTCTCGTGGGGATGGACCGTTTTCTTTCTTCGTCCTGTCCCTACTTCTGCTCCCCCCCACACTCTCCACACCCCGGCCCCGTCCCGTCCCGTCCCGTCCCGTCCCGTCCGTCCCGTTCTTCACCGTGCCCCTCTGTGCTACGTGCGGCCTGTCCTGGTCGTGCTGCCCCTACGTCCCGTCCCTGGTGCGCCGTCCCGTCCCGACCCGTCCCGTTCGTTGCCCGTCCCGTCCGTCGTCGATGCTCGCCATCGACATTCTACTTGCGCACCCAATCGAAAAGGTCTGTGTCATATGCTCCGATTGCCCCTTGTCTTGCCTGTGTCGGGGACCCCTTTGGCGCGACACATGCTGCTGCCGTGCGATGTGGTGAGAGCGTGAGCTGTCCATCCACACCATGTGACGGATCCCTTGTGGGTCCTGATTTCCGGTCTCGGATGTTGACGTGCTCTTCCGCCTGAGCGCTTTGCCGTTGACTGACCCTTGTTCGCTGCCGCCTGCTTGCGTATGTTGGCTTGGTGGACACTGCTTGACTATGGCGCTTCCCTCGTGGACTGTGCCTACATTTCTTGCGGTGTCTCTCTTCCCTCTTTTCAATCTTTATTGTGTGTTGTATGTGGATATTGTGTGTTGTGTGTGGATATTGTGTGTTGTATGTGGATATTGTGTGTTGTATGTGGATATTGTGTGTTGTATGTGGATATTGTGTGTTGTATGTGGATATTGTGTGTTGTATGTGGATATTGTGTGTTGTATGTGGATATTGTGTGTTGTATGTGGATATTGTGTGTTGTATGTGGATATTGTGTGTTGTATGTGGATATTGTGTGTTGTATGTGGATATTGTGTGTTGTATGTGGATATTGTGTGTTGTATGTGGATATTGTGTGTTGTATGTGGATATTGTGTGTTGTATGTGGATATTGTGTGTTGTATGTGGATTGCTGCGGCCCGTGAGAGCTGCTGCGATGACGGTGGTGGGCTGGAGGATGCCGACCTTTGGGGCCCCGTCGAACTTGTCCAGGTTGAGCTGGAAGGGCGCCACCTCGGGGACGACCACCCCACCCGGCTGCAGCACCCGGGGCACCTCGGGCAGGGGCGGCCCGCGGACGGCCGCGCAGACCATTGCCCGCAGGTGCGGGTTGGACTCCACTTGGGGACCCAGGGCATCTGGTGCGGGTGGTGATAGGAAGATCAGATGGGTGGTGATGGTGGTGAGCTGATGATGACGATGTTGGTATGATGATGCCGGTGATGTTGGTGACTGGGTGATGATTGGCCATGGGGGATGGTGATGGTCATGGTGATGGTGATGGTGATGGTGATGGTGATGGTGATGATGGTGATGATGGTGATGATCGGATGATGGATGATGGTGGAATGTGGGGATGCGGGGCGGCGAGGGGCGGGGGCGGCGGACCGAGGATCTCCTGGATGCGCGACTCGATCTCATCGAAATCATCAGCTGCCGCCTTGGGGGCCCGTGCCGCCGTCGGCTCCTTCGCAGGGCGTCCATCCGCTGGGGGAACGGCCGGGGAGGCGGCCGGAAGAGAGGGCGAGAGGGACAGCGAGGAGGTGCCGGACGGGGGGGCCGGGGCTGCGTCTGGGAGCGGCTGCTCGGGGGGAGTCGCCGGGGCCGTCACAGAGACCGAAGCCGAGGCGGCGGCCTGTGTGGGGAGAGATCCAGACGTGTCACGCGCGGGTGGGGTGTGTCCGTGCCGTCGGGGGTGCGTGTGTGTGTCGGGGTGCGTGTCTGGTATTGTGTAGGGCTTTGCCTTGTCTGTATCGGGGTGTGTATGGGTGTGTATCGGGGTGTGTATCGGGGTGTGTATCGGGGTGTGTATCGGGGTGTGTATCGGGGTGTATCGGGGTGTGTATCGGGGTGTGTATCGGGGTGTGTATCGGGGTGTGTATCGGGGTGTATCGGGGTGTATCGGGGTGCGGCGGCCGGCCGACTGGCGGGTGGTGGGACCGGCGACGGACCTGCGGCTGCGGCTTGGGGCCTCCTCCAGCTGGGCGGCAGGCGCCTCGCCCTCCTTCATCCGGAAGGGGCACGGCTCGCCTGGGCGATAGTCAGGCGACTTGATCCAGGCGATCTCCTTCTCGAGGCTGACCCGGTACTGCTTCATCTTGGCGATCTCCTTCTTGTACTGGTTCAGCGCTATGAGCAGCTCCTCGGCCGACTTCTGCTGGTTCATCTTGACGTTGTTCTTGATGGTCTTGGCCCTGGGGGCGAGCGGCGGGGGGGGGGGGGGGGGGGGGGGATGATTTTGATGGAGGGGAAAGGGTGAGGAGTGAGGAGAGGAGGGGGAACTGGGAGATGGAGACGGGTGGCCGGACGGACCGCTGGGCGAACTTCAGGGTGGAAACGGTCTGTAGGGGTCGAGGGGGGGGGGAAGGTGTGAGGGGAGGAAGAGGAGTTTGAGATGGAGAAGGACGCGATGAGGGAAGGGATGAGGAGGGTGGCAGCGCGTGCATACCCACGTACAATCCGGACTTCCACGACTCACGGCCTACCACGCTCGTCCGGGGGTGGTGGGGGTGCGGACCTCCTCGTAGTTGAAGCCGTGCGGGAAGCGCCCACGATGAGGGTCGTCTTGGTGTTGCCGCCCAGCGATTCCTGTGCCCCCCTCCCCCCCCCCCCCCCCAAAGCGACACAGACACACACACGAAAAGAGAGGTGCATGGTGAATGCCGGGGAGAGCGAAGGGGAAGCCCAGCGGCACCAAAACCGCGTTCGACGATGGGCGTGACGGCCTGATCCTCCCTATCCCCCCCCCCCCCCCCCCCCCCCCGCCAACGCCCTGCTCCTCTGACCCGCAGGATGCGGGTGAGCTTCGAATCGCGGTACGGATATGTTCGGCGCCCTTCCATGCCCCCCCCTGCCCTCCTCTCTCGGACTCACATGCAGGATGAGGGGCGGGTGGGTGTCGAGTGTGCGTGGAGCTGTCTCCTCTGGCCTCTCTGGCGGACCTGCAGGATGCGGGTGAGCTTCGAATCGCGGTAGGGGATGTGCTTGGCGCCCTCGGTCAGGGCGTGGATGCAGTTGCCCAGGGCGGACAGCGAACCGTTGATCTTCTTGGCCTCCTGCAGGGTGTCGCCCTTGGCCCCTGCACCCCCCACCAGCCCAGACCGGAAGTCAGGGCGGGGTCAGGGGGCCCACCACCACCAAGCAGCAGCAGGAACAACAACCGACTACAACTAGAAGCAGTCCGGGGCGGACCTTCTGGCAACAAGAGCTGCAAGAACTGCAAGAACTGCACCCCCAAAGCAGCTGCAGCACGGCAGGCGGACCGGTCTTGCTGATCATCACACACAACAAAAGCAGCAACAAAAACAACAGTCACATAGCAGCATCACGGCAGGCGGACCGGTCTTGCTGATCTTCTCGCTGCCGGCCAGGTCGACCAGGTTCAGCTTGCCGCACTTGGAGCTGCCGTCGCGGTGCTTCTGGCTCAGAAAAACCATGAAGACACTGGCGAGGGAAGGCAGGATGGTGTGTGATGATTGGATGATGATTGGATGATGATGATGATTGGATGATGATGATGATTGGATGATGATGATGACTGGATGATGATTGGATGATGATGATGATGATGATGATGATGATGATGATGATGATGATGATGATGATGATGATGATGATGATGATGATGATGATGATGATGATTGGATGATGATGACGACGACGACGACGATTGGGATGATGATGAGGGGGAGGAGGAGGAGGAGGAGGGAGGGATGGACGTGGTGGGGACGGACCTGTGGGAGCGGGACGAGACGGCGTTCATCTGGGTGAAGCTGGCATGGCGCGAGGACTCGCCCAGCTTCAGCAGCGCCAGGATATCTTCCTCGCTCCCGCAGAACTGGTGGCCGGGGGGGGGGGGGGGGGGGGGGGGAATGAGTGTGATGAGGTGGTGATGGCAAGGTCGGCGTCTTGTCAGACGAGGGGGGGAGGGGGTGACGTCGAGCTGATCTCTGTGAAGGCAGAGAGGAGGTGTGTGTATGTGGGGGGGGGGGGGGGCAGGGCACGTCCGGCTGACCTCTTCGGTGAGCTGGTCGACGTAGATGCCCTTGCTGGGAGACTCGCGCACGGCCAGGTCCTGCTTGTTCGGGTCGAAAAGGTCGCAGATCTTCTCCTGCGGGTCGCCCCCATCGCGGGACCAACCGAGACGCAATCGTGAGGGGCGGGGCGGCAGGTGGGGGTGCGGGGAAGTGTTTTGTTTTAAAAATGCTCTGTTCCTCCTCATGCATGCGGCGGAGGGGTCTGTTGGCGCATGATGGGGATCGGATTGTGGGGCGGAAGTCGTGGGGGAGGAGTGGGGTGGGGAAGGAGGGGTTGGAGCCCACACCAGCCCACCCAACACAGGGGTTCCATACACCCACCCCGATACGCACCTGGTAGATCTCGAGAAAGCTGCACTTGACTGTGAACTCGGTGTCGTCCTTGTCCTGCTCGATGTGCTGGAAAATGTGCCTGGGGGGGGAGGGGGAGGGGGGGGGGGGGGGGAGGAGTAGACAGCGGGTCGGATCGACAGCGGAAGAACAGAGCGACCTGCTCGAACGAGGGATGATTCCTTTCAATTTCATATCCCCCACATCTGCGCCGAACATCGTGAAGGACTTGCCGGAGCCGGTTTGGCCGTAGGCAAACATCGTGCCTACATGTGTGTGAAAAACCCGGAGACCCTCTCCTTTGAAGTCGGACCATTGAAACCATCGATAACATCCAAAATTGTTTTGTTCGCGGCGTCGTTATAGATGGTTTCCTGCAAGAAAAAATGAGATCAGAAAGAGATGGCGAAAACGAAAAACCTGTTCAGTCCCGGGCGGGAAAATTTTGTCAAGCACAAAGTGGTGGGTGCCCCGAACAGGGTCAATGATATCCACCTGAGTGTCGTTGGGGAAATTAATGCTGGTATTCTTCCAAGGAGCGTCGGCGCCAGCTTTTGCTTCTTCTTCACGTTCGCGGTTGTTCACAGGACGAAACCGACAAATTACACGGATGGAACAGGACGACATCGAATGGACGGAAGACGGGAAGAGCGAGGAAAGAAAAGAGGAGAGGAGCTAGTGTACACGGTTATTGCCCTTTTGAAATTTATGTCGTGTCTTCCGTTCCACCACCACAAATTTCCGATTGCCGAAGACTCCTCAAAGAAGGTTTTCAAAATTAAGAAAAGTTAACTTTTCTTAGTTCACGAGTTCGGCCCAAGAATGCGAGGTTTGTCATTCTCCTTCACCTTCGTCTCCGGAGGGGTGCACTACCTCGACCTGGTAGTGGCCGAGCCCCTGGCCGTCTCCCACTCCGCCGCCGCCGCCTAAGGGGACGTGCCGAGCCAGGCCGAGGCACAGAAGGAGACCGAGTACAAGGAATGGTGCGCGAAGAACCCGGGCAACCTCTGGCCCTTCGGCATCACGGTGGTCGCTCAGCTTGGCCCCAAGGCCGAGAAGTTCTTCCACCTGGTGGGCGAGGCGCACCGCAAGGCCGAGCGGACCTTCAACCGCTCCTTCTGGCTGGCTCGCATTGCCGCCACGCTGGCCCGCTGGGGTGCGGCGCTCGAGGAGACCTGGGCCCAGGCCGCCACCGCCCACCACAAGAGCACGGGCCTGGCATGCTTCAACGTGGCTCTCGACCAGTACAAGATGGAGAGCGACCCCAACGCCAAGATGGGCTAAAACGGTGAGTGGGGTAAAATCCTTTCTTTTTCTCCCTTTTCTTGAAATGAATCTCTTCTTTTCCTTTTGTATCGTCTCCTCTTCCCTCTCTTTCTTTCTTCCCTCACCCCTTTCATCGTTCTTCTCCGGCAATTGCCCCATTGTCCCCGGGCCAACACGTTTTTCCCCCTCCTCATCAATAACCATCCCGCGTCCCTGCGTTGGGTCCCGTCTTTGCCCTTGGTGCGCCCATCCCGCTGATAAAAACTCTCGCTGAGGCCAGGAGGAAAAAACATGGAGCAAAAAGGTTGCGAGGGGCTCCGCCGCCGCTGCCCCGGCCAGGGTGCCATTTCTTCGCGCGTGCGCGACATCCAGCAGCAGACGCTCCGATGGACCCCCCCACGCCCCGAGGTCTCTTGGTTCCCAGCCGCCTCATCGGGCTCGTCCCGCAGCCAGGCATGCCCCCCAATCGTCAGCCATCAACCCCTTGTATTCTTCTTCCTCGTTAAATTTCACATCTGGGGGGCGAAGGCATCTTCAAGGGGCCATGGAGACCAGGCGTGGGGTGGGGGGTGAGGGTGGGATGGGTGGGGGTCGGAGCTTACATCGGCATATCCGAGGAAACTGTGTGTGTGTGTGTGTGTGTGGGGGGGGGGGGGGGGGTATGGGTGAGTAAACGGCCCTGACATCACGAGCGGCCCCCGCTGGTCCTCAACAACCCAGAGCAACATCCCATCGTGAAAACCCAATCCCATCACCACCCGCCAGCACCTCCTCCACCACCCGATGAGCGCATCCCATCGCCCCCCCCCCCCCCCCCCCCCCCCCAGGGCGGGAACATGGGAGGCGATCGAAGCGGACCGGATGCGCTCAGGTCGCCCGGGATGACGACCGCCGCGACGGGCAGGGTGTGGACGTCGGTCGGGGTGGTGATGGTCAGGGCCGTGTCGACCTGGCCCAGCGACTGGGCCATCAGCTCAACTTCAACGCGGCAGGCAAGGCCAGGGGCAAGCTGGGCGGGGGCGAAGGGGGTGGTGCGAGATTGGGGGATGATGATGATGATGATGATGATGATGATGATGATAATGATTTGGGTGATGAGGATGACGATGACGACGATGATGACTGGTTGATGATGATGACTGGTTGATGATGATGCCTGGTTGATGATGATGATGATGATGATGATGATGATGATGATGATGATGATGATGATGATGATGATGATGATGATGATTGGGTGATGATGATGATGATTGGGTGATGATGATGATGATGATGATGATGATGATGGATGATGATGATGATGGATGATGATGGCGAAGTTGGGACGGCGCGGAAAAGAAGAGAAGAAGGTCGCGGCAAGACACACAGCAAGTTGATGCTGCTGACACTGGGTGTTGGGAGGCAGGCGGACCATCATGGGGTGCTGGATGACCCGGAGGCTGACGTTGGGCGGGGTGGCTGGGGCCGCGGAGGGAGCCACCTTCACCCGGGTCCCGTCCGTGCCAAGGTTACGCACGGTGAAGAAGGCCCTGCGGGTGCGCCAGACGGGGGTGGAATGGTGGAGAGCGGAAGGAATGTAGGTGGTGAAGAAGACGGGAGGTGGAAGGAAGGAGGGGAGGCGGGCGATGAAGAAAGCCCTGCAGGCGCGCGAGACGGAGGTGGAGGAGGTGAGCGGTGGCACGCATTGTATGGCAACTCCGCTGGCCCTGAATGCTTCGAATGCTCGTGTAGATAATGATGATGACCCTCTTGTTTGTGCCAATGGGGAGGTTCCTCTTGTTTTTGGGGGGGTTCCCGAGGGTCCGAAATGGCCTCTAGATGTGAGGCATCGAATGAAACCACCAGGGAGGAAGGAATGGGTGGGGGGGCAGGCGGACCGGTATGGTCGGCCGGCCCGGATGGAGCCGAGATCGAGCACACGAGGCGTCACCTCGCATCCGCGTTCCGGCACGGCCCGCTCTGCTCACCGTGATCGTGGACAGCCCCATCGCCATCCCGGATTGTCCCCAACAGCCCACAAAAACCATCCCAACCACCCGACCCAAAGAACACCCCAGCAAAGCAACAACCCATATGAAAACGTGTGTGCGCGAAAACCAAATACCGTAAAACACGAAATTTAGTACCCGGGTACTAAATTTGAAAAATGGGCGGCCCGAAAAATAGGAGGGGGGGGGGGGTGGGGGTACTATATTTCGTGGGCTCGGGGTACGAAATTTCGGGGTTTTCCTTTAGAGTTTGGTCCGAGGAGCCCCGAAAAATAGGGGGGGGACTAAATTTTTACGGTATCCCAACACACCCGCCGTCATGAAGACACACGCACGCACAATGCCCAGCGGGCACGGAGACACACACACACACACACACACACACACACACACACACACACACACACACACACACACACACACACACACACACACACACACACACACACACACACACACACACACACACACACACACACACACACACACACACACACACACACACACACACACACACACACACACACACACACACACACACACACACACTCTCACACAATCACCGGCACGGACCGCGGGCCATGGCCGTGGAAACGGTGCGAACGGTGCGCGTGGCGGCCCCCTCGACGCTCTGGTAGCGCTCGTTCACCAGGGGCACCACAGGGTCCCGCATGTACGCCGGCAGCTGTGCGTGTGTGCGGGCGGATGAATGTGGATGTGTGTCGTGTCAGGGGCACCACAGGGTTGCGTGTATATGCCGGGGGGCTGTGTATGACGTGTGTGTGGAGTAAAGAAGTGTATGACGTGTATGGATGTTGGACCGGGGGAGGAAGGATAAACGGGGTGTGTGAGATGCTGATCTGGATGCGTTCGCGGGTGGGCGGATGTGAGCGCACGAATGTGGGTCTGGGTCCTGTCAAACGTGCTGTGTGTGCCTTGGGTGGGCTTGCTGCGTCCAATGACCGTTTGGACCTCGCCTCCGTTGTCCCTCCCATCCCCCAAGCACCGTCCGCAGCCCCCAAGCGGTCCAAGAAGGTGCGATGTGTGTTGTTCGGCGCATAGAATTGGGATGGTTGTGGCTCTGGGTGAGGCGCGAAGGGGAGCGGACCTTGACGGGAGTCGTCCGGGGGTTACCCGTCACGTCCAGCCGACTGGCCGCAGGGGACTGGAAAAACCCGGGGGGGCAAAGAGCACACCGAAAAGACAGGAAATGTGAACGCCGCGGGTGGTGGGCACCCCTCGCGTTTCCCATCAACCCTCACGTAAAACAACACACAAATCATCACACTGGCCAGCCAAGCAGGCAGGCAGCTGGTCGTTATGTAGCGTGAGCAGGCAGGGAGTGAACGATATCAGGGAAAGTGAATAACATCAGGAAGCAATGCAATGCAAGGCAGTGCGGGGGGGGGGGGGCGGACCCTCCTCACGGGCAGTTCGCGTGTCTGTGGGCTTGGCGGCAGGGGCCCGGGTCCCGCCACCGGGATCTCGCCCGCAGCCGCCTGCCGGTTATCCGAGCGCTGCATGAGGGGAGGTGTCGTGGCCCCGACGAGGGCCGTGGCGGGCGGGGCGAAGGCCTCGAAGAGGGGAACCTCCTTGCGGCGGGCCTCCTCGAAGGCGATCCGGACGACGGAGGGGGTGCCGATGCAGGTCAGGCCAGGCTGGGGGAGTGGGCG
Source organism: Paratrimastix pyriformis (assembly GCA_027972325.1). NCBI lineage: Eukaryota > Preaxostyla > Paratrimastigidae > Paratrimastix > Paratrimastix pyriformis. The sequence goes on from JAPMOS010000024.1 coordinate 265,559, forward strand.
GATGGAAGAGAAGGTGGAGACGTGCGTGAAGAGAAGATGATGATGATGACTGGAAGATGATGGTGATGATCCGATGATGCTGGATGGTGAGGTGGTGGTGAGGGAGGACTGGGGTGATTGGAGGGGGGAGGAGGGGCGGCATCGATGACGGACCGAGGATGCCTTGGGATAGCCGCCTGTTGCCCCCAGGCCCGGCACGGGGAGATGGCGCGAATAGACAGGAGAAGAAGGCCGAATGGTCATGATGAGCGGGAGCAGATGGAAGTGCCGGGTTGTGCCCGAGGAGAGGAGAGCAGAGGAGAGGGCAGGGAAAGGGAAACTGGGAGGGCAGACGAACCTGCCAAGGGGGACGTGCCGCGCCGGGCCGTCGAAGGAGGCCGAACGTCCTGCGAGACGCGGAAGTCAAGAAACATTTAAATGATGATGAGGACGATTGTGTCGAGAGAGAGATGCTCGGCACGGACCCCGCGGAAGGGCGTGCCCTCGACCGTCTTGAAGTACGACAGGGCACGGCCAGGGGTCGGCCGCTCGTACAGCGGGTCGGCCGGGTTGATCCGGAGGGGCGTCATCGCCTCGGCCAGCGCAGCGGAAGGACTGCCGGCGGTGAGCGGGCCGTTCTGTCCAGGGGGGTGGTGGTGGTGGTGGATCGGAGAGGCGAAAACACAACTCAGTCGCGATGGCCGAGCGGTTAAGGCGGTAGACTCGAAATCTACTGGGGCTTCCCCGCGCAGGTTCAAATCCTGCTCGCGACGAATCATTTTTTCCCCTTCCCACTGACCTGGGCTGGCGTTGCGCCGCCCTCTGTGCTGGCTGCCGCCGTCTCGACTGTGAGCCCCCGAGCCACGGGCCCGCCGCGAGAGGACGGGGGTGTGCCTGCTTCCTGCTGCTGCTGCTGCTGCTGCTCCTGGGCGGGCCAGGAGGCGGCGGTGGCGGAGGAGGATAGGGACTCGTAGGCCAGCGAGAGGAGGGCCAGCGAGTCTTGGTAACGCTGGGCGCGTTGAGCCTGGGGGTGCGATGGTGGGCGGGTGGAGTGGAACGGGAAGATGGGCATGAAGGGGATGAGAGGAGGGGAGGGGAGGCGAGGCGAGGGCGGGGCCCGCACAGGGCTCTGGAATGAGAAGGACAGGGTGGGCAGCAGGGAAGGAGGGAGGGGAGAAAGAGCGGACGGTCGCTTCGACGCGCGCCTGGCGGATCTGTTCGGCCTTCTCCTGTCGTGGTGTGAGTGGGGGGGCGGGCGGCCCAGCAGTGGCGATGTGAGTGAGGTCGGATGGGAGCGGGCAAAGGCCAAAAACCAGAAAACGACAAGGAGTTGTGTGCCGCCAGAACGTCACGCCCTTCAAGACCATGTCATGGCTCCATCATCACAACAAAGAATATGAAATGTTCCCCTCGTACGGCAGTGAGAAGCCAGCCAGGTGGGGTGATCGAAACACAACACACAAGAGCAGCAGCGCAGCCGACCGAACCCCCATCAAGCAAGGCGCCCGGCACGACGGCAGCAGAGGCGGACCATGACGGGGCCTTCGGGGCCCGCGATGCGGGGTGCCGTCAGGGCGGCCAGGGCGGATGCATGCAGCCGGGCCAGGGCGGCCTCCAGCCGGCGGAGGGTCGGGTCGGCCCGGAACTGGAGCCGCAGGGCGAGAGCCCGATCGGCAATGGTGCGGCCCTGGGCGGACAGATCCTACGGGGAGGAGAGAGGGGTGTATGTAGGCGACAGGGTGGAGGGTGCGTGGGTGGCAGATGATGGCATGCATGGAGGGCAGGACGTGCAAAAACAAACAAAACCAAAAAAAATGCAGTTCAACAGCACGCATGCATACGAATGCATCAGCGTCCAGACCAGTGGTGGCGCGGGTGACTTGCTGCTGCCGGCCGGCACTGCCTCGCCCTGCTGCTGTGGCTGCTGCTGCTGCTGCTGTTGTTGTTGTTGTTGCTGCTGCTGTTGGATGGCCGCCACCCGGGCGACAAACCACCTGCCCAGCTGGTCGATGAGGTCCGTCTGCTGCTCCAACCGGCGCTCGGCGGCCCGCCGCAGGCGGTGCAGAGTCACATGGGTGGCCCGGTCGGCGACTCGGCCCACCAGGCGCGCGTAGGAGGCGAAGAGACGGAGCATGGCCGGGGGGACAGGCGGGTGCTCGCGGATCTGGCGGTGAGAGCGGAGGGAATGGGGGGATCATCACCTTTATTATCAGCGTAGTCATCGTCGTCGTCGTCATCATCAACCATCATCGTCTTCATCATCATCATCACCGCCACCGCCACCATCATCATCATCACCACCGCCATCATCTCATCATCCAGAATCGTCATCATCATAATCACCATCACCATCACCATCACCATCATCCAGAATCATCATGCGGGGTATTCAACGGTCTCTCGAGGCAGACCACACGGTGATAGAGCACGGGCGTCACCGCGAGCTCGTCCTCGGGGCAGCGCTGGGGCATGTGGCGCGGGCGGAGCGGTACCGGCTCGAGGGCCAGCAGGTCGGGATGGTACGGGGTCCACTCGCCGGGGGGCCACCACAGACGCGGCGCGACGACACGCCGGCTGCTCTGCAGCTCGCCGCTCGTGGAACTGCAGAGGCGCCACGCGGGGGGTGGAGATAGGGTGGGGAATGAGGACGGGGGGTATAGATAGAGAGAAATGGTGGTGGTGATGATCTGGATGACGATGATCTGGATGATGGTGACAAATGATGGTGATGATGACTGGATGATGATGATTGGATGCTGATGAGCTGGATGCTGATGACGACTGGATGATGGTGATGACGATTGATGATGATGACGATTGATGATGATGATGATTGGATGATGATGATGATTGGATGATGATGATGATTGGATGATGATGATTGGATGATGATGATGACTGGATGATGATGACTGGATGATGACTGGATGATGATGACTGGATGATGATGATGATTGGATGATGATGATGATGATGATGATGATGATTGGATGATGATGATGCTGATGATGCTGATGATGATGATGATGATGATGATGATGATGATGATGATGATGATGATGATGATGATGATGATGATGATGATGATGATGATGATGATGATGATGATGATGATGATGATGATGATGATGATGATGATGATGATGATGATGATGATGATGATGATGATGATGATGATGATGATGATGATGATGATGATGATGATGATGATGATGATGATGATGATGATGATGATGAATGATGATGATGATGATGATGATGATGATGATGATGATGATGATGATGATGATGATGATGATGACTGGACGATGACCAGCTGACGCTGCTGATGCTGCTGCTTGGCTGCTGGTGGCAAAGCGGCTCATCGGCATCACGGGCGGACCCGAGTCCCGAGGTGGCGCCACCCTCGGCGGCGGCCCCCCTCATGCTCAAATCGACCAGCTCCGGGTCGGACTGCCTCAAGGCGCACTGGCAGTACCCGACATTGGCACACCCGCAGGCCACGGGCCGCAGGCACCGGCAGGGCATGACCGTTGCGTGCACCACCACCGCATCCGCCTCGGGATAACTCAGGTATGCAGGGGCGGGGAGCGGGGCCAGGTCGGAGGGGGGCGGGCTGGGCGCCGGGGGCGGGATGACGGGTCGGGTGGGCGTGATCAGGCTGGGAATGAGGTGGGTGCCGGCCAGGGGGGAGGGCGTCTGGGGCTTGGGCACGAGGAATTCGGCGAAGGGCCGGTCGTAGGGGCCGGGGGCCGGGCGGCCGGGCGGGGGGCAGAGCAGGCTGCGGAGGGGGAGGGAGGCCCCTGTGGGCAGGGTCACATCGTGCTGCTGCTGCTGCTGGGCCGAGGACTGGGTGTCGGGTGCGGGCCGGAGGGTGGCCAGGGCCGATCGGGGAAGAAGCTGATAGCCTGTGCGGACATGGTGGTGATGGTGACGGTGGTGAGATTTCGGGTGCAAATGCCGAAGCGAAGGGGATTCGTTGGGGTGGGTGGGAAGGGGGCTTCTTGGGAAATGCCGAAACAGCGGCGATTTTGGGGGGATGGGAGCGGTGGGGCCGCTCGGCACGGACCGGATCCGTCGGCGCGCAGGACGAAGAGCATCACCGTGTTCGCCAGGGCCTCAGTGGATGCTGAGACGCTGCCGCTCATGCCGCGGTCTGTCGGGGGGAAGGCCAGAGCGCCAGCGAGGGGACCCGAGGATATGAGCGGAGATGATGACCGGGTGATGATGATGATGATGATGATAGTGATGATAGTGATGGTGATGGTGATGATGATGATGATGATGATGATGATGATGATGATGATGATGATGGTGATGATGATGATGGCGGTGATGATGATGATGATGGTGTGTGTGTGGTGGGGGGGTGGGGGGGGGGGGGGGGGGGGTGGGCAGGCGTAGCCATTATGCAAGGCCCCGTGGGCACAACACGAAGCGTCACAAAATGCGCGCACGGCCATCCACCCCCGCAGCCAGCCAGGCGGCACGGACCCGACCCGCGGGCCGATGTCGACGCCTCGATCAGATGATGATCCTCTCCGCCATCATCATCACCATCGACCTCGGGACCCTGGGTTGGCTGCTGCTGCTCTGCCGCAGGCTGCGGGGCGGCGGGCGGGGCGGCGGGCGAGGCGGCGCCCTGCTGTTGCTGTTGCTGCTGCTGTTCCAGCATTTGGGCGCGACGCCGGGCGCGACGGGCCTCCTCCTTGGCGGCCTTCTCGGCCGCTTCGCGCTCGGCCCGCATCGACCTGCGTGCAGTAGTGGGGATCGGGTGAGTGGGTGGGTGGGATGTCGGGTCGGGATGAGAATCAGAGGCGCTCGGCACGCACCGAGCTGTCGTGTGCGCGAGGGCAGCAATGGGGGGGATCGGGTGGTCAGTTCGGAGGTTGATGGGTTGGGTGTCCGCCGGCCCTTCCACCCCACTCCACCGCCCTTCCACCATGCCACCCGGGGGGGTCCGCCACGGACCGCACCAGGGGCTCCACCTGGGCCTCCTCGATGGGCCCGGGCTCGTCATCGTCCGCCCCGTCGGCCTCCAGGGCCGCCTTCGCCGCCGAAGCATCGCGGGCGGCCGGGGGCGGGCCGGCGGGGGCGGCAGGCGCCTCGGGGATAGGCTGGTGACAGTGACATGTGAGCGGGTGGTGAGTGACCGAGGAGCGAGGACGAGGAGGAGGAGGAGGTGGTGGTGGTGGTGGTGGTGGAGGGGGGGAAGGGAGGGGTTGAGATGGTAGGGGGTCGCGAACCACACTGGGCCAGCAGCGCCTTGTACCGCTCGCCCCAGCAACCACACAAAAGCGTCCGGGGGGTGGCAGATTGAACCGAAAATGGAAAATCAGGAGCCCCGACAAAAGGCGCAGCCACGACCCATGCCCGCAGACCCAAAATCGAACCCCGGCCCCCCTCAAGCTCGCCATTGGTGAGACCCCTTCTTGTCTGAGCGACCGGCCAGTCAGTCCCTTTGTTCAACACACAGACACATCCCTTCGGACACAGACACAGAAACACTCCCCCCTGTGCCGAGGACCGACCAGTCAGTCCCTTTGTTCAACACACACAACAGACACAGACAGAGAAACACCACCTCCCTGTGTGCCGAGAACCGACCTTTGGGGCCTCCTCCACAACGGGGGGTGCCTGTGCCCCAGCCGCCGCGGCCTTCCGGGCCGCCGCCCGCGCCCGCGCCGCCGCCGCCTTGGCCTCGGCCTGCTCGCGCTGCTTGCGTGCAATCTCCTCCTGCCGAATGCGCTCGGCCTCCTCGGCGGCGGCGATGGAGGTCGCCTGGGCGTCGGCCGCCAGGAGGGCGCGGCGGGCCGACAGGCAGGCGAGCGTGTCGGAGAGGCGGGGTGGCGGGAGGGCGGGACCGGCGGCCGACGGGTGCTGCTGGGGGTGGTGGGCGGGGCGGGGCGGGGCGGTGATGAGATCGGGTGCTGGCGGCGGCGACACAAAAGGTGCCAAGAGATGGAATTTTGGTCATCGGCAGGTCTCCCAGCCATTCACCCGGACCCCATCTCAATTGCCATCGCATCCATTCTCATCCTCCTCCTCCTCAATCAATCCTCCTCCTCCTCATCATCATCAATTGTCATCACTCAATCATCATCCTCATCAAGCAATCATGATAAAACATCCTCATGAACCTCCTCTACCATCATCAACATCCCCGGCCCATCATCCCCCACGGACCGCCCGCCCCTCGTCCGCCTGTCCGGGGCCGCACCACCTCATCTGCCCATCGGCCTCCACCATCAGGCTGGCCCCGTCCCGCTCGGCCAGCGCAGCCGTGCCGGCCGCCCGGTCGAAGGCACAGAGAGGCCCCGGGCAGCCCGGCGGGCGAACCTCCACCCGGCCGCCATCGCCAAAGTCCATCCGCGTGCCATCAGGCTGCCGAGCCAAGAGGAGGGGTGGGGGGGGGGGGGGGGGGGGGGGGGGGGCAGTGGATGTGAGCCAGTGAGACCCCTGACAGCCCGAAAACCGACCACGAACAAAAGTGGGAAGAAAGGAAGGATTGTGTGTGTTTTTTGGCACGGGCGAGACCTCATAGTATCATCAAGCGCACTGACAATTTAGGGGGGGGGGGGGGGGGGGGGGGGGTCATTGGAAACTCGCCTGTCTGTGTGTGCGTGTGTGCAGTGGGGATCTCACCCCAGGGGTGGTGGTGGCGGCGGCGGCAACACCACGCACGGACCTTGGTAAACAGGACCCGTCCCTGGCCCTCATCGCCCGTCTGGGCGTGCCACTCGAAGCCGCCCCGTCCGGCATCAGCACCACCACCTTCTGCCGCTGCCAGGCCATGCCCACGCCGGGTGCCAGGGGCCCGCATCGGCCAGGCCCCACGCGCCGCTGCGGTCGGCGGAGACAGCGGGCTGCTCGGCGGCCGTCAAGTAGATGAGAACGCGGGGGCTGTCGCGATGCTCGACACAGATCTGGCCCGGGGGGGGGGGGGGGGGGGGGGGGCAGAGGAGAGAGTCGGATCAATTTGTAGTGATGACGGCATGAGGGGCGCATGGACACGGGGGTAGGGATGTGTGATGTATCATCGGTCTTGGGTCTGGCGGATGGGCGCCTGCGCGTAGGTGTGATCGTGTGTGCGCGTTTGTGTTGGTGTATGCGGGCAGGGCGGTCTTTCAAGCCTTTGGGACGTGACCAAGTGGGCAAGTGACAATTAATTGACCCATCCAGCCCACCCGTCCTCCCCCTCACACCCAGAGGGGACAATGCGACCGCATGAGGGCCATAGCCAACGCTCATCCACCCACCCTCTCCACGCCCAGTCTGCACGCACATTCAGAGGGTGCAATGCGGACCATGGCCGAGTGGGGCACATCCCCGACCGCAGCCGCGCCCGGGGTGCCAGGGGTGGCCGGGCGGCCAGGCGCCGCCGGTGGATGCGAGTGGAAGATCCGCGTCTGGTCGGCATGATGAACGAGGCGCTCGCCCGTGAAGTGGCGCACGGTGGTGACCCGGTCTGGTGGGTGACGAGATGGGGAGGTGAGGAATTCGGGGGAAGTGGCGGACTGTCTGCAGACAATGTGGTGGGGAGGACAGAGCAGGACAGACCGTCGCGCACGGTGGTGACGGCCTTCAGGTCAGGGTCCGTGGCCGTGACGCAGCGCACGGGGCTGGCGGCCAGCGGGTCGGCGGCCTCGGGCAGAACATACGAGCTGCGCCCCGCATCGCCTGCACACCGGCGGCACGCGGTGGAGGGGAACAGCGAAGATGGTGAGACAGGTCAAGTTCCGCAGTGCGACGCGCACACAACAACACGAGGGACAAGACGGGCAACGCGATGGATGAAAGAAAAAACGGAATCCGAAGAAGAAGGTGAAACAGGGGAAAAGCACGGAAATCCGAAGAAAAAGGAGCCCCCGGGTCATGTCCAGGGGGACTCCTCAGTTCCGCATGGCAATAGCATCAACCGAGGGGGCCAGGCAGACGGACCGGGGGCACCCGTGGGCTCGGGGTGCAGCAGGGCCTCGACGTCGTACTGGTAGAGCGGATGCATGGTCCGGCTACCGTCCATCCCGGTCCGCACCCAGTCCGTCCTAAAGAACGAACACAGAGAATGACGCAGCAGCGCACACAGTCACAGAAAGCAGGATTGTGAAACGGATGCCACCAAACACATGAGCGGGGGTGGTGGTGCTGGTGGGATGAGGGTGTGTGTGTGTGTGTGTGTGTGTGTGTGTGTGTGTGTGTGTGTGTGTGTGTGTGTGTGTGTGTGTGTGTGTGTGTGTGTGTGTGTGTGTGTGTGTGTGTGTGTGTGTGTGTGTGTGTGTGTGTGTGTGTGTGTGTGTGTGTGTGTGTGTGTGTGTGTGTGTGTGTGTGTGTGTGTGTGTGTGTGTGTGTGTGTGTGTGTGTGTGTGTGTGTGTGTGTGTGTGTGTGTGTGTGTGTGTGTGTGTGTGTGTGTGTGTGTGTGCGTGTGTGTGCGTGTGTGTGTGTGTGTGTGTGTGTGTGTGTGTGTGTATGTGGGAGGGGCGGCACGGCGGACCCATCACACGACGCCGTCTCGCCCGAGGCGAGCAGAACAGCCGACCGGCCGTCCGTCATCCGGACCAAGACCGTGCCCTGTGCAACGCGCATGGGGTGTGATGGCACCAGGTGTGAGGGCGGGGAACGAGACGGCAGGCTGGATGGACGACGCCCGATTTGGGGAAGCGTCTTTCGGGCATTCCCACAACAGTTTTGCTGTCGCGTCGCCTGGGCCATATGCCGGAGCAAGGAGGTGGTGGGTGGGTGGGTGGTGGAGGGTAGACGGACCATGCCCATGATACAGCGGTCAGCCTCGGCGGCTCCGCCCGCCACGGGTTTGCCCGCCGCCTCCGTCCAGCCGGGCCGGGCCTGGCGCTCGGCCAGCCAGAGGTCCCACGCCGCGGGGCCCGACAGCACGGCGGGCGGAAGGGCGGACGTCGGCGGGGTGGGCAGGACGGGGGCCTGGTGTTGTGGGCGGGGAGAGGGAGGAAAGTGTATAGAGCCGTTGTGAAGCTTGGGGTTGGTGGGTGGGTGGGCGGCGATATCGGATGTCCCCGAAAGTCCACACGGATGAAAAAATCACTCGGGAGAGTCCCCATTTTCCCCCCTGTCTTCGGTGCTTTCCCCGAGAGAGGCGACGAGAGCGAAGTGCACAAGGAAGACAGTCACACCCGGGCCATCATCCAATCCCCCAAACCCACACCACCAACAGCAGACCGCGGCTGCCTTCCCGCGTGCCTTGGGCGCCCCCGCTCCCCCAGCCGCCGTCGCGGCCTCGGCCGCCTCGGCCGCCGCGGCCCGTGCGGCCTCCTCATAGGCCCGCATCTCACGGGCATACCGCAGCCGCTCGACCTCCTGTGTCCGGAGGGCGGCCACCCGGGCCAGCAGTGCCTCCTGGGCCTGCAGGGCGCAGGCCATTGGGGAAATCCCAGCGGCGGGCAGCCCGCAGCCGGGGCCGCCGGAGGTGGTGGGGATGTGCTGGCCGGGCGGGCTGGCGTGGGCGATCCGGACGAGGCCGTCGGACGAGCGGACGGAGACCAGAAGACCCGTGGCCGTGCCGTAGGTGACCTGGGTTGGTTGGTGAGGGGCCGGGGGTCGATGGGTACATGATAGGTCGTGTGTGGTTTGTTGGGCCAGATTGGGGTTCCGCCGCGCACAAGAAAGCAGCCAGGACAGCCGCACACAACAGACACACTCAAATCGACATGCAACGAGACACACAGAGACACAGAACAGCGCACATTTGCGTCCGCGCAACACCACCCCGACACACGCACACACGCCCCCCCGACGGCCGACCTCAAACTGGCTTCCGTCAGCCTCCGGCTGTGTCTGGGTCTCGGCCGGTGGAGGTGCCGGGGGTGCGTGCGCCTTCAGCGCCGCCGCGAACTCAGGCGGTTCCTGAGCGGAGAGCGGCGAGGGCATCCCCAGCAGGGCCCCAGCCAGCATTCGCTCGTGGGTGCAATGCAGCCCACGCAGGAAGGCAGCCCGCACGGTGTCCGTGCCTGGGGCCTGCGCCTGGCGGGCCGTGATGGCCGTCCCGTCCGGGAATGTGCCCACCCAGACGGCGGGGGCGCTGCTGGTGGTGGTGCTGGTAGTGCTGGTGGCGGTGTTAGCGGCAGCGAGTGGCGGGATGGCGCCGTCTTCGGCTGACAGGGGTCGCTGGACCATGGCTTGCGAGACAATCTCCAAGGGGGACGGAGGTGCCAACTGCTGCTGCTGCTCCGATGATGGTGATGATGATGGTGGCGGGGCGGTGGCGGCAGGGGTCGGGGCAGCGGGCAGCCGATCCACCAGGCGACGCAGCCCGTAGCGCTGGCCCGTGGGCTGGTGGGTCACCGTGACGCGGAGTTCTACAGGGGAGGATGAGACGGGGTGCGAGAGATGGTGCTGTGTCTGCGGGAGATCGTCTGGTACCAGAGCACCAACCACATCAAACATGAGGCGGTCCGGAGCACAGTAGTCCAGACCGCGCGGCAGCAAGGCCGATCTGATTTGGATGCGCACCAAGGTCAGGGGGACCGGGCACCTTTCCGATCATACACTGAGCACCCCGCTTTCGCACACACATCCGCACAAAAAGGAGGGTCGCATGACACAAGAGCGCCCCCCCATATGACAACCAGCATGACACCAGCATGGCAGGATGCTGGTGATGATGGGCGGAGGGTCGCGGACCTGCGCTGGATGGGCCCTGGTGCCTCACCGTATCAACACGCACGCCGGGGGCCGGATGGCACAGGGCCCGGTCCTCCTCCATGGCCCCCAGCTGCCCCGCCTCCGCCAGGCACTGCGGGCGGTCGGGTGGGCGGATGGGCGCGGGCGGAACGAAGGGCAGATGGGTGTGTGTGTGCGTGTGTCAAATCTGGGTGGGGTGTGTGTGTGTGGTGTTCGACGATGATGCCGAGCCAGCCGATTGGCGTGAGCGGTGTGTCTGTCGTGTCTGTTGGGGTTGGGGTCGTGTCTGTTGGGGTTGGGGTCGTGTCTGTTGGGGTTGGGGTCGTGTCTGTTGGGGTTGGGGTCGTGTCTGTTGGGGTTGGGGTCGTGTCTGTTGGGGTTGGATCGTATCTGTTGGGGTTGGGGTCGTGTCTGTTGGGGTTGGGTCGTATCTGTTGGGGTTGGATCGTATCTGTTGGGGTTGGGGTCGTGTCTGTTGGGGTTGGGTCGGACCTGGATTGTCGGTGCGTGTGATGTTGTGTGTGCTGGGCGGCACGGACCTGGATTGCCGACGGGCGGCGCGAGCGGGCCATCTGGTCGATGGCCGGGCATGACCAGGTCTGGGGGGCCGCCTGGGTCGACCGCTCGTAGGCCTCCGTCCCCAGGGCCAGCCCGGGCTCGCCCTCTGACGGCGGGTCGGAGGATAATGGGGTGAGTTTGCGGGCAGGGGCGTGAGTTTTGTGAGTTGATGTGCCCTCTCAGGGGCAGCCCGGGGGCTCGCCCTCTGGTTCGAAAAGAGTGAAAGCGTTTTGGCGGTCTGTGTGCAGCAATGCCAGGGTTCGTGGCTGGTCTGGGCATCTGTGTCAGGGTGACGCAAAGACGGACCGAGGGGCGAGGCGGGGCGGTCCTGCTGTGCCCAGGAGGCAAAGCTTGGCACCTCCGTGAACTGCACACCACCACCACAACAACAACAACAACCACCCACATCGCCCAATGGTGATGTTACGATCAGCAAAGTGCAGCAACCACGTCTCTGTCAGGACCCCCTCGAGCGCGGGGTGTGTGTTTTCTCCCCCCCCCTCCGCCTGCCCCTCCGGAAGCCAGAGCGGACCTTCCCCACCCAGCGCCCCCGGTGGATGGGCGGAAGCCCCGAGGCCCCTTCCGCCCCCTCGCCGCCCGCTGAGGTGGCCAGGTCGTGGTCTGTGGGGGCCGAGTCGGTGGGCAGGGCGCCGATCATCAGCAGGGTCGCGTCCTCGGGCGGATGGCGCCGCACGCGGAGGGGCGGGTTGCAGTCCAGCTCGTGGGCCAGAACCTGGGCGGATATGGGTGGCGGTGGGTGGAAGAGGAGAGATGAGCATTTCGGGAGCGGAGCAAGAGGATGACATTGAACGGGGGATTTGCTTTGGGGGAGTGTTGCCAACTCTTTTTGATAACACCGAAAAACGCGGGTGGGATGGGCGATGTGGTGGTAAAGGTGGGAATGGGGGCAAGACAGACCCGGGTCATGGTGGCCGGATCGAACTCCTCCGTGCAGCAGAACTCACGGCATGTGACGGGCCACTGGTCGGGCTGATGCCGGTGCGGATGGGCGGCGGCAGGGTGGTCGGGATTCCCGTCGGGCAGGCGGCCCGCGCAGAGCAGCTCCGTGGCGGGCAGGGGCCGCTCCTCGTGGAGCATGTTGCTGGGGCGGGCGGACGCAGGGCGAGGGAAGAGCATGGGGGTGGTGTGGAGCGTGAGAAGGGTCTGGGAGCGTCATCACCATTCAATGAGCATCCACCCCCCCCCCCCCCCCCCCCACCCACCCACACAATTCTCAGCATCATCATTTGATCATTGTCATCATCCTCATCCTCATCCTCGTCATCATCATCATCCAATCACCATCATCATCATCCAGTGATCATCACCAGTATCATCATCATTATCAACACCACCATTATCATTATCATCATCATCAGTCTCTGCACTTCATTGACCTGAACTGGGCGCAGAGTAGCACCCGGCCCACCTGCTCCTCGTGCCCAGCCAGCATCCCATCGAGCTCGGCCTCCTCCAGCCGGGCGAAGAGCCCGCCCTCGCGCAGGTCATCCGCCCGGCTCCCAAACAACCCACCGCCTGCGCCCCCGAGTGGCCACGGAAGGAGACTGTGAGCCTGCGTCTGTGGTGACAGGGCCAGGGGACTATGCGTGCCTGAAAGAGCTTTCCCATCGGGGGGCGGGACATCTTCTGTGCGTCGAGGCGATCGCTTTGAAGCTCTCTTGGCCAGACGGATCCTGTTTGACAAAGAGCGGGTCTGCCTCACCTCAACCCCCGCATGGTGGTGGCAGGCAAAGGGAGACGCAACGCGCCAGACACGGACCCTGCTTGAGGGAGAGCGGGAATGCCTCGGCCTGCAGTTGGCGCAGGGCGGCGCGCTGGTGGAGGAGGGAGCGGTACTGCTGGCCGAACTGGCGCAGGTCCGAGGTGACATCGCCCAGGGAGCGGTGCCGGGCTGCCAGCTGGACCAGCGGGAAGGCCAGCACTGCAAAGAGGGGAGGCATGGTGATGATGAGGATGATGGATGATGATGGGGATGATGGATGATGGTGATGATGGTGATGATGGAGAATGGGGATGAAGGATGAGGAGATGAGATGATGATGAGGAATGATGGATGAGAGGATCATGATGGGCGCGGGCGGCCCCCAGCCCGGACGCGTGACGGACAAACCCGAATGACCAGTGGGATCTCACAGAAGATGGCACAGATTGGCGCACTTCACACACGCACACACATGACACAAGCATGAAGGCATGCGATCCATGACACATCAAACACACAAAAATCACCCATGACATGACACCCAGGACACAGCTTGCTTTGCAGACCTGCAGGCTTTCTCTCCTGGCCCTGGGCACACATCTGGGCCAGTCGGCGCACCAGCTGCAGCCCCGGGGCGAGCGGCTCGCGTCCCAGCGGGGAGACGTCCAGCCCGGCCGCGTGGGCGGCCCCGTGGAGGGCCTGAGGCCCGAGGGGGCCCGCCGCCGACTCGCAGAGGGAGGCCAGGGCGCTATGCAGGGCCGCCGGGCCGCGGATTAGGTCCTGGTGGCGAAGAAGAGGATGGAAGGAGGATGGGGATGAGGCGAGTGGTGCCCGAGGTTCTGGTGACGAGAGAGGATGGTGCGTGCGAGGATGGGCCCCGGCCCCCCGGGACGGTGGCGATAGGGCAGAAGACAATTGCAAAACCTGACAACACCCACCGCCACCCACCCCCGCCCCACCAGACCATCTCCTGTTCCGTCCAGGGCGGTTGCTGCTGCTGCTGCTGCTGCTTGGACGCACCCGTGGGCGCGGAGCGGCTGGGGCCGGCCACCACCATACCGCCAGCAACAGCAGAAGTATCGCCGCCCGCGGTGATCCGAAGCTGCTCGGGGAGGGGCGCCGCGGGCCGCTGGCTCTGGTCGAGGTAGTCGGCGATCAGCTCGGCGCAGCGGCGGCGCTGACCGGCAAGGGTGGCGTCCGTGGCTGGGGGCATGGTGGGAAGTGGGGGGGAGAGAAGGGGGTGGTGTGTGGGCGCAGCAGATTGGAAGGACAATGACGACGCATCGCAAGCAGCACACGACGGGGAGCCGGCGGTGGGCAAACAAGCCAATCATCATGCCAATTGCTGTTTGGCGTCAACCACCACAGAGGGAGCCATGTCCGGGTGAGGCCCGACACGGCGCAACAGAAAAGGGTGGGGACATGGGCATGGGCATGGGCATGGGCATGGGCATGGGCATGGGTCATGGGTCATGGGCATGGGCATGGGCATGGGCATGGGCATGGGCATGGGCGGGTGGGAAGGCTGGCGGACCCTCAGTGGCGATGAGCTCGTCACGCCAGGCCTCCTCGGCGGGCTCCGGCACCAGCCCTGCCGTGAGCGGGTTGGGGTTTGCCTGCTGCCAACGCTGCCGCTCGGCCTCGGCTTTGGCCAGCGGGGCAGCGGGCAGGGGGCCCAGGGCCAGGGAGGCCCGGGGCACGAGGGGGGCCGTGCCGGGAGCCTGTGGGCTGAGGGCCGCGGGAGCGGAGGGCGCGGGCGAGGGTGCCGGCGCGGGGGAGGACGACCGGTCCGTGGCTGGGCGTTGTGTGTGTGTGTGTGGGGGGGGGGGGGGGGTGGATCAGTTCGATGGTGGTGTGACGACCCTCCCCATTTGCGGTTCCCATTTCGTGTGTCCGATGCGTCCCTGTTTGCGTGCCGAGGGCGTCTGTCGTCGCATCCCGTCCTCCTCGCCTCTCCAGACCGGTGAGGCGGGCCCGGGCGGGCCGGGCAGGGCTCGGGGTCGGCCGCAGGGCGGCGTGGATGGCTCGGGCGATGTCCCCGTGCAGGCAGGCCGTCTCCTCGTGGGTCTCGCGGATCTGGGGCGTCGTGGCGGCGGCGGTGGTGGTGGTGGTAGTGGTGGGCGCGGCAGCAGGGGCTGGCGTGGCGGCGGCGGCGGCAGCGTCCGGGTTGAGGTCTGGCGGGGGGGTCAGTCGGGAGGGTGCGGTTGAGGTTATGTGGAGCGAAGGCATCGATCGATCGGTGGAGGGCGTGTGGTGGGCGATCACAGGGGGAGGCGCGATGGTGCGTCCCCTTGTGCGGTGGGTGATGGGCAATGGGGTGCAGAAGACAATCCGAATGCTGTGCTGATCCCCCTCCATGCATATCGGTAACGTCATGGGCGCAGGCCCACTACCACCCACCACCCACCAGGGGCGCCCCAAAGTGGGGTGTCACCCGCCAGTTCCAGCCCCTACTCCCCCTCTCCCTCCCTCCCTCCCTCCTCCCCCCCTCCCCCCCCCCCCCCCCGCTCAAACCCAGGGCGGGTCGCGTCAACATGCTCGAGCAGGGCCTGCATCACCCCCGGTCCCGCCCGCCTCCCCAACCCCGGTCCCATCCCATCATCAGCCTCCCCAACCCCCCCCCCCCCCCCAGACGGAACGTGTGACCTGCTCGAGCAATGCCTGCATCACCCCGGTCACATCCGCCGCACCGCCGCTGGCCTCCCCCAGCATCCGCCCGTAGCAGCGCAGGTCGGCCACGGGCCGGCCGCCCGCCTCCTGTTGCTGCTGCTGCTGCAGAACAGCCCGTGCGTGGATCAGCTCGGGGTTCTGGGCCTCCTCGTCGGGCTCGGCCGAGACGGGCCGCTTCGACTTGGGGTCCTTGGCCTTGGCCGAGGGGGCTGCGTGGTGGGTGGGTGGTGGTGGGTGATGGGGGTGGCGTCAGGTGTGTATGTCAGGGAAAATTCAAAAAATAAAAGAGCAGTGCATGGAAGCCAATTCGGGAGTCTGTGCGAGTTGGGGGTCGGCCGACGAGACGGCGTGGTGTGGTGGGTGGTGGTGTGGGGCGTGTGTGTCAAGACGGTAGTGTGAGGCTTGAGGTTCTTGGGGGGCTTGGCAGACGAGGCTGCGTGGGTGGGTGGGTGGGTGGGTGGTGGTGTGTGTGTGTGTGTGTGTGTGTGTGTGTGTGTGTGTGTGTGTGTGTGTGTGTGTGTGTGTGTGTGTGTGTGTGTGTGTGTGTGTGTGTGTGCTTTTGTTTTGCTCGTCCCGTCCCGTGGTGGTGTGTGGCCGGGGGATCCCCGGAGGTGGTGGCACTGCCCTAGCGCTCCGATCAGTAGGCTCATTCTGGGTGCCACTACACTTTCCGGATCCACTCCCCGTCTCGTGGGGATGGACCGTTTTCTTTCTTCGTCCTGTCCCTACTTCTGCTCCCCCCCACACTCTCCACACCCCGGCCCCGTCCCGTCCCGTCCCGTCCCGTCCCGTCCCGTCCGTCCCGTTCTTCACCGTGCCCCTCTGTGCTACGTGCGGCCTGTCCTGGTCGTGCTGCCCCTACGTCCCGTCCCTGGTGCGCCGTCCCGTCCCGACCCGTCCCGTTCGTTGCCCGTCCCGTCCGTCGTCGATGCTCGCCATCGACATTCTACTTGCGCACCCAATCGAAAAGGTCTGTGTCATATGCTCCGATTGCCCCTTGTCTTGCCTGTGTCGGGGACCCTTTGGCGCGACACATGCTGCTGCCGTGCGATGTGGTGAGAGCGTGAGCTGTCCATCCACACCATGTGACGGATCCCTTGTGGGTCCTGATTTCCGGTCTCGGATGTTGACGTGCTCTTCCGCCTGAGCGCTTTGCCGTTGACTGACCCTTGTTCGCTGCCGCCTGCTTGCGTATGTTGGCTTGGTGGACACTGCTTGACTATGGCGCTTCCCTCGTGGACTGTGCCTACATTTCTTGCGGTGTCTCTCTTCCCTCTTTTCAAAATGTGTGTGTGTGTGTGTGTGTGTGTGTGTGTGTGTGTGTGTGTGTGTGTGTGTGTGTGTGTGTGTGTGTGTGTGTGTGTGTGTGTGTGTGTGTGTGTGTGTGTGTGTGTGTGTGTGTGTGTGTGTGTGTGTGTGTGTGTGTGTGTGTGTGTGTGTGTGTGTGTGTGTGTGTGTGTGTGTGTGTGTGTGTGTGT
The DNA here is from genome assembly GCA_027972325.1 of Paratrimastix pyriformis. Classification (NCBI taxonomy): domain Eukaryota; phylum Preaxostyla; family Paratrimastigidae; genus Paratrimastix; species Paratrimastix pyriformis. The sequence continues at coordinate 282,618 of JAPMOS010000024.1, forward strand.
GTGTGTGTGTGTGTGTGTGTGTGTGTGTGGGTGTGGTGGGCGACATGCTTGTGAGGCGTGTGTCAAGACAGAGAGGGCAGGGATCGGTGGCAGGGATCGGGAGTCTGGCTTGCCTGCTCGGTCCCGCCTGCTGCGGCTGCCCGCCCTCCTCCGCCCCGGGGCCGGGATCAGGCATCAGTGCCAGGGCCGGGCTGAGCGGCGCCTCCCCGGCCGGCTGTGGGATGACGGTGGCCTCGGGGGGCTGGGCAGGAAGACTCACCCGGGGCAGGTCGGCGCGCCACCTGCCGTAGGCGACCATGGCGGCCACACGGTCCATCACCAGACAATGCACCTCGCGCAGCAGGGCACTGGGGTCCTTGGGTGTGTAGTAGAGCGGGGGCGAGGGGGGCTGGGACGCGGTCGGGCCGGAGAGGGCCGTGACGGGGACCGGGGCGGGGGCGGCGGGCGGCGCACCAGGGGCGGGCGAGGGGGAGCGAGCAGGAGCGGGGGAGGCGGCGCGGATGGAGGCGGTGGCGGGCACAGGGGCGGGCACCGGGGCTGGTACAGGGGCAGGGGCGATGGTAAAGGGCGTCCCGCCGAGGATCTCGCGAAGCAGCAGCCCCGAAAAGGGGGCGCCCGCTGCGTCGACCAAGGCAGCCCGGTTCTGGTGGTGGAGATGGAGGTGGCGGGCGGTGATGAGTGGATGATCGGCGGCGGCGGTGGTGGTTGTGGTGGCGGCCGCGGCCGCGGTGGGTGGGGTGAGACGCGAGGACGTGCCGCCGATGACGACCCACGCATGTGCGCGACATGTGGGTGGATGATGCGGGTCCGGGGGTGTTTAGGCCAGGAAACCACGTTCGTGTGACCGGGGGAGGGGGCGGCAGAGGACCCGGGCAGACCGCAACGAGCTGGTCGTAGAGGCAGGGCGGGGGCCCGCCCGCGGAGGGCTCCGTCGCAAAGCCAAGCGCCTCGGGGTGGGTCATGGCGGGGGCGGCGGGGGCGGGGCTCTCGGGGGGCACGGGGGTCGATTTTCCGCTCGCCGAGGCGGCCGGGCCAGTGGCCTTCTTCGCGGGCGAGACGGCTGGTGGCAGGAAGGAAGGAAGAGGCGGAGTGCGTGTGGCGTGTGGATGGTCGGTCTTTCGTTCCCGATTCCCGTTTGCGGTGCCCGGTTTTCCGGGATCTGGTCCACCCAACCACCAGCCACCTCCTTCCTTCCCTGTGTGCGGTACCACGGGATCTGTGCGAATCCGGGCGAACCTCACCCCGCCCTCGATGGCGAATGCGCGCACAACGACATGCGACTCGCACACAAACATCATCCGCCCGGACCTTTCGGGGGCTCCTCGGGGGCGGGCGGCGGCGGCTGCAGGGCGGCCAGGAGCAGCGGGGGCGGCGGCGGCGGGACGCTGACCCGCACCACGGCGCCCACGTGGGCCCCGGCCCGATGCAGGGCCCACATGTGCTCGAGCGAGGTCGGGAACGGGGTGGTGCGGCTCGGGACGGGGGTAGAGCCACCCGTCACCAGAACCCACACGGTTGGGGGCAGGGGCAGTGACTCGGGGACTTGATCGTCCGGGTCCGGAACGATCGGCTCGTCGTCCTTGCCGCCCTTCTTGAGGCCTTTCTTACCCCCGGAGGGAGTGGTGGCCCGCTTGGGTTCGGCCTTGGCGCCGGGCCGCTTGGCGGCTTTCGGATCCTGTGTTACCCGGGGTAATAACGACCGCGAAAAAAAAATAAGTGCCACAGACTGCGACGGCGTTTGCGGCCTTGTCTGCTTCGATCTTGCGGAAGACCAATTGGGCAAGGGTGTCAGCAGAGACTCCAGTTGGTGCCCCCTGTTGTGGAGAGTTCGCCCGTTCGGCAATTTGTTGTCCCTCCGTGAGAGCCTGAAAGTGGGTCGATGGGAGAAGTGGTATTGGATGCCAGACCTCATCCACGAGAGACTCCAAGTTCAACAAGCGATACCGGCTCTTCAGCCCACCATCAATAACCTTACAAAAGTCTGTCCGAGCGAATCGTTCGCTCCCTTCGACGACGACGAGGAAGGGCTCGGCCGTTTTCGAATCGAATTTAGCGGAAAATTCCAGGTGTTAGGAAAGTGCGAGAGAAAAGCTTTCGTACAAGTCAGACACCCCACACATATGGCTTGCGCTCGTGTGCTGCTCATCTCGCTGAATGGCCTTTTTGCGATTGCGGCGATTGGCTTGATTGTTGCCTCATCGATCGCCCTTTACTTCACCACCATCAAGCTCCTCATTTTCCCGATCGCTTTGGGCTCAGTGGTGTTGGTTTGTTTTTGGCATGGTTTGTCCCTTTTCTGAACGAGATCTTGTTAGATTTCCAATATTCTGGGAATGTGTGGTGCCGGCGCTGACACCAACGCCCGCAAGCGTCCCGTTTTGATCATCTACTTCTTCCTCACCCTCATTTCTGCCTTGGGGTTGATCTTCATTGGGGCCATGCTTCTGGTCTGTTTTGGCTCGTCCATCTGTTGTGGTCACACCCACCCTGTCTCGCAGGTGAGCTACGATATGATGCTGACCATCATCAATGGTGCTCTGCAGCCATTCCGGGATATGTTCAAGGATTGGGCAGCGCTCCCCGATGCCGAATTCATTGCGAAGGTGGCTGAAGCTCTGGCTCCGTACGCGTATGTAGTTTCTGGGATCTCTCTGGTTTGTTTGTCCTTCGTAGCCTTCTTTCCCTCCTAACCTTCTGCCTGCCTAGGGTCTTGCTGCCCTGCTCATCATCGGCATGATGCTGGCCGGTGCGATTCTTTCCCTGAAGACCGTTGTGGCCCTCCTGCTCGGCTTCCAGAACTTCCTGACGATCGGTCGGTCTCTTGTGCTGCCCCATCGTTCCGTGTATTGACTCCTCCTCTTCAGCCTGCGGTGGCGCCCTGCTCGGGTTTGGTATCTACGGCCTGGTCTCACCCGCCGCCTTGGTTGTGACTGCGAAATGGATCCCCATTGTCATGATCGCCTGCGGTCTGTGGCGCCTTTTCCTCCCCTGCAGTATTCGATCTTCTCTCATCTCCAGGCTCGCTCGTTGTCCTCATCTCGGGCCTGGGCTTCTTCGGGAGCTGCGCCAAGAGCAAGTGCCTCCTCATCTCCTACACCTGCTTCCTGGGCCTCGTCATCCTCATTACCGCCGCCATCGCCATCGCTGTGTTTGTCTTCCTGGGGCAACTGGTGACCTTCATTCAGTCTGTGTTCCCTCCCCACATTTGAAGCAGCCCCACCGCCCCCACCATTCCCTGTCCCATCATCCGCGTCTGCCTCCTTCTCCGCCGTGCCCAACAGGAACCACATTGAAGAGTTCAAGCATATGTTCCCCCAGTGGACCGCCGACCCCGACTTCGTCACCCGGGTTGCTGACTTCCTCCAGTCCAACATGAAACTCCTGGCCGTGGGCGCCATCGTCTTCGGCGTCTTCCTGCTCTGGTCCTTCATGTCTGTGGTCTTCTGCCACGCCGCTGGCGGTGACCTCACGGGGTTCTCTTTTTTTAGTGCCTCCATCTACCTCGCCGTCACCATGGGCCGCCGCAACGAGGAATCCCTCCTCGCCCACAGCGACATGGATGCCAACTATGCCCTCAGCAGCGCCCACTCTGCCTATGCGGGGCCCTCTTCCTCATACATGTCGGCGGACAAGAGGCGGGCTCAGACCTTCTACTAAACTCGTGATTCGCTTTCTCTCATTGTTTTTTGTGGTCAAAAATTTTTGTGCCCTCTCACCTTGGTTCTTCACGGCTCTCGGCTCTTTGATGTTTCGTCGTCATTAATAACAAGGAATAATCTCGCGTCACCGATTTCATAGTCCTGTGGTGAGACGCAAATGTGGCTGGCTGTTTCTCGATTCGTGTGTAATGCACTTGCACAAATCGCCGCGATTTTGCTGAGCTCGCTGTCGTGCTCGTGTTTCTTCCCATGCACTCCATGTGCGCCGACCAAAGATCTTTCCCTTCGGGGACCTTGATCCGAAAAAGCAGAGAGCGTCCAGACACAAACACTTGACTTCGCGAAAAAATATCGGTGCTGGAGGAATAGCCAGAACTGCCCCGGGGTGCGGCTGAGCGTGGCGCACTTTCTGGCCATATATAAGGAAAACACGTTTTTCGGGTTCCTTCACAGCCGTGCAATCATTTTCCACAATGTCTGAACCCCAGGCCGCCGAGAAGTCCCCTGCCACTGAGGCCCCCCCCGCGAAGGACGTCCCCAAGTCCGAGGAGGAGAAGAAGAAGCGCAAGAAGAAGCGTCATGAGACCTACTCCAGCTACATTTACAAGGTTCTGAAGCAGGTGCACCCCGAGACTGGTATCTCGAACCGCGCCATGGCTATCATGAACTCGTTCATCAACGACATCTTCGAGCGGATTGCTGTCGAGGCTTCCCGTCTCGCCCGCTACAACAAGCGCCACACTCTGACCTCTCGCGAGATCCAAACTGCCGTCCGGCTTCTTCTTCCTGGTGAGCTGGCCAAGCACGCCGTCTCTGAGGGCACCAAGGCCGTCACCAAGTACACCAGCAACGCCTAAACGAGCTGCTTGAGCTCCATTTTTTTTCCTCCCACCCCATCCCCCCAAAAACAAAACGCCGTTTTTCAACGGCGCTTTTCTTAAGAAATTTCTCTGATCATCTCGGAATTTCGGATATCGAGCTGTCTGGCGCAACTTTGCCAGTGGGCAGGCAGCAGTGCCTTTTTCTGCCGACAATGGGCCATGGTGAGCGCCTTTCTGTCGCCGGCTGATGATCTTCTGGTGCTGTTTTGGAAGGAACGGGAGAGACCCCTTTTTGGGCCTGCTCCCTGCGCGCCCCCACATTCCTGGCCGTTGCCTCGTGTGAGCAAGGCAATGAACATATGTCTGGGTGTATTAGTAATGTGCGTATGTATCGTGCGTATGGGGGAGGACGGGGGGACGTGTGGTGGGCTCGGGGGGGTGTCACGGGCTCCCGCCCCGCAGCGCGCCCTCTCGAGGCAACCCGGGTCGCCTCCACCCCCGATATCCCACGACCAAGCGAGGAACAGATGCATAACTGAATGTAAAAAAGCGGAAATCGAGCGAGGGAATGAGGAGGATGAGGAGAAAGAGAGGGTGGGGCAAAACACCCCGAGAAAAGACGGAAAATAACACGCAGAGAACAAGGAAAACAACGTCGCTGTGGTCTGCTCCCGTCGTGCTGCCTGTATGGCTTTGGGTGCTTAAAAATCAGCCCAGTTGGAGGCCCGGGTGGAGCTCCAGTCCTGAGGGGGCGGCAGGGCGGCAGGGGAGGCCGCGTACCCACCGGCAAACCCGGCACCGGGGGCGCCGCCCACGTTCGAGCCGCCGCGCAGGAAGCGGCTCTGGTCATCCTGCTGCCACTCGGTGGCGGGCGAGACGTACTGCACAGGCGAGGGCGGGGGCCGGGCGCCGAAGCGGTCGAGGGCCGGGGTGGCGGGGGTGTGTTCGCGGTCGCGCCACGAGTGGGTGTACGACTGGCTGGTCCACTTGGGACCCTGCGACTGGCGGTGGTCGCGAGCCGTGAAGGCGAACCGGGGGCCGCCCGCACCGCCGCGGCGGGGCCGCGAGGGACGGAACTGGCTGGACTGGTAGACGAGCTGCTCGAACCAATCGGGGACCTCCTGGTCTGTGGGAGGGGAAAGGGAAAGGGAAAGGCACCACAGGAGGACAAGACCCGAGGAGGTGATGAAGGAAATGGGAACACGGGTGGAAGGGGGACGCCGGTGGGAGGCCCAGAGGCTGGGTTCACGGACTGTGCTCGCTGAGGAAGCGGAGGAGCTCCTCCAGGATGCCCTTGTCGCGCTCGTTGACCATGGCAGTGGCGAGGCCAGGGTTGCCCACCTAGGCAGAGGCAACACGAACGACCGTCAGTTTCGAAGAGGTACGGATGGATGAACGGACACGTCCCGTACGACCAATGCGGTGGATGTACCGCTCCAGGTCGTTGGGCATGTTGAAGTTGATGACGTGCTTGACGTTGGGAATATCCAGCCCACGGGCGGCCACATCGGTGGCCACCAGGACGGGGGTCTCGCCGTGCCGGAAGGAGAACAGGGCATCCTCGCGCTCGCGCTGGGAGCGGTCGCCGTGGATGCTGGTCACAGAGATGCCGTCCCGGTTGAGGAAGGTTTCAATGTAATCGGCATCGCGCTTCGTCTCGACAAAGACTACAAGAGGCGGCGTGTGAGGAAGAGAACCGCAGGAGGTAAAAGGCGGGCAGACCAAGAGAAAGGCCATCGGTGTTGGCACGCAGAAGGTCGAGCAGCTGTCGCTTGCGATCCTCCTCATCGGCCACATACACGACCTGGGTGGTGCAACATTGACATGGTCAAAAGAATGAGCTGCCGTCCTGTCTGGGTGGGGTGGGGGGGGTGGGGGGTTGTTGCTGTCCAGACCCGCTGGGTGATATCATCGGTGGTTGTGCCGACGCTTCCCACAACGACAAAGAGATAATTGAGCAGGAACTCGGAGGCAAGCCGCTGGATCTCGTGCGGGAAGGTCGCACTGAACATCATGGTGCGACGAACGGTCGGGGGCGGCATCTGGGACTCCTGGACGATCGCCCGAATTTGCGGCTCGAAACCCATATCGAGCATGCGGTCGGCCTCATCCAAAATGAGATACCTAACGCGCGCAAGGGAGGGGGAAAATCGCGGCGGTGAGTGACCACCAATGGGCAAGGGCGAAAGCCAGCTGACCTCACCTGGGACACGGAGACGTAGTCCCGCTCGAGGAGATCGTGGAGGCGACCGGGGGTGGCCACCATGAGATCCACACCGTTGCGCCGCTGTTGGCATATGGAACATATCCTGATCAGCGGGAACAATGAGCCTGGGGCAACACAGACCAGAGACATCATCTGCTCGTTGACCTTCGTCCCTCCGTAGACAACAGCCACCTTGAGACCGGTGTGGTAGGAGAACTTCGTGGCTTCGTCGAAAATTTGAATGGCCAGCTCACGGGTCGGGGCCAGGATCAACGCAGAAGGATACAGGCGCACCTTATAGCCGGCCCGCTCAAGACCATGCGACCCACGTCCCAGGCCGGCCTTATCCAGCGCGCAAATGACAGGGAAAAGGAAAGCCGCAGTTTTCCCGGAGCCTGGGTTTCGAAAGAGAGTTTCACGAGTGTAAGAGTGTGACAGAGTGTCATCGCAGACCTGTTTGCGCGCAAGCCATTAAATCACGGCCAGAGAGAACGATGGGGATGGCATGCTTCTGAATGGGGGTGGGCTTGTTGTAATGTGCCAGCTGAATGTTTCGATTCAACGATTCGCCCAAATCAACCTCGGTAAAAGACTGGAATGGGTCTGGGGGCTCCTCACCACTCACCTCGACAGGGATGCCATCATACTTGTCGAAATTGATACCGGCAGATTGGCAATCACCACCAAAAAGGCGAGCCTCTTCATTAGGGTCCCTGGGTGGGATGACATTGCGGAAGGAGGAACGCATGTCGGAACCATGGGAGAATCCGCCAGCTGATGGGAATGGAGAGCTTCGTTCCCGCCAGCCTGGAGTGGGAGTTGACGCAGAGCTACCAACCGGAGTGCCCCGATCGCGCCAAGAACCGGCGGGAGAGGAAGGAGCTGGAGACGGCTCGACCGACCGAGAGGCCGGTGGGGGCATTGGCGAGCTTGGTACGGGTGAAGGGCGCGGCGCCGGGGAAATGGATGCAGCAGGAGAGGGTGAGGGAGAGGGGACAGGAGATGGTGCAGAAGGAGGGAGCTGCTGCTGCTGCAGCATGCGGGCGCGGATATGAGGCGGGATGTAACGGGCACCACTGGGAGAAGGGGCTACCTGTGCGGCTGGAACGGCGCCACTGGATGGCACCGTTGAAACATTAGGCGAAGTCTGCATGCAAAAACCGAGTCTGGCTGGTCACCGGGGCAAGCGAGGCTCAGCTACAAATTGATTGGCGTTTTGTATTTCGCCCTGACTGCAGCCTCGTTGGGAGGCAATGCATGTTTCAGACAACCCGAGAGCGAAAAGGGAAACAGTATTTATATCAAGGGCTCGTCTCATCGCGGACACCAATCAGCCGATCATGTCCATAAGGAAAGTCGCCAAGCCAACAACGGGCGAGTTCGGGCGAGTTTCGACGAGTGAAAAGCGAATTCTGGTCGTGCCGATGTGCATGCTTTGAACGGTTGGCCGGCACGAAGAAGCTGATCGGTGGTTGAAATTCAAGCGTAGACGGATGACTTTCACTCGTGTCCACCGAGCACCTGCACAATGGTGTCGAAATTACCGCAGGAGCTGCCCCACAAATCGGCGAACGTGTCATCGTCGACGCCCGGAAAGAGTTCACGCAATGTATCCAGGGGGGGCGGCGGAAGCTCGTACCTGGGCTGAGTCGGCGCGCCCACAGGGGCGGCAGGCTGCTGGGCGATCGATGGAAAGGAGGGAGGGTGAGCGGGGCGAGTGGTTATGACCAGGGTCACCGAATAGGCGGCGTGGTTCCAACCACGGGGGTGGTACAACGGAGCTGGGGATGGACAGACCGCACCAGCCGTTGATGTGACTCCGCCGCCCGTGCCGCCCGGAGCCGGGGGCGCCGGGGTCGGGGCATGCGAGGTGAGCAGCTCCTCAGCGGCGCGGTTCGCGTCGCCCCGAGTCGCCATCAAGGCCCCGACGGCCTGCCGGACGTCGAGCTCCGGCAGCATGGTGAGCAGGCTCGACAGGGGACCTGACATGCATTTTCAGCGCCGAATGTGCGTGTGAGTGGGTCCGTGCGTGCGTGCGTGCGTGTGGTGTTGGTGGTCTCGGGGGATGGCCAAAGCGGACCGGCATACGATCGCGAGACCCGGTCGAACTCGGCCTGATCCATCCCCGTCACCTGTCGCATGCAGCTTTCCCACAAATCGTCCTCCTCTTCCTCTTCCTCTTCCTCCTCACCCTCCTCACCCTCCACTTTCTCCTCCGCGGCTTCGATGCGTCCGCGTTTCATCCCCGGGTGGAGATCGGCACCCCGGGGTGGGGGTGGGTGGACCTAACCGGGGTCATATGAGAATTCAGCTGCGGGGGAGTCGCCCCAGACCCGAGTTTTGATGGGCGCTGATGGCACAGGGGGAAGTGCAATCGGAAGAAGCCCCGGCGGTGGTGGCACGGTAGTCGTGGGGCGTGAGAAAACTGGCCCGGGGTGCTGCTTTGGGATTGGTGCTGGTGGTGGTGGTGGCGGCGGCGGCGGTGGCGGTGGCGGTGGCGGCGGTGGCGGCGGTGGTGGTGGCCGCTGCTCGGAGGCCGGTGGGGGCGGGAGGTTTTGGGTGCCCGGCAATGTAACGGAAGCAGAATCTATGGGCGGCGGAATTCCAAAATAAAAGGTTTTCCCGCGGATGGGCGGAGCAATCTGGTCATGTGATGGCGGGGGCGGGGGCGGAGAGGGGTTTCTCTCTGCGGCTTTTTCTTCGAGCGAGGCGCTTGAGGCTTGTGGAGTTAGGTCCGTCGAGGTGTTCAGCCGAATTCCCAAATCAGAGGCGAAATAAAGGCGACCAGAATCAGGACCGGGGGCGAATGGGCGCCGGCTGTTGCAAGGCGTCATTTTTCAACTATGATGCGGAATGCTTCTTCAGAGAGTTTAACCAGCGCTATGACGCTGCCTGTGCCCAGCTTCCACATGAAGCGAAAAGCACGCCCCTTCTCACCCGGATAAAAACGGAAATGCTATCCAAGCCGAGCAGCGAACAGCCTCTGCTGCTCGACTTCACCGGAACTCCCTTCAACCTGATCGGAATGACCGCCCTTGCTTCCACTCTCAAAACAAATCCCCCAGTTCGCTCTCTCTGTCTCAGCCAAACCAGCATCACCGATAATCTGCTTGGCATCCTTCTTGGCGCCCTCCCATCCACCCAATCCCTCCACCAACTCGATCTCTCTGGCAACCAAATTGGCCCGGCCGGGTTCGCCGCTGTTTCCCAAGCGCTGATGCACGAAACCCACATCACATCGCTCAGTCTTGGCCACAACCCCGGCCGAGGCGATGGGGTCAGCGCACTTTCCAACGCCATCAGCTCCAATCCACCTTTACACACGTTGGACATATCATGCGTCGCCGCCGGTGATACCGGCGCTTTCAACCTCTCCTCCGCCCTGGCTGAGAACACCCACCTGCGCGGTTTGGATATCTCCGAGAATCAGATTGGTCGGTCCCCCGGCACCCACCACCACGGCACGCATTCGCCCCGACTTTGTTCGCCCGGTTTCCCACATGGGTTCCATTTTTTTCTCTCAATCTCTATCTCTCTCCCGACCCTCGGACCGTTCGTAGGTCTCGAAGGTGGCCAGCAACTGCAGGTGGTGCTCCAGCGCAACTACACACTGACTTACCTGGGCCTGGACACCAATCCCATCCAGGGCAAACACGTCCAGCAGGTCGGAACCTGCCTTCCCAAGTCCCCCACCCCTCCCTCGCACCATCCGCCGAGACCCTTCCTGTCCGATTGATCAGTCCCTTTGCTCCACACACCATCCGCCCACCGCCACCACTCCCCCATGGACATCCAGATCCGCGAGAGCGTCCGACGGAACGCCGCCGTGATGGGGGTCCTCGATGGCATCCTCGACGGGTTCTGGAAGCGAATCTCAGGTCGGCTTCGCATTCCCCCTTGTGGGTGGTGATGATGACGAGGCGATGATGATGATGACGAGGTGGTGATGATGATGGCTGATGATGATGATGGCTGATGATGATGATGATGATGATGATGATGATGATGATGATGATGATGATGATGATGATGATGATGATGATGATGACCCACACCTGACTGCCCCGCCGCCCACTCACGCCCCCCCCCCCCCACACACACACCGCAGAGGGTAACCTGTTCAACGACCAAACGGGGGCCCTTCCCACGAGCCGGCTGGTGTGGCTACAGCCCAACGAGGCCCTCGCCACCCACCCGCTGCCCTCCTTCGTGGGCCCCGTCCAGATGCCCCTGCTGATCCCCTTCCTGCCCGAGCGGCAGGTCCCCAAGGAGCGCCAGCTCCGCGTCGGATACGCGGGTCCGTTGCGGGGCAGTGGCTGTGCCTCTGATGGGGGCTGGTGGGGAAGGGAAGGGTATTCATCCCATCTTCTGCACACGCCCCCCCCCCCCCCCCCGTTTCCCCCCTGTGGCAGAGACCCGTGGGCGACGGGTGACCATGGAGGACGCCATCGTCATCAAGCGCAACTTCCGCGGGCGGCCCGATGAGGATTTCTTCGCCATCTTCGACGGCCACGGCGGTCCGTGCCCCGTGCCCCTCCTCCTCCTCCTCCTCCTCCTCCTCCTCCTCCTCCTCCTCCTCCTCCTCCTCCTCCTCCTCCTCCTCCTCCTCCTCCTCCTCCTCCTCCTCTCCGCTCCCCCAGTAGCGGAAGTCTTTGAGCAAACATGATAAGATCCGCGCAAGGAAGCGGAACAGGAAACGAGCGACATAAACAGCGCTCCGCATCCATCAGACAGACACGGGCCATACGCGGTCCCGAAGCGCTTGCATTTGATGACTGTCGGCACACTCGCCATGACGTCGGGTTGTCACCTCACACGAGCGGTCACAACCACTGTGACGCACATCTGATCCTCTGCCTATCTGACCCATATGACCCCATCTGACCCCATCTGACCCTCTGACCATCTCACGCCTCCATCGCGCGTCTGTGCAGGTCGCGACGCGGCCGATTTTGCGGCGGAGAACCTGCCCATCATCCTGGCCCAGCACCTCAACGCCGGCCAGGCGCCCGCCGAGGCCCTCACGGAGACCTTCAAGGAATGCAACTACCAGGTCCGCCCCGGGCCCGCCCCTATTTGTCTGCCTTTGTCTGGCGGGCCAGGATTCTTGTCGAGTTGCATGGGGATCAGACACCATCCACATCCCCCCCCCCCCCCCCCCCCCCGGTCTCACTCCCGTCCCGCGTGCAGATGTCGAAGTTTGCCATCAACGACGGGACCACGGCGGCCGTGGCCCTCTTCACCAAGGACCACCTCTTCACCGCCAATGCCGGTCCGTGGTGGGTCTCCATCCCCCTCGTGGTGGGTCTCCATCCCCCCCGTGGTGGGTCTCCATCCCCCCCCGGTGGTCTCCATCCCCCCCGGTGGGTCTCCACTGGATCGCTGCGGTGCTGCCATTGGCGGATCATCAAGCGGTCTTCGCCTGCTGCCCGTTCGTCCTTCCCCGCATCCAACGGGAACGGAACACGATCGCTTTCAAGTATCATATCCGGTATGCTTCGCATTTTACCAACACCCCGCTCTCCCCCCCCCCCCCCCCCCCCCCCCCCCCCAGGCGACACTTCGGTGGTCCTCTCGCGGCGCGGGACGGCCCTGCGGCTGAGCTTCGACCACAAGGCCGACGTGCACGAGGAGGAGCGGCGCATCAACGCCCTGGGCGGCTACGTCACCGACCAGCGGGTGCTTGGCTCGCTGGCCGTCTCGCGGGCCCTCGGGGATTTCTCGCTCCACCCCTATGTCACCCCCATCCCCTTCATCTCCCTGACTGACTATAGTCTGTAGAGGGGGAGGTCGGCGGGTCGGGACCTGCAGCACCTGCTGTGCGTCTTCCGCCGCCTCTTCATCACCATATGTCATGGCTTCTCTTCTCCCCGGCACGCGCATCCTTTCAGGCCCCGGCGACGAGTTTCTGATCATCGGTCTGTTCGCATTCGGATTTTATTTTATTTTTGCCCCTCCCCCCCCCCCCCCGCCGCCGTGGGAGCTGGTGGTGGTGGTGGCGGCGGCGGCGGCGGCGGCGCTGGTGCTCGTGACGCTGGTGCTGGCTGGTGGTGCCTGTGCGTGTGTGCGTGCGCGTTGATGGATGTGAGGCCATGTTCGCTACTCTTTGTTCTGTTGCATGGTCTCTTGACTGGCATTCATCCCCGCCCGCCTCCACACCCACCCACCCACCCACCTCCCCCCCAACCCCCAACCCCCCCAGCCTGCGACGGGGTCTGGGACGTGCTCTCGGACGAGACGGCCTGCGCCATTGTGGCCAGCGACACGGACCCCATGCAGAGCAGCCTGCGGCTGATCGAGCAGGCCCTGCTCAACGGCAGCACGGACAACGTCACCGTCATCGTGGTCCAGTTCTGCTGAGGGCGCTCGGTGGCAGCAGCCGACAGCGGGGCTCGGGCTGCAGGCAGACATCTTTTTTTTTGTGGGCAGCACGGGCAGCACAGCAGCAGGGCCTCCCGTGGTTGCCACAGCAGGCAGAGGGCAGCTCACCGTCCCTCCCCCGGCCACCATCTCACTCCCGGACACTCAAAATGGCACACGCTCCTTCCACAATCTCCCATCCCCTCGTCACCCTCGGTCCCCCCACCCTTTCGCCTGTTGTGTGAGGGAATCTAGATGGCCACACCCCCGAATCCCCCTTCCTTTCACAGCTTCCCATTTAATCATCGAGCGACGCGCACCGCGCCGCCCCTCCTCTCCCTCCCTCATCCCCCCCCTCCTCCTCATCCCCCCCCCCCCGGCCAGGCTTGCAGCATCCCGATCGCCGTTTTCCGTTTTTTTCGTCACCCCACCCTCTCCTCTCGCCCTCCCTCCTCTTTCTTGCTTGCTTGCTTTCTTTCTTTTGGATTCCATTCTTTGGGTTGGAACGCAAGCCGACTGTAGGGGATGTACGTGCACGTGGACAATGACAATTTGGGTGGCATCTGTGTGTCGTCCGAGTCGGTGTGTCTGCTGTGCGTCTTCGAAACTCTTTCTTCTTCTGGGTCCGGTTGAAGGCTTCCTTGTTTTGAGTTTTTTTGTTTTCCGACATGTCGTCGGCAATCTGTCGGCAATCTGTTTTCCTCGTGGGGCCCGGCCCCCTCCTCACCCCCCTCCCCCCTCGCCGATGTCGCACTGAACAAGCCGGGCTCCCGCCTCCTCTGCCCCCGCTGTTCCAAAAGACTTCTTATTTTTCAGACCATCTTGAGCGGGGACGAACCCGCCTGACAGGAGGGGGAAAAACGTGTTGGCCCGGGGACAATGGGGCAATTGCCGGAGAAGAACGATGAAAGGGGGTGAGGGACCCTGACATCGCTTTTGACACGGGAATGTGGGAGCATCACACCGAGGTGCTTTTTGCTCGCCGCAGCACATTTCTTCTTGCGGGCGTCAATGAGTACCCCAACTCCCGCTCCTGAACAATCACCGCTTCTGCACCAAGCAGAGGCGGGCTATAGCTCTGACGAATCCCGAGAGTTGGCCGTGAAGCCCATTCGCAAGCCATTCTATCTCACCTTTAAGGTTTCTCCGGTGCGCTCTATCTGAGCTCGTTTTTTATTTTTCTGGTTAGTTTTGGGCAATCATGGGCCTCATTCTTGCCGCGATTATTGCCGCTGCCGTGCTCGTCGTATTCTTCCTTCGGCGGGTCTGGTCTTTGGTTTTTTTAGCACCGCACCACGCTCATTTTTTTTGTGATAGATTCCGGACCCACGACCTACGGCATCGCTTTCCGATATTCTCTCCCTGGTCCAGAATGGGGCCGGGCAGACCTGGGTCCCTGGGATGTCCAACACGTATTCCTATGTTGTTGATAGGTCTTTTCAACACCCTCGGTACTCTGAGAATTGACGCCTGCTTTTTAGCCTTTTGATGATCGGGAATGCCCAAACTGGCGAGCGCAAGATGTGGCTGAATGGCACTGCTCTCGCTGCCGCTCATGGGCTCGCCGTTCCCATCACTTGGTCGCACTACTCCATTTCCGCCGGCGGTCGCTATGTCCTCTTCGCCACGGATGATGTCGCCGTGTATCGCCACTCCTTCACGGCCCACTTCATGGTGTACGACAGCCAGAACGACTTTGTCTTCTCGCTTTCCGAGACCGAGAGCGCCGGTGGTCTGTTTCGGTTCCTTACCCACCACCCGTCGTCCTAACCCCGGTTGACGCATTATTTTATTTTTTTTTCGGTCATCCTGACCCCGGTTGACGAATTAACACTGTAGGCCTCACCAAGCAGCAGTTTGCCCAGTGGTCGCCCTCGGCCAGCGTGCCGACGGTCATCTTCGGGCGTGCCAACGACGTGTACACGGTGCGGATCACGGACGCGGCCACGGTGGAGACCCGGGTCACCCAGGACGGCAGCGCGGTCATCCTGAACGGCATCGCCGATTGGGTGCACCAGGAGGGTCCGCCGACATGCCCCCCGGTCGCATCCCCCACGCCCACCCCCATCCCACGGGGGATTGTTCCGCCCCCCGACATCACTTTCGACATCGTCCTTTTTCTGCCCAACACAGACACTGATGCACCACCGCGAGTTTCGCTCACTCACCTGTGCGCTCACCACCATCGGGGGTGTGGTGCTGTGTCTGTGTGTCTGTGTGCAGAGATCATCGAGACGGACACGGCCGTCTGGTGGAGCCCCGACGGGCAGAAGGTGGCCTTTGGCTCCTTCGACCAGGTCCGCCGCCCAACCATCAACAGCAGCAGCATCAACCACCACAACCACCACAACCACCACAACCACCACAATCACCACAACCACCACAACCACAACCACCGTCGTTGTCATCATCCAATCGTCAGCAGCAGCAGCAGCAGCAGCATCAACCAGTCATCTCCAGCATTCAACGATCGTCACCTCACACATGCCACATGCCGTGCACTCTGGAGCCCCTCTCACGAACACCCTCTTTCCCCGCGCCCGCCCCCACCAGACTGCGGTGCCCGTGTGCACCCTGCCCCAGTACGCCTACGACGTGACCACCGCGGCCATGCAGACCTTCCGCTACCCCCGGCCCGGCGACGGGCTGGCCGTGGTGTCGGTCCGGGTGTTCGACGGGCAGTCGGTCTTCACGGTGCCCCTCGAGGAGGGCTTCATCTACCTGACCCAGCTGCTCTGGATCGATGACCACACCTTCTTCGTCATCCAGGCCCCACGGTCCGCCGTGAGGAACGCACACAGACATCATATGATGATGATTTTGGATGATTGGATGATGATGATGACTGGATGATGATGATGATGATGATGAGGGTGAGAAGGACGATTGGAATGATGATGTTGTTGTTGATGTTGATGAGCGGGTGGTGTTGATGATTGGATGATGATTGGATGATGTTTGGAAAGATGATGAGCGGATGATTGGATGATGGCGATGGTGATGATGGAGGTGATGATGACGACGACGACGACGAGATTTCATCCAATCGCCACTCTTCACACACCCCACCCGCCCACAGCAACCAGGAGAGCATCGCCTACGTGCTGTGGGACATGAGCACGGGCACCCCGGTCAAGTCCCTCCGAACGGACCTCTCCGTGGGCCCCTCGGGCTGGGTGCACGCCCCCACCAGCGCCATCTACCTGCCCGGTCCGCACCTGACCCCCCGCACCTGCACCTGCACCCGCATCCTCCAGCCCCTTCTATCGCTGTCTGTCATTTGCCGTTCTTGTCGATCATCCCACTGAGGGTGATGGCGATGATGGTGATGAGACGGTTGAATGCAATGGGCTTTCTCTGGCCCAGATGGATGATGATTGTGATGATGATGATTGGATGATGATTGGATGATGATGATTGAATGATGATGATGATTGAATGATGATGATGATTGAATGATGATGATGATTGAATGATGATGATGATGATTGAATGATGATGATGCTGATTGAATGATGATGATGCTGATTGAATGATGATGATGCTGATTGAATGATGATGATGGATGCTAATGCTGACGATGCTGGCTGCTTTCGACACAAACGGGTGCCCCGACGATGACACGCCCACCATATGCCATCGTGGGCACCTGCCATCCACCATCTCGCCTTCTTCCTCCCGCCAACCCGCACGCCTCGCCCCACTGCAGCCCCCCACAACGCCATAGTGGGCATCGGCCATCCACCATCTCACCTTTTTCCTCCCCCGCCCACCCGCACGCCCCACTGCAGCCCCCCACAACGCCATCGTGGACATCTGGCCGGCCCCCGACGAGTTCGACGGGGTGGTGTACATCCCCCTGGCCGACCCGACCCACCCCAAGTTCCTCCCCCTGAGCGCCGACGTGACGGCCCTGCTGGGCTACCGGCCCGACACCCAGCAGCTCTTCTACCAGATCGCACACCCCACCCCCATGGACCGTGAGGTCCGTGCACCCCCCAGATATCTGGATCCAACATGCCCCCATCTGCCCCATATATCTGCGCATCAAGATCGCACACCCGACACCCCCATGGACCGCGAGGTCACCCTCCTCCTCCCCCGACCGTTTTTGGTTGCTTCGGGTTCGGTGTATACCCTGCCCCTGGAGGTTGGCGGGCAAGGAATTCACCACCACCTCCACCACCTCCACCCCTCTGACTGTCTGGTTCAGGTGTACGCCCTGCCCCTGGAGGTTGGCGGCAAAGCGGGCAGCCCGGTGCCCGTGCTGACCGGCTCCCTGACCGCGACGGCGCTGCTGTCCCCCTCGGCCGAGTGGGCCATCGCCTCCGTCACCACCAAGGACGCGGTCCGTAGGCAGGCGCCAGCCCACACCCTCGCACACTCACCCGTCACTCCATCCCTCTCCCATCCCCTCCCGACGCACCCCCCCTCGGCCCATGAGTGTCGTCGCACACCCTGCCGCCATCCGTCCCCCCGTCCCTGTCCGATGTCATGATCCCCCCCGCACTGTTGGTGCCGGACCCCCCCCCCCCCCCCCCCCCGTGGCGACCCCCATGCCATTCTGCATATATCCCACCCCTCTTTCCGTCGCCCCCGCAACGACCCCATGAATGCGACCACCCTCGACCTGGCACCCTTTCATGCCCTCATACATACACCCTTCCTGATCCCCCTCCCATCCCCATCCGCACCCCGCAGCCCATCCCCACCCGCGCCCCCGCAGCCCATGAACGTGACCACCACTCATTCGCCCTTCCGTATTCCCTCCCCTCTTCCCACCCGCGCCCCCCGCAGCCCATGAACGTGACCACCTTCGACCTGACCAAGATGAAGGCCACTAGCATCATCGAGGACAACGCCGACCTCAGCGCCAAGCTGGTCCGCCACCCTCACCCCCCGGCCCCCAGCCTCCCACCAGCCACCCTCACCCCCGGCCCACCAGCCACCCTCACCCCCCGGCCCACCAGCCACCCTCACCCCCCGGCCCACCAGCCACCCTTTGCTCCACCCTTCCCCCCACTCGCGGACCTTCAGTCGGGGTCAACGGCGAGCTCGGTGGGAGGCTGTGTGCAATTGGCATCATCCAATCGTCATCACCCTTCATTCATCATCCCGTCGTCTCCATCCCTCCCCCCTCCCGGTTCCCCTCCTCGCAGTCTGCCCGCCAGATGCCCACGGCCGAGTTCATCAGCTTCAAGCCGAGTTACCCCGATGCGGCCAGCATCAACATCAAGCGGCTGCTGCCCCCAGGCTTCGACAGCCACCGCAAGTACCCCGTCCTGTCGTACGTCTATGGGTCTGCGTCTCTGTGTCGATGTTCTGGGTGCCTGCCGGTCTATGTCTGTGCTGTCTGTCTGTCTGTCTGTCTGTGCTGTCTGTCTGTGCTGTCTGTGCTGTCTGTCTGTCTGTCTGTCTGTGCTGTCTGTCTGTCTGTCTGTGCTGTCTGTCTGTCTGTCTGTCTGTCTGTCTGTCTGTCTGTCTGTCTGTCTGTCTGTCTGTCTGTCTGTGCTGTCTGTGCTGTCTGTGCTGTCTGTGCTGTCTGTGCTGTCTGTGCTGTCTGTGCTGTCTGTGCTGTCTGTCTGTCTGTCTGTCTGTCTGTGTCTGTCTGTGTCTGTCTGTCTGTCTGTCTGTCTGTCTGTCTGTCTGTGTCTGTCTGTCTGTCTGTCTGTGTCTGTCTGTCTGTCTGTGTCTGTCTGTCTGTCTGTGTCTGTCTGTGCTGCTGTCTGTCTGTGCTGCTGTCTGTCTGTGCTGCTGTCTGTCTGTGCTGCTGTCTGTCTGTGCTGCTGTCTGTCTGTGCTGCTGTCTGTCTGTGCTGTCTGTCTGTGCTGTCTGTGCTGTCTGTGCTGTCTGTGCTGCTGTCTGTCTGTGCTGTCTGTCTGTGCTGTCTGTGCTGTCTGTCTGTCTGTGCTGTCTGTCTGTCTGTCTGTCTGTCTGTCTGTCTGCCCCAATTCCTGTGCATCCGTCTGGCTCTCTCTGTCTCTCTGTGCCTCCCTATTGGTGGGTTTGTGGGTCCGTCCCGCCGGACCGGTCTGCTCACGCTCGTCCCTTCCTCCCTGCCCGGACCGCCCCGCCCCCCCATCAGCGGCCCCGGGAGCCAGCAGGCCAAGAACGCATGGGCCATGGACTGGCCTACGTACCTCGCCAGCACCTTCGACGTGATCGTCCTCTACGTCGATGGGCGGGGTACCGGCGCCCGGTCTGGCGGCCTGCCGCTCCCCCACCCGCCTGCCTGCCTGCCTACTCCTCATCCACGCAGCCTCGGCACCATCCATCCAGTCATCAGCAGCATACAGTCATCAGCAGCATCACCACCACCACCATCGCCGTCGTCGTCGCTTCAGCATCCTCAGCATCCTCAGCATCATCCAATCGTCACCAGCATCCAGTCATCATCATCCAGCATCCAATCATCGTCCAATCATCATCATCCAGCCATCATCAACCATCACTGTGACTTCATCTGACCACCCCTCCCTTCCCTTCCCTCCCTGCCCTTCCCTTCCCTTCCCTCCCTGCCCTTCCCTTCCCCCCTACAGCGGACGCCCCTGGATGCACCAGGTGAAGAACCACCTTGGTGTGCTCGAGGTCGAGGATCAGATGGCCGCCCTCAAGGAGGCCGCCTCGTGGCCCTTCGTCGACCCCGATCGGCTCTCCATCTTCGGCTGGTCGTACGGTCCGTGCTCTCTGTTGGCTGGCCCTGTCTGGCCCTGTCTGTGTCTGGATGTCTCTGTTTGCATCGACCCTTGGCCCACTTTCGGCTGGCCCCCCGTCTCTTGCCAGTCTGGCTGTCTCTCTGTCCGCCTGGCTGTCTCTCTGTCCGCCTGGCTGTCTCTCTGTCCGCCTGGCTGTCTCTTGCCAGTCTGGCTGTCTCTTGCCAGTCTGGCTGTCTTGGCTGCTTCTCTGTATTATGTCTGGCTGCGAGTCTCTCCGTCTGTCCGTCCGCACTAACCGGCAACAGCCGACTCCCCTTTCGAATTCTCATCGCCGCACTCCTGTCCCCCCCCCCCCCCCCCCCCCCCCTAGGCGGCTACATGACCCTGCGCTGCCTGTCCTCCGAGTGGCGCAACATCCTCCGGACGGGCGTGGCCGTGGCCCCGGTCTCCGACTGGCGCTACTACGACGCGTCCGTTATGTCTCTCCTGCTGTGTGCGTGTGCGTGCGTATATATGTGTGTGCCTCTCTGTTCTCCGACTACGACGCCCGCTGCTGTGTGTCTCCGACTGGTGCTCCGAGGACGCGTCCGGATCTCTGTCCCACCTGTGTGTGTGTGCGTGCATATTCTGGCCTTGAAGGCTTGCACTCCACTCATCCCGCCACCCGCCACCCGCAGTGCCTACACGGAGCTGTACATAGCACCCCCGCAGCCCCCCTCGCGCTCACTTTCTATTCACGCTCACCCACACACGCACACACACACCTGCAGTGCCTACACGGAGCGATACATGGGCACCCCGCAGACCAACCCGGACGGCTACAAGATCAGCGCCGTGGTGGAGCCTGAGCGGGCCTTCAACCTGTCCACCGCCCCCAACTTCTTCCTCGGCTACGGCACCGCCGACGACAACGTCCGTGGCCGGCCCGGGAACTCCTCTGCTGTGTGTTGCGCGCACCACACACACACACACACACACACACACGACGCACACATCACCACAACACAGGCGGATCTGCGGAGAGCAGCCTGTCATTCAACCACCACCACATCACACACAAATCAACGCAACGCAACGCAACGCAGCTCTCATCAGCACACTCTGCCGTGACCCACACACACCCAACGCACCAACAACATCGACATCAGCTCACTCTCAACACACACCCCACGCCGTGCCACGCACCACACAGGTGGCCCCCCAGAACAGCCTGCTGGTCATCCAATCACTCTTGCACAACAACCACATCACACGACGGACACAACACAACACAACGCAACGCAACTCAACACACACACCACGCTTTTCTGTCGTATCGCACACCACACAGGTGGACCCCCAGAACAGCCTGCTGGTCATCCGGCGCCAGATCGACAACGCCGCCACCAACATGATCTCCCAGGGCTTCCCCAACGACCAGCACTCCATCAACCTGCCCCACTCGCGCGCCTACATCTGGAAGCTGGTCCGCACCGCTTGCGGGGAGCGGTTTTGTGTGTCTTCGTGCTTGCTGCTGCTGTGCGATGCGATGCGATGAGAGCGTGAGCTGGCCAGCCAAACCATGCGGTGGATCCCCTTGTTGTGGGTCCTGATTTCCGTTTCCGTTTCGGAAGATTGGTCGTGTTCTTGGCTGACCCTTGTTCGCTGCTGCTGCCTGCTTTGCGTATGTTGGCCTGGTGGGGCACTGCCTGCCGACACACTCTTTTGAAGTTCGGGTGTCGTGCTGGCTGTTTGTGTCTCTGAGCCTCTGCCCCGTGTCTGTGCCGCCCCGGGGTCCTTTGCCGTCCCGTCCCGTGGCTCACCTGCGGTTTGATTTTCCGTCCCCTCAGGCCACCCGGTTCATCATGGACAACCTCGATCTCGTGCCCAGCGCCACCGCCCCGGCCGACACCCCCAAGCCCTTGTCCACCACGGCCTAAAATAAGCGGCGGCACTCTCTTTTTTTTGCCGCCGAAGATATTTTTGTCTTCGTGTTCTCTCGGTGGCGTAGTCTACGAAAGGGTATTAAGTCGCGATGGCCGAGTGGTTAAGGCGAGAGACTAGAAATCTCTTGGGGCTTCCCCGCGTAGGTTCAAATCCTGCTCGCGACGAATCATTTTTTCAAGCTTGCAGAAAGTTCGCCACCAGTTCGTGGAAAGATGGTGGTTCTGCTGCTGCTGGGCGCCCGAAACTTCGTTTGTATGTGACTTGGCCGTGACCGCCCAGTTCCCACATCACGTCTCACCCCCCCCCCCCCCCCCCCCCCCCCCCCCCCCGGGACAGCGAGGAAATGGGCAAGGGCCGTGAGACGTATTGACAAGGCGAACAAACAGAAACGAGGCAAAAAAACCCATAAAAGCAGGCGGCGGGGGGGTGAATGGGGAAACGACCACCCCACCCACCCAAGATCATCAATCAGCCAATCAACAACAACAAGAGAATGATGCATACAAAAGGCGCGGGGGGGGGGCAGCAACCGACCGCCCCCAGAAAAAGGACAAGCAGAGAAATTTATAAAAACCATCAATCTATATAATTAAATAAATCAGCCAATATGACGACGGAGGCCAGGAAGGTCATCACGGCACACAAGACACACAAGGCAGAGCACACACATCGAAACAAACACCAAGACAAATACCAGCGAAGATACACACACACTGCAAGGCACTCGTCCCTGGCCCAGGGTGGTGGTCATCAGGGGGTCGCGGCTCACACCTTGGACTCGGCCGGGGCGGGGATGGGGGCGGCCGGGGCGGCGGCGGCCTTCTTGGCGGCCCGCCGGCGGAGCAGCATCAGTCCCACGACCGCGGCCGCCACCAGGGCAACGGCACCCACCGAGCTGCCCGCCGCGATGGCGAGGGTCGTCCCCGTGCTGACCACGGCCGGGTCCACGGGCACTGCGGGCGGGCGGGCGGGCGGGAAGAGGAGGGGCGGGGCAGGCAGCAGAGCAGGAAGAGAGATTGTATGAGGACACGGTGAGGGAGCGCGGTGGGGATGGCGGACCGCTGATGCCGGTGATGGGCAGGATGGCCGCCAGGGCGGCCTTGGGGGCGGGCACCAGGTCGCCCGCATCCTCGGCGCTGTTGGCGCCGGCCCGCAGCAGGAAGCGCACCTCGGACACGTGGCCCGGGACGAAGTTGCCGAACTCCGCATCGAATTCTGCGGCGCCACACGGGGTGGTGGGCGAGTGGAGAGAATATGTGTGAGGTGAGTGGCACGAAGGGCAATGGGAGTGGTAAGTGGTAGTGGGTGGGTGGGTGGATGGGTGCGGTGGTGGTGGATGCAGGGGCGGACCGAGCTCGGTGATCAGGTTGGCGTTCATGTCCACCCCGAGGGCGAAGTGGAAGGCGACGATGTCCAGGTGGAAGGTGACGTTCCACACCATGGTCCCCGTCCGGGTGACCTCCAGGTGCAGCTCGGGGATGGCCCCCCAGAAGGCCGGCGCGTTGTTCACCACAAGCACCTGGCTCTCCGCCTCGGGGCACGAATCGCCAGCCTGCGGAAATGCAAAAATGAGAGAGAGAGGGGGTGGTGGGCGACGGAAACCATGTTGGTGAGTGGAATCGTTGGTGCCAGGGCGAGGGTGTCATGACGAGGGGCGAGAGTGCGTGGTGACCAGCCGTCGTGCGGGCGTGCGTCGAACAGGGGGGTGAGTTGGCGCGTGCGTGGGAGGCGGCGATGGAGGTTGTGTTCTGGAGGACGGACGTGGGGCAGGGTGCACACCCGCATGCGGAGCATGTCGGCGTTGGCCAGGGGCACGTCGGCGTACAGCTCGCCCATGACGGTGCAGTGGCGGCCCCAGGCCAGGGCCGTGCCGCCGTCCATCTCGACCCACAGCTCGCCCGTGACGGTGATGTTGATGACGGTCGCCTCGCAGTTGCCCGGCACGATGACGTAGTCGGCGAAGTAGTCGCCCTCGGTGCCGCTGGGGCAGTGCTCGGCCTCGCGACACGTCACGTGGGACCCGATCCGGTAGGTGCCCCCCAGCAGGCAGGTCGTCTGCTGGTTCCGGATGCGCATGAAGTAGGCCCGCTCGCAGAAACTGTGGGGGGTGCACGACAATTGAAAGCGGTGAGGAGGCTGTGGTTGGAACACGGGATGGTTGGCTGTTTGGCGGTGACAGGAGCAACAGCGAAGCGGGGCGGGATGGGGGGTAGGGCAGGGCAGGGCGGGCTGGGCGGGCAGGCGGACCGGGTCGGGTCGGCGCAGTTGTCGTCGGCCGGCTCGGGGATCAGGTCGATGTCACCCAGGGGCAGCGGGGCCGCGGTCAGGAAGGGCAGGCCCTGCTCGTAGGGGTAGTTGGTCCAGATGGAGAAGTGCAGGATGTACTCGGCGTCCGCATGGGAGAAGTACGAGACGCCCTTCTCGAAGCCCGTGTAGTTGACCACGTGCATCACGTCGACCGTGGCCGAGGCGTCCACGCTGATGGTCTGCTCGATCAGGATCTCCATCGACTGGTACCGGCGCCCGTAGACGGGGTCCCCATTCGGGTCGATGCCCGTCAGCACTGTCGACAGGACGTGCAGCGGGATGTGCCAGAGCATCTTGTCGTCGATCACCTCGGTGATGACCGACGGGCACGCGGCGATGGTCGAGAGGAGCTCCCGGAAGGACATCTCCACGTCACAGGGCATCGCCGGGTCGGGCACGACGATCGTGGGCACCGGCAGGCAGGCCGGATCGCCCACCAGCGGAGGCGGGCCCGCGGCGATGACGAACTCGCTCAGGCCGAAGCCGTCCACCTTGACGACCAGCTCGTCCCCGTCGACGAGGGCCTCGCTAAAGGTGGCCGCGTGGAAGGACGCGACCGGGCAGTCAAGGGCCGATGCGACGGCCCAAAGAATCGACACGAGGAAATAAATGGTTGCCTTCATTGTGGAGAGGCGGCGAATGGAATGGATGGTAGAAGAAGCCGAATTGAATGTTGTTTCAATGGAAGTGGCGCTGTTTTCTGATTTTCATTTCATAGGGTTCTCGCCACTGCCAATATTTGAAAGTTTGTGCGAATTGAGGAGCGGCCTCGTTTCCCCTTCCCAATTTTTTTTACCGCGCCCAAAGGGCCTGCCATCGGCGGTCGCGGCGGCCTTGGGATGACACAGAACCACTTGGCGGGAGCTTGAACAAAATATTTACTACTGGACCCTGTTTTACCGCCCACAGTCATTCCACCAGCCTCCTCGGGCTCCAAATCAAATGGGAACTCCCCTCCTCCACTCTGCTCCCTTTTGTAACACTCCCGATGATGGGGGAAAAACGTGTTGGCCCGGGGACAATGGGGCAATTGCCGGAGAAGAACGATGAAAGGGGTGAGGGAAGAAAGAAAGAAAGAAAGAGAGGGAAGAGGAGAACGATACAAAAGGAAAAGAAAGGAAGATGATGGCGCTACCCGTTCGTGGAAAGTTTGTATCGTCTCCTCTTCCCTCTCTTTCTTTCTTCCCTCACCCCTTTCATCGTTCTTCTCCGGCAATTGCCCCATTGTCCCCGGGCCAACATCCCCCAAAGATGGCGATTCGCTGCTTGGAGTTTGTTGATTCAACCTACGGGGTCCTTTCGGCTATGTTGGAAGCAGCCGAGGCTGAAGGAGGGGACAGTATTGCGATCCAAACTGATCCAATCAAAATTGCTTCGAGGGGAGCGGGACCAGATTTTGAGGCAGCCTCGGTTTGCCCGTCTCGAACCCATTTTGTTTTTCTTATTGATAATTCCCTAGACACAAACAGACCCACTTGACATCATTTTAGGGACCAGACAACCTACAGACATACCTCTGGACGACCCCAGTCTCCAAGATTTTCTCCGCGACATCCTTCCGATCCTCGAACGCGATCTCGAACTCAACCTTCAGTCACACGCCTTTGACGGTCTGCTGAGTTTCTTCCTCCGCGCCTAAAGCATAATGCAAATGCAAACGGTGTTTTTTTTTTAGGTTATGATGTCCAGTGGGACGACCCACGAACAGGTGTCACCCGTCTCCACACCCTGACTCTTCCGACCGCCCTCCGGCCGGCCTCCCCGGGCAAGCAGCCCTCATCGGCCCCGCAAGGGGAGACCTCGGATCACTCAGGCGAAGGCCTTCAATGCACGAGCCTCGCCTGGAATTCAGTAGGACGCGTTCTGGCGGTCGGGTCCGTGACTGTCGTTTCACCAACCCACCAACTGTCTTCCTCACCCCTCCTTCCCTTCCCCGCTGTCTCCATTCCCCCCGGTTATGCGGGCCGTGGCGCACATTCCGGGATGCAGCTTCGGACGGCTCGATCATACCTCGTGGTGCGATCACAAGTCTGTACCGCCCCGGCCCTTCCATCGAACACAAAGAGCAGAGGGCACCCACCCACCCGCCGACCACAAAGAACGTCACGGTGTCCGATGTTATTTCACACTCCAGCTTACCCCCCCCCCCCCCCCCCCCCACACACACACACACATGTTTTCCCGTTACTTCTTTCCTTCTTTACTCCACACACACAGCACAAACGCTCATGTCCACTTCCGAATCCGACAGGGGCGTGCTGGCACGCTGGTCGCTGGCCAGTCGCAAGCTGCAGGCCGATCAGCCCGACGTCATGGTGGAATGCTCGGTCCGTGCGGCGCCCTTGTCCCACTGCTGGTGATGATGATGATGATGATGATGATGATGATGATGATGATTGGATGGTGATGATGGCGGTGGTGGTGGTGTGTGGAGCAAAGGTGGTGGTGATGATGGTGATGGTGGCCGGGTGGATGTCTGGGTGGTGACGGTGGCGATGATTTGAGGCTACCCGGGCCAGCCGCGCACACGCACACACGCACACCGGCGGTGTACTGGGTGATGTCGATGTCCGACCCGTGGGTGCGTGAGGATCCGTGCCAAAAGGCCGTGTGGACAGATCAGATTGGAGAGCATCAGATTGGAGAGCGACTGAAGAAACGTTTTTCACTGCTGATGACTTCACCTTTTTATTTTAAATTTAGGTTGAGTCATATTCTAAAACCTCCATTGTCAAGAAAAACCGTACGTTTTGACGCACCTGACATCCCCCCCCCCCCCCCCCCACACACACACACACACGCTACACACGCCCATGCAGAGCTGCCTGATGTGCCTGGCGGCCCACCCGACCCTGCCGGCCGTCATTGCGGGGGGCACGTACATGGGTCTGTCTCCGCCTCCCCGCCTGGTCCCCCGGCCCCGATCCTCCGCGCCCTGTGAGAGAGGGCCACACGGCCCCCACGCCCCCAGATCGTCAGGCCCACCTGTGAGATCGGCACATCACTTTCCACCCGACTCGCCCTTCTCTTCCTCTCCGCTTGTCCTCATCCCCATTCCTTCCTCGATTACCCATGTCATCCATGCACCTCATTGGCCTTCCGTCTTCCTCCCCTCCGCCCCTCCGCACGGCAATAATCGGCTGCCCTCGCCTCGCATCACCAGCCACTGAATCACGTCAGGGCATCCTGACACCCGATCATCTTCGTTCCCCTCTGTCGTTCGTCAGGCGAGGTGCTGGTGTGGGACTTCACGGCCCCCGAGCCGCTGGTCGCCTCGTCCCGGCTCGAGCGCGTCTCCCACCGGGACCCCGTCTCGAAGGTCCGTTTTCGGATGGCGGTCTGACTGCGCTGGGTCGTTGTTGTCTGGGACCAAATTTTCGTTGGGCGTCCCAAAATTTGCCCGAATTTCCAACCGGCCCTAGTAGCTCAGCGGAAGAGCGCACGACTGAAGATCGTAAGGTCCGCGGATCGACTCCGCGCTGGGGCAAAAATAAATTTTCATTTTTCTGGGCTCGACCCTGGCGTCATTCCACTTTTTCCCCTTCCTTCTTGGCGTCCCCAGGTTGCCTGGGTGAAGACCCCCGGTTCCTACGACAAAAACGCATACCTGGTCCGTCCGGTCTCCTCCTCCCCCTTCTTCATGCATTCCACGCGCCTTTCCCCCGGGTCATCATGACCACCCTCCCCCTCCCCCGCCACAGCTGGTGTCCTCGGCGACGGATGGACTGCTGTACGTCTGGTCGCTGGACAACAGGCTCACCCAGCCCATCGGAATGTCCGCGGGAGGCCACGCCTTGTGTGCGGCACAACCCTCCCGACTTTGAATTTTGACATGCCGCGCCTGCCTGCCGAATCAGCTCCTTGTGGTTGTTGTCGCGGTGGTGCGGTGGGCCCCCCCTTTTTCATGCTGCAACAATATCCGTTTTGATCAGTGTGCTCCAGTTTGGGTCATTTCGGGATGTTTGTCCCGCGCCCGCACGTTGCTGTGCGCTGCTGTCGTTGCCCCCTCGCGTGTTCCCCCACCCCATTCGTGCGCTCATGCGCTCTGCTTGGCATGGCGTGGGGGGGTTGTCGGGACAGGTACCAGGTGAAGCCGTCCCCGGGCAAGGAAATCGTGGTCGGGGGTCCGTCAATATGTTGTTGTGCCGTCCCATCCCCCCCCCCCCCCCCCCCCCCCACGCGACATCAAACCATCATCGCGCCCCACAGCACACGGCACATCACCACAGGCCCCAAGCAACACAAGAAGTCGACAACAAACACAGGCAGCAAACCGGAGGCATGGATGTGGGGCAGTGCAGGAAGAGAGGCACTATGGGGGGTGGCGCGCGCACTGTGGCAGTCGGCGCGTCTGCGCACGCACGCGGGTGAGGGAGGTGCGGTGGTGGTGTGGCGGCGAAGGGCGTACCCATTGGACTCCCGCCATCTTCGGCGCACCTCTCACGACACGCCCTCCAACACACCTCCTTCCCCCAAATAGGCACGGCGCTTTCCTTCAGTTCCTTCGACCCGCAGACCTTCCTGCTGGGCACGGAGACCGGCTCGCTGCACCGCTGCAACCTGCGCCGCGACCCGCATTTTGGTCGCTCCCCAGATTCCATGCGAAAAGGTCTGCCGGTATTTCCTATTCCGCGTCGGTGGTCTAGTGGTAGAATATCACGTTGCCATCGTGGTGACCCGGGTTCAATTCCCGGCCGACGCATCATCTTTTTTCTTTCGGCGGCGTAGACGAAACCCTGCTGGCGAGTGACCCGATCCTGTTCTCGTACACGCCGCACACGGGGCCCGTCAATGCCCTGCAGGCCTCGCCCTTCCACCGGAATCTCTTCGCCAGCGGCGGGTCGGATGGCCGGCTGCTGTTCCGCTCCCTGCTGCAGGTCTGCGGCTATCCCCCCAGGGTACCATTTGCTTGCTGCAGTGTCCCCATCCTCCCCTCCGTCTTCCTGCTTTTGGCAATTGGTGTGCTGGCGCGATGATGACAGACCCCCCCCCCCCCCTCCCGACAGCTGTCCCATTCTCAACCGTTTTCTTCTGCAATGTTGGCGGAATGATGATGATGCATTCATTCCTTCTCATCCGTCTGCATTGTTGGTGCACATTTCTGGTGTCATGATGATGATGATGGTTGATGCCAGACGGCACCCGAGCTGTCCATCGACACGTCGGCCTCCATCTTTGGGCTCCACTGGTCGCCCCACCGGCCCGCCCTGATCGCCGTCGGGACGGCAAGGGGCGAGGTGCTGCTCTTCGACATCAAGGTCCGTCGCCGCGCCCTCCTCACCCCCACTGCTTTCCGTCCGGCGGCGTGAAAACACGGCTGATACAGGGCTGACACAGAGACGAAACGCAGCACAGCTGTCACGACACACAGCAGAAACGCAGCTGACAGAGCTGACACACACACAGCTGACACCTGACACACAGCTGACGTTACACGACACAGCTGACGGGTGCAGTGACATTCGTGCTGTCTCTGGTTTTTGTTTTCCCGTTACTTCTTTCCCTCTTTACTCCACACACACCTGACACACACAGCGGACACACACAGAGCGGACACACACAGCTGACGCACACAGAGCGGACACACACAGAGCGGACGCACGTAGCTGACGCACACACCCTGACCTGACGACACACACCTGACGACACACACACCTGACACCCCACCGCTCGCAGGCCAATCTCTACGCGCCCGTGCTGCAGCTGCGCCTGCCCGCCCCTCCGCCGCCGCCCTCCTCCTCCCACCTCCGCCATCACCCCCTCCAACAACCACAACAACAACAGCAGCAGCAACGCCAGCGCCCATCCTCCTCGCAGCCTCCCGACTCGCCCAGTGCCGCCCCCCCGCCCGTCTTCGCTCTGCAGTTCAACCACAGCTCCGAACTGCCCTACTTAGCCGTGGGTGACGGGCTGGGCCGGGTGATGGTCTTCGAACTGTCAAGCGAGCTGTCCGTCGGGCAGGACGGGGAGCGGGAGGCCCTGGACCGGCTGGCCGCGGGCAGCGGCGGGTCGGGCGATGATGACGAGCTGCGGGGCTGAGGAGGCGATTATTCATAATGGACGGGTTTTCTTTGCCGATTATCAAGAGGAGCATTGCCTTGAAACGGACGGACGGACGGACTGAACCGCCCCCCTCGTTGTGGCGGGTTGGAGGCCGCCGCCTACACGACGAGGGAAGCAGGACCTGAAGGGGTAGGTAGGTCGACGACGTGTGGGCGTGAAGAGGCGCTCGCGGTTGGGCTGGTTGGCGGTGCCGCCGGGGGCATGGCTGCCGTACCAGTCATAGGCCGGTTGGTGAAGTTCTCGTTTTTGGGCTGGAGGAGGGCTGGGGGACGTTGGGGAGGGAATACTGTCATTCGGATCGCACCTGGGGCTGACCTCGGCCGGGGGCGGGTCGATGGGGTCGAATGGACATGGGCGTTTTGAGCGCTTCCACCCGGATGGACATCGTCTTTGCCTGCGGCCGCAAGGTTGCCGGGGCGGCTCTTCCCCCGGGGCAGATGGCCCCATCGGGCGGCTATTACCCCAGGGGTCGGATATCCGGGATTATTTTATTGAACGGACATCGAGAGAAAAGAGGAGGAGTGTCGCGGTGAGAGGCCCAGGAAGATGATGTGGTGCCCGTCCCTCGATTGTGGTGGGCGTAGACCATCTTGATTCCCGAGAGCTGATCCAAAAGAAGAGGTCTTAGGCAAGCATCGAGCACAATCCACAATCGTTCGAAATGAGTCTTCAGACCTGCCGAAGAGCTCCTGTGTGCCGTTTTTCACGCTCCACAAGACTTTCAGGCACTGACACCATCATGAACAAAAGCCATGCTGTCGAGAAGTATACCTTCACCCTTAAAAAAACTGCCCAGTTACGTGAAGTATCGGCCCTTCCGAACAAGATGCGTCAGGAGCCGCCTCAGACTCAACCCTTTGGTTCCAACGGCGCTGAGGATAAATTGGCGCGGAGCCGGTGTTGGTGGTTAATCAGGCGCTCGCCGGCAACGCTCAGTGAAATAATCATTTCTCTCTCAAAAGTGCCGCTCGTGAAGGTCAGCAACCGCACAACCGCACTCCCCTGCACGGGCTTACGACATTTCCGGATGACGTTTCGCCGAAACAGCAAAAATGGCAACCAGAATTCGCCGCCGCAGAAAAACAGTTCAAGACGACCAGCCCCCAATCGTCCCGCCGTCCATCATCCCGCTTCCGCTTCGCCTGCCCCCTGAACTGCTGCCGATCCTTGTCGAGGCCTCCGACACACCGCTCCAGACCTACACCCGGCTGCTGGGCCTCTGCCACGCCACCCGGACTGCCGTCCGGGGCACCCCCCGCGAGCTGGCCTTCTTCTTCGATGACGGCACCAATGATGGCGAGGACCCGCTCATCCGCCAGGTGACGACACCCACGTCCGATGCCCTGGCGGCCCTGGTGGGGCCCTGCAAGGGGCTGGCCAAGCTGACCCTGGACTTGGAGACCCAGCCCAGGCACTGGTGGGGTGACAGCCGCACCGATGCCGCCTGGGTGGACGAGGCTTTCGCGGGTCACAGCCGCTTGTCCGTGCTCGAGGTCGTCCCGGCGCATGCCGCCCTCATGTCGGCTGTGGCCCGCATCGTGGGCCACCTCCACGGGCTGGAGGAGATCCGCCTGCTGAGGGTGAGGCGCCGCGACTTCGACTGTGACTGGGGGACCTTTGCCGAGCCCCTTCTGGCCGCCCTGGGCCGGTCCTGCCCGAGGCTCCGGTTGCACATGGACATGAAGACACACTTCCCTGGCGCCGCCCTGCAAGGGCTGGCCCCCATTGCGGGCACCCTCGAGGATGTCCAGGTTCCCCTTCAGTTTTCGGATTACGTATGGACCAAGAATGACGAAGAGAACAATGAGGCTGTCGTGGCCTTCTTGCGGAGCCTAGCCTCGGTGCGGAAGCTCTCGCTTTTCCGGCGCCCTGTCAATATCCCTGGGCTCCTCGCCCCGCTGGCCCATCTCAAGGTTGATTGGACCAGGGCGCTCTCCGTCGAAGGCCTCTGCCGTCTGGAGCGGCTGGAATTCCCCAACTTGTGCGCGACCGACAAGGACGGGATGGACGCCCTTGCCCGGCTGTTGACCGCCAACACGGCCACCCTCCGCACCGCCAGCCTCCAGCTTTTGCTGTGCGAAGAAACAGGATTGAGCCCCTTGCACCAGCTGGCGGGCTGGCTGGATGCGATGCCCCATCTGACTGGCCTCACGTTGATCCTGGAGGAGGTGCCTTCCCGGGCCGCCGTCTTTGGGGCACTGCCGCCGGGGCTGCTCGATCGGCTGGAGCAGCTCACCCTCGACCTCGGCCCGCCCCCTCGCGGGGCGGTGACCCACGACACGATCCGCATCGCCAGCATGCGCCTCCGGACGTTCTGCTTGGATATCCGTGCCCGGGGGTGGGGCTCCGTCCCAGACGCCCCCATCCTGGAGCTGGCCTGCCCCCACCTGGAGGCACTCACCCTGCCCAAGTCGATGATAGGCAGCGCCATCGATGAGCTGGTCATGGAGTGCCCCAGGCTGCGCTCGATCGAGGGGCTGCCGCCTCGCTGTCGGAACCGCTGGACGGCCATGCCCCACCTGGTGCGGGTGCGGGGCTGTTTCTGGAATGGCGAGGAAGAGGCCCCGGAGTGCTGCTCGTTGGACGGGCTGCCCCAGTTGCTGGAGGGGTCGCCCCGCCTGCGCCGGTTGCCCCGCCTGCGCCAGTTGTCCCAAGTCCCCTCTGACGAGCCTGCCGCCCTCGCCCAGCTGCTCGGGGCGCGCTCGCTGACCCGGCTCTCGCTCGATGTGCCCCTCAGCGCCCTGCCCAGTCTGCACGACCCCCTGAGGGGCTCGCGCACCCTGCGGCTGCCCGCCCAACTCGAACGCCTCGAGGTGACCTTCTTTGACCGGAGGGACATCGACACGTCCCCCGCCCTGCTGGTGGAGGCCGCTGGGCTGCGCTCGCTCACCGTCCGCCTGGAGCTGCCTGACTCCCTTCCGCACCGGCCGGCCCTGACCATCAACTGTCCGGCCTTGGTGGCCCTCGATGTTGACCTGTCCCGGCTGTGCTCGCTTGCCCTGAGTGGTCAGCATCCGCCGCTGCTCAACCTGGCCCTCAGTGCCACCCAGTCATCGCCATCCACCGCGGGCCTCTCGGATTGCCTGCTGGCTGCCGGCACCACCCTGCGTCGGGTCTCCCTGCGAGGTCCGGGCTTCTCGAAATGGCCCCGGCTGGCCGCAGCCCTGGGGCGGCTGCCCCAGCTGGCCGTGCTCGACCTGGCTGACCTGAGCGCCGATGAAGAGGTGACACTGGCTTGCCCCCATCTCAGGCGGCTGTGCCTCGGAGACGTGATGAAGATCCGCTCGCTGGTGCTCGACTGCCCGCTGCTGGAGACCCTCATGCTGTCGCGGATCAGCTTGGCCACCGCGGAGCGGTTCGAGCTGGCCGGGCCCGCCCCACCCCACCTGCGCCTGCAATGCCACCCCCCGTGGGGATTCGACAAACTGGTCAAGCGATTCCCCTGGCTGGGGCAGCTCCCTCGCACCTCGTAAGTTGTTGCCCTCATCCCCTCTCCACTCCCCCCACCAATCCTCTCAGCGTCCCTCCTTTTCGTTTCTCCATTGTTCTGTGGTCAGGGGGAGACTTGATCCCGCTGTTCTCGTCTGCGGACACCAGAAAAGCGAGAGCTTCCACACCGAGGCCAGGCTCCGCAAGAGCCAGTCCAGCGTCGTTGTTCTCTCGGCCTTCCTCGTTGCACGCCGAATCACAAATCTGAAGGGGGGAACCTGGACATCCCAGCCGGAGCCCCTCCTGCTCACCCTGAGGGTTCAATTCCTTTTGGCGTTTGTTTTTTTGGCCAGGATGTGAAGCGGTGTGTCAATACGCAAGATTCTTTGCGGTGCTCTTCGAGACTGCCCCCACCCCCTCTCCCGGATCGGTCGCGTGGTCCCCCAAGTGGCGCGGCGTGGGCGAACGAACAAAAGTCATGATTTTTTTCGGCTCGGGGAGATCAGGATCGGGGGGATAGAATGAATCTACACACAAAACGGGCGCAGGATGATGATGATGATGATGATTGCCGACGGAAGAGAGAGAGGGGGGAGAGGGACGCCCGAAACATACGAGGGCCGAGGGGGCCGCTTAGTGGGCCGCGTGGGCCATCTGGGAGGCGCTCTCCACCAGCCGCCTCAGGACCAGGCCCCACTGCGACAGCAGAGGCAGAGGCAGTGGCAGAGCAGAGGCAGAGCATGAGAGGCGGCCCAACGGAAGCGCACCCGGCAAAAAAAGGGGGCGAGGGGAGGGGGCGAGGGGAGGGGGCGTTGGGCAGGCAGACCTTGAGGGCGATCGGGTTGGCGATGATCTGCTTGACCAGCCCCAGCGCCTGGTCGTACTCGTTCTGGCGGCGCCCCCCAAATCAGCCCACCCCCAACCAACCAACCAACCAACCAACCAGACAGCCATCGAAAAAAGTCAGTCAGGGCCGGTTGAGATTTCCCTGAACCCGTTGCGATCCGTCTTCAGTTCTCAAGAAAAATCGGTGTGCATTGTTTCCCCTACCACCCCCATCTTCACGTCATAGATGGGTGGGCGGGTGGGCGGGCGGGTGGGGGTGAGGGCGGCCGAGCGGCAGACCCGCTCGATGTTGCCTGCGAGGTACTCGAGGGCCCCGACAATCTGCTGGTCGAAGGTGGGGTCGTCCAGCTGGCTGAAGAGCAGCCCCAGCTTGTGGGCAAAGTCCTGCAGCCGGCTCGCGGTGTTTTGGTCCTGACGGGGCGGGGGGAGAGCGATCGGATGGTGATGATGATTGGATGGTGCTGATGATGATGGTGGATAATGATGATGATGATTGGATGCTGATGCTGATGATGATGTTGGATAATGATGATGATGATGATGATGATGTTGATGCTGATGCTGATGCTGATGCTGATGCTGATGCTGATGATTGGATGATAATGACGATGATGATTGGAGAAACATGCCTGTGGGGCGGACGGACCATCAGGGGCGGGGTCACCGTGCGCAGCAGGTGGGTGCAGCACTGCACGATGCGGGCCCGCTGGGGGTCAGCGCGCAACTTGGGCAGGACGGGGCACCGCTCCAGGACCTCCATCACGGTCGTGTCTGCAGCC
This sequence comes from Paratrimastix pyriformis, assembly GCA_027972325.1. NCBI lineage: Eukaryota > Preaxostyla > Paratrimastigidae > Paratrimastix > Paratrimastix pyriformis. Next base: position 317,670 of record JAPMOS010000024.1, read on the forward strand.
CCCCGGGGGGGACAGAGAGGGAGAAGAATCGAATTTTGATCGAACACACTCCGAAAAGCAGGATGAGGGTGGATGATCCGATCCGATGGGATGGGATGATGGACAAACGCGGAGGGGATGAAAAACCGAGGGGGAAGAGCCCCACAATCCACAAAAAAACCCCACACAGACGCACATACCACGTCCCGTGGTCATGCGGATGATAGTGCTCTGCTGGGCCGGAAGGGAAGGGCAGGGACGGACCAGGGATGGAGGGCCGCGCCTGGACCAGCGGAGAGGCCGGCGCGTAGGCGGGCATCACCTGCAGCGGTCCCCCCCCCCCCCCCCACCACCACCAGAGACAGACGGGCGGACAGAGACACAAGTCAGCCTTGTTCGGGGGGGAGCTTGAGAGGGAAGGGACGTCAGAGTTCTTGGCGTGCCGTTGAAAAGTGGTTGCAGGTCAGGGGGGTGGGCGGGTATGGGCGGCGGGGCACCCGAGCGGACCGTGGCGGGCTGGGGCATGGGCGGCAGGAAGCCGGCCGAGACTGTCGACGCGGGCGAGGCGGCGGTCGGGGCTGGGGCCGGGGCCGGGGCGGCCACACCCATGGAAACCGGCTGCGGCATGCCGACAGGGCCGGGCACTACACACAGAGGGGCAGAGGGGCGGCGGTCAGCGCAAACCGACGGCGGCACGTGGACCGGCACCCAGCCGCGTGCGTGGGTTCCCTTTCGGCTCGTTATTTGAGAGCCTCCCCCATGATGGGCATTCAAACAGATGGGAGCATGTGGGGGCTGTCCCGTGTGGTGGGTGATGATGATTGGATTGGATGATGATTGGATTGGATGATGATTGGATTGGATGATGATTGGATTGGATGATGATTGGATTGGATGATGATTGGATTGGATGATGATTGGATTGGATGATGATTGGATTGGATGATGATGATGCTTGGATGATGATGATGATTGGATGATGCTTGGATGATGATTGGATGATTGGATGATGATCGATGATGGTGACGGTGATGACCGATGATTGTAACGACTGTGCTGATGATGATGATTGCGGGGGGGAGGGCGGACCGCGGCTGGGGGCGACGGGCAGCCCGGGGGTGATGGCCCGCAGGAAGGGCTTGTCGACGGGGGTCACCAGGCCCTTGAGGGCCTTCTGCATGGGATTCTCCAGGACAAAGCCCCGGTCCGCGGGGGCGGGGCCCGTGGGGGCGGGGGCGGAGGCGACACTGGTGGTGGTGGCGGCGGCGATGGGGGCGGCGGGCATCAGGGGCATCGGGGGAGGCGGCGGGGTGACGGAGAGGGGCGCGGGCAGCGGGGGCAGCACCGAGGTGGGCTGGGGGGCCGGCATGCCGCCGAAGGAGGTCGGGGCGGGGCCGCCGTGAAGGGGAGGGCCTCCTGGGGGGCGACGGAAATGGGGAAAGCCGGGATGATGGATGGATGATGGATGGATGGCGATGATGATGATGATGATGATGGATGGCGATGAAAAGGCCCAAGTCCAGTCCAGGAGGAGGGGGATGTGGAGGGGGATGTGGAGGGGGATGTGGAGGGGGATGTGGAGGGATGGAGGGGATGTGGAGGGGATGCGGTGGAGGAGGGGGGGGGACCTTGACTTCGACAGGGCGGAGGGTCTCCTTGATGCGCATGGCGAGCTCCTTCAGGGGAACGTCGTGGGGCTGCACAGTGGGGGGGCCGAGCCGCCGATGATGGGACGGGACGGGACGGGATGGGGAGGGGGAGAGGCAGATGGGCGAACGGAGGGCGATGAGTGTTGGCCCGTGGGGAGACAAGTTGTCGGGGTGATGGCATAGGAGGAGCGGAGAGGGGCGAGGGGACCGGACCGAGAGCGGGTCGCCCGGGGAGGGGGGAAGGGGATGCAACGAGGGGGTGGCGGACCGCGGAGAGGGTGGGCAGGATCTTGGCCAGGTACGCGTTGGCCTCCTGGAGCAGACCCTGGCCGGCCAGCGAGTAGGCGTACTGCCTGCACTCGCGGAAGCATCACGAACGGGTGAGTGAGCGGGCGAGTGAGCGGGTGAGTGAGCGGGTGAGTGAGCGGGTGAGTGAGCGGGCGAGTGAGCGGGCGAGTGAGCGGGTGGGGAAACGGTCGGCGGACTTGTGCAGCTCGACCACGGCCGAGATATTGTGCTGGCTGGCGGGGGCCGTCTGGAGCAGCACGGAGAGCTTCTCGATCGAATCCTGCAGCCGGGCCAGCGGGCTCCTGCGACAGGAACCAGAGAGCAGCAACGAACAGCAGCAGAACAGCGACCGAATGAGACCGGGGAAGACCAGACACCCGGAGGGACCATTTTCTGCACGGCAGACCAGACAGACAGAGAGGCATGCGTAGTGACCGCCAGACAGCACAGGCGACACAGAACAGAACAGAACAGGACAGAGCAGCCAGAGACGGGCACGGGAGGGACTTGTCAGAACAGCCAAATAACAGGCGGGCAGAACAGCCAAAGAACAGGCGGGCAGAACAGCCAAAGAACAGGCGGGCAGAGGTAGGCAGGCACACACACAGATACGCGGGGGGCCCAGTCACGGACTTGTTTTCGCCGCAGTAGCCCCAGGCCTCGAGGGACTGCTGGACGTTGCCCGCGCAGAGGTGCAGCACCAGAGCGGCCTCGGGGCGCTCCTTCTCAAGCTGCCGGGCGAGGGCCGCTGGGGGGGGGGGGGGGGAGCGATGAGCGCTGACCGCGAGAAATGCAGCCAAGGGCACAGCCAAGGGCACAGAGCACCCATCTGGTGGGCGGCGGACCGCACTGGCCGGCGAACTGGTCGCCCTTGACGTACGAGGCGAGGAGGGCCAGCGCCTGGCGCCAGTCGCGGGCCGGGGTGTCCAGCTGGGCCACGTAGCGGGGCACGTCCTCATTCAGGATGGCCTCAAGCAGCTGCGAGGGGCGCGGGCGCCAGACGGATGGGAGGCGGGAGAGGTGAGCGTCGGAGGGCGTCAAACGGACGCCTACTTTGTCATTCTGGGACAGAAACGCGAAAACACACACAAAAAAAGCTGCCGCCAAAATCCGAGTCGCTGGCTTCCCCTTCCGCCATCCTGCCACCAGGATGCCAATCAGACCATGCTGCCATGCTGCCATCATCCTGCCAATCCACCAACATGCCATGCCGCCGCGTGGCGCAAGGCGCACGGCACACTGCCACCAGCACCAGCCCAACCCGAGAGAGAGCGCGAAGGGCACTGGACTGGCGGACCTTGTTGAAGGGGGCCTTGGAGCTCTTGAAGTACTGGTGCACGGCGCCCTTCCAGTCCAGCGGCCCGGCATGCGAGGCGATGACCAGCGCGTCCGCCTGCAGCGAGAAACAGCCGCAGCAGCAGCAGCAGCAGCAGCAGCAGCACAAAACGGATGACAGGATGATCAAGAACAGGCAGACGGATGGCACATGAAGATCACCACGGAGGGGGCATGCCGATCGAAGAACCCGGCGGCCTTTTTTTGGGTCACGAACGACACTTGGCCACAATCAGATCAAAGGTGGCCACCGGGGGGGGGGGGGGGGGCAGAGGGGCGACGGACCATACGGCCGGCCTTCTGGCAGAGGTTCACCGCGGCGCGGAGGTTGCCCGTCAGCAGGCAGTCCGTCACCAGCCGGTCGGTCTCCTCGGGGTGCTCGTCTGACCATCCAAGGGGGGGGGGGGGGGGGGGCGAGGGGTTAGCGGGGTGGTGAGGTGGTGCGAGATGATGATGGATGGTGGATGATGGCAAGCCGATTGTGGGGTTCGGAACCAGAGTGCCGTGTGGGCGGAGTGCCTGCGGAGGAGCAACACGGGTCTTGAGGAGGAGGAGGAGGGGGGCTCCCGCCATCCGACAAGCAACACGCCCAGCAGCGATTGGCAGAGCAGGACCCGCTGGGGCGGCGGGGGCAGCCGCCTCCTCAGCCGCGGGCTTCTCAGCCTCGACAGCCGGGGCCTCGGGGGTCGCGGGCTTCTCCTCCTCCTTCTTCTCGCCCTCTGCCTCGGGGTGGCGGCAGGGGCCGGGGAGGCCTCGGAGGTGGCGGGAGAGGCCTCGGCAGCGGGCTTCTCCTCGGCGGCGGCCTCGGGAGCGACCGGCTTGTGCTCCTCGGGGGCGGGGGTGTCGAAGAACGAGATGCCGTCGTCGGCGGGGAGCTGCCGAGAAGGGGAGGGTGAGGGAGGAGGGGGGTGAGGGGAGCTGTCTCAGGGTCACCCCCATCCAATCATCCAATCCCCGCACCACCACCACCATCCAACAATACCACACCACTCCGATCGGACGGGTCGTCGGAGGACTGCATGGGGGGGGGGGGGGGGGGGGGGGCATCCCATCACCAATCCCCGCATCATCACCACCACCAACATCATGTACCGACCGGCAAGGGGCGGGTTCCTCGGGTTTCCAGTCACCCCATTACCACCATCCCATCACCATCAACATCATCATGTACCGACCGGCAATGGGGCGGGTTCCTCGGGTTTCGGGGCCTCAGGGGCGGGGGCGGCAGCAGCCGGGGCCGCGGTGGCCGCGGGGCAGCGGCCTGGTCGGCCGTGACGGGGACCGCAGCCGGGGCGGGGCGGCCGCAGGGGCAGGACGGGGTCGGCCCCGTGCAGCCGGCGAATCTCTTCCGGGTTGTATCCCAGGAAGTGCAGCAGCTCCGTCCGGGGCGCCTGCCCGCGGGGGGGGGGGGGGGGGGGGGGTGCGGGATGGAGGGCAGGATGATGGACGTGAGCACGCGTGGATGGGACGATGATCTGGGCGGGGCGATGGGCAGGCGAAGAGGTCAGGCGATGATGTGCGTGCGTGCGTGGGGGTGGGAGTGGGGGTGGGGGTGGGGGTGGGGGTGGGGGTGCAGGCGGGGCAGACGCACCTTCTGCAGGAGGATCTTGGCCAGGTTCCACGACTCCTTGAAGGAGGCATCCTGCTCGGCCTGTTGGGTTGGGGGGATAGGGAGGGGGTGAGAGGGGATGAGAGGGGATGAGAGGGGATGAGAGGGGATGGCGCGCGCGCGTTATGGTGAGGCCAAATCACAGCCGGATGAAGGAAAACCCCCAGGGCGAACCCGCTCGGCCTCATAGCAGGGGGGGGGGGGGTGGAGGCATCATTATGGTTGAGGGGACGACGGACCCGCTCGGCGCAGAAGGCGGCCCAGTCGCCGCTCTCCACCGTCTGCAGCAGCTTCCGCTGGGCATCCACGGAGGCGCTCTCCGGGGCAACCTGTGGCGCCACACAAGAGAAGAGGGGGGGGGGGGGGGGGGGAAGATGAAATGGAGGGTGTGGGCCAGCAGGCGAGATTCCCCGCGTCCGTGTCGACAAACTGCATCCCGAAACGCCGCCAAAAAAAGACAACAAAATCCTTTCGATCGGACGCATGCCGTGGCCGGCAGGGAGGCGCAAGGGTGTCCATCCACACCCCGAAACGCCGTCAAAAAAAAAAAAAAAAAAACCCGTTTTGACCCCGGCGGAGGGGCAAGGGTGCCCTTCCACCCCGAAAACGTAACGAACCTGATCGATGCGCAGGGCCGAGTGCTGGGTCTTGGTGGCCGGGTCGGTGACCATCCCGAAGTGGACCAGCTTGCCGGCGAAGCCGAAGGTCGCCCCCACGCGGCGCTGGACGGGACGGCGGAAGGGAAGAGGCAGCGGCGGCACAGGAAGACGACACGCCATGGGGACAGCGCAGAAGACGGGGCCAGCGGAGAGTGAATGAGAGCCTTGTTTTTTTTTTTTGTTGGGGGGGGGGGGGGGCGCAGCCGCGGACCTGGCGCCACTTGGGGGGGTTGGCGACGGCCTGGGGGGAGGCGGGCGGGAAGGCGGTCGCGTCGGGCTGGCAGGCGGCGTGGGCGACGTCGTGCAGGCTGAAGAGGGACACCTTGCCGTCGAAGGAGGACACCGAGACCAGCGCAGGGTGGCGGGGCGCCCACTGGACGTCGAAGGGCCAGTTGCCGAAGGGGGGAAGCTGTCCGGGACGGAGAGAGAAAACGGATGATGATGATGATGATGACGCCGATGAGCGAGACCCCACCTCCCCCCCACAGAGCAGAGGGCAAACGACAAACCTCCGAGATCTGCTCGCCCGATTGGGCGTTCCAGCACACCACCCGGTTGTCCTTGCCGGCGGTGAGCAGGATGGAGCTGTCGTCGGGGCACCAGGAGACCGACAGAACCCCGGCACCGTGACGCAGAGTCTGCCGCCGGAGAAGCAGAGAAATGGAGGTTTGGTTTTTTCAATGTGTTGGTGGTGAATCGAAAAGCACAGACTCGGTAGGGAGAACGAGAGTTGCGCAGATCCCAGAGCTGGACAACGGTCTGCCGATCATCGTCCGACGCGATCGCCAGTTGGGTGGCCACATCGGGGTTCCACGCCAGGGCGCTGTTGCGAAGCTTCTTGTCAGCAGTTGTATCTTGCAGAGTCACCGTGGGATGCTTGGTGGCCGTATCCCACACGATGGTCTTGCCATCGGCCGAGGTCGAGCCAAGAATCTAAGGAGCCACCACAAAAAAATAATCAAGAGATCCGCCACTACGTGCTTTGGTTGTGGACAGACGCGGGGCACCTTGCGATTCCAGGCAAGACCAGTGACATCGGCAGAATGGCATTTCGTGCCGGGGGCAGGAACAGCCACATTGGGCTCCTTCAAACTCGATTTCAGATCCCAAATGTAGACCTACAGCGCAAGAACAGTTCGAGAGTGCGGGAGAAGTTCAGTTCGCACAGACATCACCGTCGGCCCCGCCGGACGCAAGAGTCGAGGGGTCCTTGAGATTGAAGGCAAGGCTCAGAACAGGCCCAGTATGCTTCGAAAGGGTAGAGATCAGCGCCTCATCAGGAAGATTCTCAATACTACAGAGTGGGAGGGTGAGCAGTCGAGGAGAATGGATTAAGGAAGGACATTTTGGCTGGATCCCAAAGGCAGATCGAACCATCTGCCATACCACCAGCAATCAAACCAAGAGAATGGTCAGGAAACGCAGCACACGGGGACCAAGCGAGCTTGTGGAACCGGAGCTCGGTACTGACGCTGCCAATGACACGCAGGTCCTTTGCGGTCGAAAAGATTTCAAGGGAGGCAGTGGAACGGAAGTCCTCGCCTACAGTGTTGGCAACAGTGCCGGAAGCGAGGAGGGTGGGGAATGAGTCACTCCACGAAAGTTGCCCGGTTCTTTCGATAGAAAAAAGCTGCGCCATTGCGAAAGTAGCCTAAAAGAAAACCCCGAAAGACGATCTGTGCCTTGAACTGCAAGAAGAAACGAACCTACGTAAGAGGGGCTGCAACCCAGGGTGAATATCGCTGTGCGCGGTGTCAGCAGTGGTTCCTTTTGTATCGTCTCCTCTTCCCTCTCTTTCTTTCTTCCCTCACCCCTTTCATCGTTCTTCTCCGGCAATTGCCCCATTGTCCCCGGGCCAACACGTTTTTCCCCCGTTCCTGTTCAAGACAGTCGCGCAGACACAAAAGGAAAAACTGTGTACAAAAAGAGAGTCCTGTTTTTGAGGACCCACGAGGGCTGCATCGAATGCCTTCGAATCGAAGATGCGAGGGCCTGGGGGGTGCTTTACTGCTTGCGGGGCCACTTCTCCAGCACCCACTGCTTATACAGTGCGCACGCCTCCTCGAAGGACTTGGCAGGCGCTGTCGGCCCGCACTCGGAGACCACCTCATCGCCATGCACAAAGCGGATGACGGCGCGAAGGAGCAGGCTCAGCGGCAGCCCGAGGGCCGGTGCGGGATTTGCCAGGGCCAGGTCATAATCACGCTTCTCCCCCGCGAGATGCTCCTCGAGGGGCTTAACAAGCTCACCCACGAAGGCCCCGCTGGAGAAGGGCGCCTTGGTCAGGCGGGCCACCTGGATGGATGGGGGTGGGGCGGGATGGGATGGGATGGGATGGGCGGCGAATCGAGATGCGGATTTGGTCCAAAAACAGTTCGAGAATGTGCCCACACGCGACGACGCGACAGCAACGAGGTACCTCCACCACCACCAAAAACAACAGACGCTGAGCACAAGAGACGCTCAGTTGTGGACAAGCAAGAAACTCGGTGGCACTGCCGACCAAACCCGGGGGGCAGGGTGACAGACCAGGTCGAAGTAGGGCACGCCGCTGCCGGGGCGCCAGTAGGTGTGGGCCAGGTCCTCACCCACACGAGGGTCTGCACGGGTGACACACACGGGGGGAGGGGAGGGGGTTGGTTGGTTGGAAGGACAGGTGGATGGATGGATGGATGGATGGATGGATGGATGGATTGGCACCCAGCCACTGTCACTGCTGACTCCGCCCCCGCTCCGGGCCGCCCGACGGACCGTCGGTGATGCGGCCGTAGGTCAGCTGGAAGTGGCGTCGGGTCTGGGAGACGGCCAGCTCGGCCAGGATGTACGCGTGGTAGTAGCACGAGGACTCGTCCGACTGTGATCAAAGGGGAAAGTGTGTGTGAGGGGGAAGGATGTCCGCGTGGTAGTAGCACGAGGACTCGTCCGACTGACAGGGACATTAAAGGGAAAGTGTTGGTGTGTGCCATACGGAGTGCGAGTGAGTGGGGAGTGTGAGGGGGAAGGATGGACGCGTGGTAGTAGCACGACGACTCATCCGACTGGCACCAGACGCGAAAGTGTGTGTGGGAGAGCAGCATGTACGCACGATCGGAGCGCACGACTGTGCGCAAGAGGGATCAGAGAGGCTGAAAGTGTGCAGGTGTGCGAGTGAGGGGTGGTGCAGATGTACCACACACAGACACGCACAGACACAGACACAGATAGCATGTGCCAGGGGATGCCGACATCAAGACGTGCCACACACGGCATGTACATCATCGCCAGGGGATGCGGACCAGGATGTGGGGGACGGCCATCAGGGGCCGGGTGGCCAGCTGGCGGGCGAGGCGCTGCTCGACCGAGTCGGACAGGTTCAGCACGAACTCGGGGGTCAGCTGGTCGGGGCTGGCCTCGTAGATGGCCTTTTCAAAGTAGGGCACGCAGAGGGCAGTCCGGATCTGCGGGTGGGGGATGCGTGTGCGTGCGTGCATGCGTGCGGGGATGCGGTTGGAGAGGGCGCAATGACGAGCGAGAAGTATCGCCACCACCATCACCGTCCCATGATCATCGATTCCCCCACCTTCCAAGGCAGAGTCGCCTCACAACCATGCAGTCATGGACCCACATGCTTCTGCCGGCAATCATCCTTTTCCCGCACGGACCCACATGGACCGGATGGGGTGCTTCTGGCACAGGGACACAGAGGACCCAGGGACGGACCCACATGGACCGGATGGGGTGCTTCTGGCGGATGTTCCGTTCGATGAGCTCCCAGGGGATCACCCGGCCCTGCCGGTCGCGGGCGTAGCGGGCCAGCCAGGCCGCGTCGCCCATCAGCGACTCGATGAACATCGACTGGGTCTCCGCGTACGGGACCGACATGGGCGCGCGCTCCTGGGCGAAGAAGGGGCTGTCCTGTTGGGGGTACGTGGGGGATGCGGGGGCGTTCATATTGGGGTCTGGGGTCTGGGGTCTGGGGTCTGGGGTCTGGCTGGGGGCTGTTTGAGCATGGTGACGACTCTTGACTTGGATCTGCTGATCGCGGATAATAGCGATGATGACGTGCGGTGAGGTGCAATACGTGCGATGAGATGCGGCATTGTCTGTTCGGAGAATGCTCGTTCACCGCGTTTACTGGGGCTGGGGGGTTGGTTTAATTTGGCGAGGAGAGACTGGGTGATGTTGGCCATACATGATCGCCATGATCATTCCATCCAGATGCCAGTCCTACACCGGCCTGGTGGGTCACATCCCACCCATACACACGCCGATGACCGATGTCAGCCAGACCGACCTGGGTGGGCCATATCTCCCATCCACAGTCCTACCGACCTGGGTATACATCCCATCCCACATACAGTCCTGCCGACCTGGGTGATGTTGGCCATATGCGCGGCGTGTCCGCCCTCGTGCATCAGGGTCCGCATGGCCTCCTGGCCCGAGCCGGCGCTGTTGGGCACGGCCAGCGAGGTGAAGTTGGACCGGGACGCGATCCAGCGCCCCGTGGCCGGGTCCATGAAGGGCGGGATGGGCCAGTGGCAGAAGCCGTTGCTGGGGGGGGGGGGGGGGGGGTGAGGAGGAGGAGGGCGTGCGCAAGATGAGCCGGGTCAGGCGGGATTGGCCAGGGGGCAAAGCCACTGTCAGTGGGGTAGCAGGGCCAAGTGGCAATACAAACAGGAAGGCATGGGTCGGTGCCATACAGAAGGAAAGAGTGGCAATACAAACAGGAAGGCATGGGTCGGTGCCGTACAGAAGGAAAGAAGTGGCGGGAAAGCAAAACAGCAGAGCGGTCCAAAGGTTGCATGTGGGTGCCTGTGTGCCGGCACAGAAGGAAAGGATAAAACGGGAAAGCAAAACAGCAGAGAGGTACAAGTGCATGGGTGTGGGTGCCTGTGTGCCGGCACAGAAGGAAAGGAGTAACGGGAAAGCAAAACAGCAGAGCGGTCGAAGAGACGCCACGAATGTCACTTCGCACCCGTGGACAAAGGTCTCCCCTGTGGTTGGTGGTGGTGGGTGGTGGGGTCGGGGGTGGGGGCGCACGGCGCACGGACGAGTACTTGCCCTGCCGATCGCACAGGTCCAGCGAGAGGGTCGACTGCAAGTGGGGGTCGGTGGTGGTGGGGCATGGTGGGTGCGTGAGAAGAGAGACTAGACCGCCACGACGCGGTGGATATCACCCACCCGGGGGGGATGGGAGGGGTCATGTGGAGGGTGGGACCGACCTCGCGGTAATGGACACCCAGTCGGGACATGCACTCGCCCCACCTGCATCACCAGCCACCCGCCGAAAAGCCGAGCAGATTGATGAGTGCTGATGATGATGGTGGTGTTGGGATGGTGGTGGTGGGATGGACGATGATGCATGGATAGTGTTGATTGGATGCCCATTCCCTCCACAGCTCCTTGATTTGATGATGATGGTCCCCCGACCGGTGGCTCTCAGGGGGGTGGGGTGGGGGAGGGAGGGGGGGTATGCGGACCTCAGGGGGGCCTCCTCGAAGGGGAAGAAGGGGTCCATCTCCCGGGTCAGCCCCGAGGACAGATGGAACTGGCAGTTCCACCCCTTCAGCGCATCCGGCCCGTACTTCTCCGCGCTGTGTAGCGTGGCGGGGCGTGTGGGCCGGGGTTGATGAGACGACGCGTTTTGTTTGGGAGTTTGTGCATGCGTGTCTGTGCGTATGTCAAAACAGACATCCAGGCAAGGGTGCGCTCGTAGATCTCGTTGGTGTCATCGACCAGCTTGTCCAGGATGCCGAACAGGGTCGCCTTGCTGAAACCCTCCGCCGTCCGAACCTTCATCTCATAGAAATCTGGAGGAAACCACTCGCGGGTGAGGTAGTCGTGTGGAGTTGGGGCAGACCATCGTAGCCCAGGGCGCGGGCAAATTGGTTGCGGAGCTGTTGTTCGGGAGTGGATTAGGGAGTCGGACTAAAAGAATGATCGCACCGACCTTCACGATGCGAATGTAATCCTCCACAACAAACGGGCCGATACTCCGGAGAGCATCATACGCTGCATGACGGGTTTGCTCGTCAGGGGCCGTGCGCACCTTCAGGCTGAGCTCGGGGGCCGACGCGGCAATGAATGCGTCCTCCGATTGCCCGGCAGGGATGTATCCTATAAAGAAAAACAGACAACCCCCAAGATTAGGTCCATTTAAAAATAAGTCAGACCAAGTCGCATGGCCCCACGTTTGGCCTCGAGCTCGGTCTCAAGCTCGATGAGTTGCTTTTGGATCGCTTCAGCCTCCGGGTTTTCGATCAAGTAGCACTTGAAAGTTTTTTCCATCATTTCCAGAACAGCACGCTGGTGAGGAGGCACGTTTTCCTGGGCCAATGCTTGACGCACGGTATTGAGGTTGTCTTTCGAGCTCAAGAAACTGTTTAGAGCAATCTTAGTGGAATTCAGTTTCTCAGAAGAGTTATCCGCGGTATGCAGGCCCTAAAAAAAGACAACAATCGAATGAATGAACGAACAAAGGCCGAACCATTTTCACGGCCCAAAAGCATTCCTCAAAATCGTGGTGCACGCGAGAATACTCTGCATTGAGCTTGTTGATCAGAGCCTCGGCTGTCGACATTGTCACGTGAACTTTGGGGAGCTTGCTGGGGTTCTGTTAGCACATCGTGTCAAATGACTTTGCAGCAGCAGAAGAAAAGCATTTTTTTTTTACAACTCTCTGACGCAGGCGTCAATTGTACCCCTCGTATCCATCATCCAAATCTCCCCTGCTTCTCAACCCCCCCCCTCCCCCCCTGTCCCCCCCCCCTGTCCCTCCCCTGTCCCTCCCCTGTCCCTCCCCTGTCCCTCCCCCCCCTGTCCCTCCCCGTCCCTCCCCCTCGATCGAAACCAGTTTGTCCCCTCTTTTCGAAAAGCACTGGCGAAAGAGTGGAACTCGTTGGCGAACTTTTGAAAACCCGAACATTTCACCGACAATAAATGTCGACTGATGATCTTCGACCACCCCGTCTGTCTTCATTCCGTCACGAATCCTCTCGATCCCAAACGCCCGTCCACAGTCTTTCCGCGATCTGTGGTTGTCATCCGCGGGACCATGCATGCGCCGAGCGCACAACCGTTTTCCTGGCCAGGGGGGCCCCTGACCCGTCTCGGCGAGGCGTGGCCGAGGGAGGAGGTCCGCGTCAGTTGGTCGGATAGCTTCCATTGATGGTCCTCTCCAGTTCCCTGGACACCCGAGGTGCCCCGGAGAAACACCCAGAGCACAGGGGCCAGAATTCATGCGGCCCCCCCAGATCCGGGACCCCATCGCCGCCCCGGCCAAGGTGACGCGTTTTGCAGGCGAGACGCCAGTTCTTGCCTCCGCCTCGGGACTCCGTGGATCCATCGATTCATGGTGGGAGGGATCCCCCCGGGGGCACCTGCCCCTCCGCGGCGCTTTGACTCCGCGTTTTGCGGCCCTGCCATGCCCCCGCTGCCCACCCCCACTCAGCTGACAGTGCCCCGCCCCCCCTCTCCCGGGGGTGCGAATATATGCATCCCCTTGGACACGGGCCACGTGTTGTCCTGTTCCAGGCGCTTTGACCGCCTCCGTGCCGGGGTGATTGCCTTGCGCCAACCCTGTCTGCCTGCCGCGTCACCCCCCGACCTCGGCGCCGCATCGTGATTTTTGCATGTTTCTACGTAACACGTCGAGTTGCAATAGATCCGCATGTTAGTTTTTCTGTTCTGCTGCTATTTGGGCAGGTTGGGTCCGGAATGAGGTCGACATCTGATCGAAGTCCTGGACCAGCCATCCCTCGGCGGGATTCTCTGGGCCTACGTTGACTTTCTTTGGGGTTTGGGGTTTCCGGATCTCCTGACGCCTTCAGGGGCGCGCCCCCGGAAGGACCCCAAAATCAAATTTCAATTGTGCCGGGTTTGGCGGCGATTCTCGGGTTATAAGTTCCCACGTTAGCGCGTCCTGCAGCAAAGCAGATCCGGCGGAGTTGTCACACCGGATATGAACAGTAGACCCAACAAGCTGCCGAATGAACCGGGCATGGCTATTCGGGAAGGGCTCGATGAGGGTGCTTTCGCATGGAGCCCTCCATCCAGTCAACTCCTTCGGCTTTCCGAAAGTTGACAGCCCGTCTAAACAGCGCACAGTTTATTTTCAATGACGTCAGTACTTGTCTCGACGATTTTTGGGGCCACCATTCCCCGGAAGATGTTATTTCGTTGGCCCTGTCTCCCAGTTTATGCATCGAGAGACCATTTGCACCGGGACTTGCTGCTGCATATTTTAGCATCTGCAACGTTGTCAGAGATCTCTTCAGTCTCACAAAACCCTGCCCACATCGCGCATTCAAGGTCGGTAACCAGGGACCGAAGTCCAGACCATCGGAACCAATAGGGACCGACTTTATGCCGTTTAGTAAAACTTTTCTGGCGAATTTGACACTTTTTGAGCTTTTGGGGAACATGTGCATCGAATAGGGAAAGCGCACTGACTCCGCTGTGGTTCCGCAAAAGTGAAAAGGAGGAGAAGGCCATAGAAAACAACAAGCAAGGAGAAGGGGTTGATCAAATCATGGGAATGATGCGATCGGGGAGAAAACGACAGTGACGGCAGCAACCAGGAGCGCGGACGGAGGTGGGGAGCCAGGGCTGCCGAAGAGGCTTGTCCGGAGGAGGTGGGCAATTAGGAGGATGACGAGGACTCCAAGGCCGAGGAGGAGGCCGACTGGATCGACACCCTCGAGGGGCTGGCGCATGGGGACGGGGACCTGGGGCCGACCCGGTGGAGGACGAAAATGCCGACAAGGGCGCACTCGGGCGCTGCCGGCGAGGAAACAGCCGAATGAGATGCCCGAGGCAGTCGAGGAATTGTCTTTCGATGGTTGAACTCCAATCTGCGAATCAAAACGCCCACAAGCGCGCAAATGAGCACATGGCAGGGGTGAATCCCACGCAGAACAGCATCGGTCAAAAAGGGCACGGTGCTCGATTCCTGCACAGAGTGAGCTCGGGGCATCGGTCACCCAGAGAAAAAATGAAAACGGAAATCCTTGTAAAAGAGCCAATTTTCGGGCATCAAGTCAGTCGACCCTCTCCGTCCAGACGGACCTGCCCCATGTGCTGGCCTGCTCGAACCACTGCCCGCCGGGCCAGCTTCGTGTGGGTTGGTGGGCCCGCCAGGACTTGCGTCCAACAGAACAACGACCGAACACGAACGAGCGAGCCAATGAAGGGACCTACGGGGAGGAAGGCAAGGCAGGGTCCAGACCGGAAATCAACCGGTCACGCGGTGAGATCAAAAAAGGGCACCGTAGAGGGTCGTGTCAATGGTTCAGGGCTTCCTCTACTTGGAGGAGGGAGAGAGCGAGTCAAATCTGACCTGTAAAAGCCGAGCAAAAGCGCGGGGACGGCCGCTCCATGGCGGGCAGTGGTGAGAACGGCCAGGCAGGCAGGCAGACCTCGTTCGTCATGTGCGCTGTGGCTGCTTGGAAATGGTCGTCATCTGAGTCGAAACCAGTGGGCAGGTCGCGGCTGAGGCCAATGAAAGAGCAACCCGACACACCAGACGAAGGCCCCTTCGGGGGAGGTGAGTTGGCCTCGGGTGGGTCGAAAACAACCTTCAAGTGGTCTGCTGCTCCCGATGATATGGGGTTTCAAAAAGACACGGGTGGTTCCCTATCCAACTCAAACGACGATAATCGGCGCACAAGTGGTGACCGGGAAAAAGGTCATCATGTCATGCGATATAGCGTTCAACCACCAACGCGCAGGATAGGGAACGACCCCAACGACCCATAATACAAGGTGCACATTGACGTGCGGTCCCTTGGGGGCTGAACAAAGTAACCCTCCGGCCAACAACAGTGTGGGAAAATCTGCCGGACAGGCGCGGGTCGAATTATTTCGTGACACCAGAAACAGGGTACTGTTTACTGCAGTACGCGACGGTAGGTCTCCGATGATCTCTGCAAAGAACGATGATGAAGTCGTGCGCGGCCAGAGGGGCAGCTGCCAACTTCTCTTTCAAACGTGCAAGGGCGCGAGCGTTACCATTGGCTTCGATTCCCCAATTAGCGCTGCGGAATTGACGAAAATTATCCGCACGCGCCTCGTCCCGATGTCTCCGCACCGTGGACGAATCCTCGGATTTATCAATCTACTCCGTCAGAGCCGGCATTCACTCGAAGAAGTCAGTGCCAATCCAACCCAATGTCCTGCAAGTCATTCTTGAGCACGAGGAGTTGGAGTTGGCCGATTTTTTTGCCAAAGTTGAGAACTCCACCTTCGCCTCGCGGCCGAAAGACCGCTGGCGTCTGAGACGCTGCAGGCGATCATTTCGAGATGCAGTATTCCATGGACATGGGCCTCCAATCGAAGGAAGCACGTATACGTTGGGCGAGACTTCGCTCGCTGTGCTTTCTGGGATCGCAGCTCCTGCTGGCAAACCGGGGTTTGCCACATTTATCTGTCCCTATGACCTTGCTCCCCCCTTCCACGCAGTGAACATTTCGTCAACGCCGTTGACCACGCAGCTGCAATCACGGCACTGTTTCCGTTCGTTCATTCCGCCTGTCTGAGTTGTGATGACATTCGTTCAATCCATGGGGTCCTGATGAAGCATTCCCTCCAACATGACGTCACTTCGTACTGTTGCGATTCGGGTCACCGGAACAAGATTTCAATTTCCGGAGGCATCTGAAGTTCCCTCGGCCATGGAAGAGTTTGGAACGTGGCTGAATTCCCCAATCGAACCACCAAACACAGGCGCTATTATCGAGCGCGCGGCATTGGCGCATTTGCGTTTTGTCACGATTCACCCTTTTACGGATGGCAACGGAAGGTTCCTTTCCTCCCCTCTGCTGACTGATTTCTTCCTTGCAGAATGGCCAGGATCATTCTCAATCTTGTGCTGATGCGAAACGGGCTTCTGCCCATTATCATTGACCCTGCAATTCGGTCCGCATACATGGCAGCAATCCAAAACTACCAGAGCCCTCATCAGAAGAAGCGGGTGGGCGAGGACTTTATTCGCCTCATTGCTGAGCTCGTTTCCGAGCGCCTCCAGATCTACCTCGAATGTGGTCCCGCGATTCTGCCAGAGTTGGCCCCGGAGACGGTCGAGCGTGAATCCTTCTGGCTTCATTGATATCTTTTTTTTCCTCGCTCGCTGTAACAACACGTATCACTGCACTAACACGAGAGAGAAAGAAAGAAATAAGCACATCGTCGTTGAAAACAGAGAAAACAAACAAACCAGTCCAAGAGGCAACCTCTTGGTGGGAGAGCTGGGAAAGGGAGAAAGGGGGTCCAAACAACACAACCATCACCACTCACCACTCGTTGTTATTCATGCGTTCTTACGCGAAGAAGTACGTCTGCTCAAAGTCCGAGTGGGTCTTGCCCGTGTACACGGGGCTGTAGTTCCAGATGAGCGACTGCCACTCCGCGTCCAGGGTGGCGAAGTGGTGCCCGTTCTGCCGGGCTTCGCGGACGAAGGTCCGGGCCAGGGAGCCCACGGCGCCCACAGACTCGTCCGAATGGACGATGGCGCTGTCCTCGAGCCATTCGCTGGGGGTGCGGGGGTGTGCAGGGATGACATGAGAGGTGAGTCGCATCGGGCGTGTTGGGTGTTTTTGGGTTTGGGCTGTTGGACGCTGGTCCAGTGCGCCCTGTGTGCCCCCGATGAACGCGGCGCCACATCCACAGCAGGCAGATGCACGCAGGTCCATGAAACAAGAACGCAGGCACCTGGCGGGGACAGACTAGGGGTTCTTCTCGGGGTGCCACTGAACGGCGAAGATCGGGTACTTCTTGCCTGCGCAGACCATGACATTCATGACGGGGAGAGCAGAACAAATGACTGTCCCGCGCCTGGTGGGTGCTCGTGTGGTTTGATTTGTGATCGCCGCCTCATGTGATCCACCTCCCTCGCCAGCATTCCGAGAGAAGGAGCCCCCTTTCGGCCGACGGACCCTCCATGGAGGAGACAAAGCGCATCCCAGCCCGGTCGGCGTTGGTCGAGAGCAGGGTGAAGAACTCAGCCAGCGAGGAGGCTACGGCAAACAACAACAACATCAAAAAGACAAAAAAAAGTGGCCACTGTGAGAAGAGTCTGATGGCGGTGGGTTGATCACAGACATGCGAACGTATCGGTCTTGAGGCACCACTGGTGGTTGTTCAGCGTGACTGGCTTCTGGGAGAGGGTGCGATACTCCGTGTCGGTCAGGCCACTGGGGGGGGTCCGAAAAAAAGATTGTGACCTGCATCGGTCGAGTGGAGGAACAGACCCAAAAAGCCGACTGTTCCGAGCAGTGGGCTCCATCTCCAGTGCCATGGAAATATTTTCAGCGTCACAGAAAGTCCGAATATCCCCACCAGCCACAATCATCGAGATGGCTTCGAAGCCGAGGCAAGTTCCTGCAGTTTGGAAAAGAGAGTATTTTAGCTATCATTTGAAGGATCACAGACCCCAAAGAGGAACATGCTCGCCGCGATTGTTGGCCTGACAAAAAAAGTAAGCCCAGCAATGTGAAAATGTTTGGGTAATTGACAGACGTCAAGAACCAACTTAAACAACAACTGCTCCACTGCGAAATAGGTCCCATTTAGCTCATCCCCACCACCGGTGAAGAGCACGCCATTCAGAGAAGAAAAAAGATTGGTGATGGTCTCAAAACTGTCGGTGTACTTGATTGGAGCAACTCGAGCACCAGCAGCTTCCAGAAACTATGGAAAGATGTTGTGGTGAACGCAAAGATCGAAAGTGGCCAAGCGGACCTTCACATATGAAGCGGCAATGTAACTGCGGCCATATTGTGACTTTGTCGGCAAGGATAGAACGCCAATAATTGGTCGGTCAGTGGATGAGGCACAGGCAAGACAGCCAAAAATACCAAGAATGAAAAGCAAGCGAAGCATAGAGCGATAGCCCGAAGTGCCCACCCAGGTGGCAGCCAGTCCGGCTTTTTCAAGTCTTTGAATCTGAGGTGGTTTACCTGATCTCGCCTCTCCGCCACAAGCAATCTTCCCCTCTGTTGTCATGTCACCCCGGCCCTCGTCCCGTCCCCGTCCCCTGTCCCTTCTCTGTTTGTTCGCCTTGTTATCCTCACTCACCCTCCTCCATGTAAATTTGACAGGGTCGGTGGGTGAAGTCAGCTCCGTTATTGACCGAGGTTCTGGCTAGGTCCTGTGGGTGGACAACGGTGTGTATTCCCTTAGACGCTTGATGAAGGAGCAGCCCCGTGTGGCATAGGAGGGTGGAAGTTTCGGACATGTGTACTTGTGGTTGAGTTTTTCCCACACGAGGAGGCGCCATCACACGTGACTGACGACAGGCGTGATGTTTCAAAACACTCCGGCGGTCGATGGGTGGCTCTCCGCGGTCGTTCCGGGATGTCACGGCTGTTCCTCGTGCTGGGCTTGCTGCTTCTCGAGGCGCACCTCATCCAGGGCTACTGCTCTGGCATGACCAAAATTGTGGGGCAGGATTCAGGTTCGTTTTTGATGGGTTCTTTCCTGACTCTCCCTCTAGGCACGATTGCTCCTGGCGCTGGCCCCTTCACGGAGTCTTGCTCGTGGGAAATCAAGCCTGGGTTCCAACTGTCCGACCCCCAGCGGATTGTCATCGGTGTGCGCACTTGGGACCGCGACGCCCAGTTCACGCTGAGCGTTTACGATGGCATGTCGGACGGCACGCTGCTGTACTCCAAAATGCAGGGTAACAGTCGCCCGGGTGAGGTGCGTGCCCGATTGCATTCTCTCGCGACGGTTGTCTTCACCGCTGAAGTCAGTGCTGTTTTCCTCGTGTCGCCCATTATCTTCTCTCTTTTTTTTTCCTCTGCCTTCTTCATTTGACCCAAGGCCGGAACTGATTCCAGCGCCCTGGAGATTTATTGGTACACGAGCGTGTTGTGCAGCAACTCCGAGACCGTGACTCTGACCGATCAGGAGGGCTCGATCGGCAGTGGCCCCGGCCCCTACAAAAACACCATGGCCTGCAACTGGCTCGTTGCCCCCGGCGGCATACCGGACGGGTATCACGTCGCATTCAAGTTGTCGTCTGTGCAATTTTTTTTCCTCCACACACCCACTTTGTCTGCACGACCCCGGGGCATCATCGCTGATGTAGGATGCTCGACACGGGCTCCGAGGACGCCTTCGTCCGGATCTCCAACGGGCACGGCGACAAGTTGGCCCAGTACAGCGGGACCGATCTGCCCACCGATATGGAGATTATCTGCCCCACCGCCACCTGCAAGGTCCGCTCCTGCTGCTGCCATCTCGGGCCGCCCTTCCTTGAAAGGCACGTGCCCCTTCCGATCTGCCCCGCCGATCCTTCTCCTTTCCGGCTTCACCACCACCACATCCTCTCCCCTTCCCCTCCTCCCCCTTCCTCGTTCTTCCTCGGAAATGACCCTTCTTGTTGCCGCGCAACCATCATGCCTCACCCGTCGCCCATTCCATCCCCTTCGTCCACACCGCTCCACCCCCACCCCCGCCCACCGCAGGTCTATTGGCACACGGGCGAGGTGGGCAACAGGAACATGCACACGGGCTTCGCCCTGCAGTACTACCTGTCCGATGGTCAGTAGGAAGGGCTGCCCCTGCCCCTGCCCCTCCCCTTCCCTCGCTCCCTCCCTCGTTCCGTCCCTCCCAGCACTCCCTGTCGGGAGGGCTTCCACTTCCCCCTCCCCTTCTTTTCCTCGCCTCCGCCTCCTCACCTCCCGAACGCAGCCAGCGACCGGGGAAGAGATCCCTGGGATCACCGGTTGCTCACCAACCCCCCGCTTGATCAACATCCCTCCTCCCTCCCTCCTCCCTCCCCTCCCTCCCCTCCCTCCCTCCCCTCCCTCCCTCCCTCCCCTCCCTCCCCCTCCCTCCCTCCCTCCCCTCCCTCCCTCCCTCCCCTCCCCTCCCTCCCCTCCCCTCCCCTCCCTCCCCTCCCCCTCCCCTCCCCTCCCTCCCTCCCTCCCCTCCCCAGGTGACGTCACCCCTCCGGATATTGGGGCTTCCCCATCTGGGCTATCGTGCTCGTCGTGGTTGGGGGCATCTTCGTCATCGTTCTTCTGTTCTTCTGCTGCCGGAACCATTGCTGCGGCTTGTTCGACGATGAGTGCGGCGGCAGCAGCAGCAGTCGGACGGTCAGCGACAGCCCCACTGTACGCCCCGCCAATCCCGCAATGCGTTGGTTGGTTGGCGTTGGCGTCCGCTCCTCTCCGATGATACCTCGTGGAACGGTGAGACGGGACAGCCCGTCCGGGGTTGATGATGTTGATGTTGAGGGTGAGGATGGTGTTGGTGTTGATGATGATGATGATGATGTTGGTGAGGGTTGGAATTGATTGGATGGTCATGCCGATGATCGCCCATCTGCCTCCTCCTCCCTGCCACCCCCCCCCGATCTGCTATCCATGCCTGTCCATCGCCCTCACCCACAACTCTCTTTCTCCTCGCCCGTTTTGGGATGTGGCTCTGACCCTGCGGAGCAGTCCGCATCCACTGACCGCCCCATGCATCAGATCCACGGCTCGGCACAGGTCCGCTCCCTCTGTCGCTATGATCGGATGATGATGACTGGATGATGATGTTGATGATGTTGATGATGATGTTGATGATGATGTTGATAAGGATGATGATGATGATGATGTTGATGATGATGTTGATGATGATGTTGATAAGGATGATGATGATGATGATGATGATGATGATGATGATTGGATGATGATGATGATGATTGGATGATGATGATGATGATGATGATGATGGATGATGATGGATGATGATGATGATGATGATGATGATGATGATGATGATGATGATGATGATGATGATGATGATGATGATGATGATGATCGGATTTGCGGACACTCACTTCCCTCCGCTTCCCTTTTCTGTGTCTGGCGGGCCTGGCGGCATGGCCCGTGCTCATCCTTCTTCCCCCGTTCCCTTCCCGCTCCGCATCAGCGGTCATGGAATACGGACAGCACGTACCACCACCACTACGGCGGCGGGTCGAGCAGCTACGCGTGAACAGTACCCCGGGTACCCAACCCCACACACACCCCGACTAAATATTTGGTCATGTTTTTTTGAGTTTTGTTGCTACGAGTCTGATTTCTTGTTTCCTTTCTACAGTCTGCATGCCGTTTCTGATGACCTTTTCCTTGACACGGGCGGGGGGACATGTTTGGATCAAACGCACTCGATTGTTGTTGTTGCTGTTGTTGTTGTTTTTGTTATTTTTGTTGTCGTTGTTTTTGTTGTCGTTGTTCTTGTTGTCGTTGTCGTTGTCGTTGTCGTTGAAATCACGGCGTTTGGTCAACCTCTTGTTGTCTTTCTTCTTCTTTTGTGTCTTTTCGTTTCGCCATTTCCATTTGGGTTTTGGCTGGTTCGGGGTGGGGCTGACTTGGGCACGCGGACTTTTTCTCGTTTTCAATTTCCTCCCAAATTATGTGTATCTGTTCTCTCTGTAGGTCCGAGCATTCGATACGGGATCGCACCCGTTCAAAAAAAAAAAAAACAAACAAACAACAAAATCCCTCTTCTCCTTATGCGTGGGGGGTCTTGTTTTGTTGTCGGGTTATTGGTCGCTCCCTCCCCGGTTCTCGCCCTCCGCTCGTCCGAAAAGTGAGACCTTAAATCGGCGCTTTATTCACGATTTTACGCACGTTTGGAAGGAACAGCAGGCCACTCTCTCCTCCAAAAACCAACGGAAAACAATGTCAAGCCCCCGCTCTTTAATTGTTCTTAAGGGCGGCAGAGCGTTCGGTCTCCTGCGTGTGCCGCACCAGGAACGTGCGTCGTTGGAGCGCTGCTGCCTGGTGGAAGAGGTGACTCGAATTCGCCTGTCAGGGACCCGTGCGCAGAAGGGGCCGCTTTTGGATGGCCTCCAGAGTGATGTCTTCGCCCGCAAGCGCGAGCAGGACAAATTCAAAATATGCCGGACGGGGCGCTTCGTTGATCAGGGATGTGCCGACTGTTCATCAAGCTTTTCTTCTTGCTTCTCGAGGCGCACCTCATCCAGGGCTACTGCTCTGGCATGACCACAATTGAGGGGCAGGATTCAGGTTCGTTACTGAGGCTGCTTTTCCCTGACTTTCGGTCCTGCTTATCTAGGCACAATTGCTCCTGGCGCTGGCCCATTCACGGAGTCTTGCTCGTGGGAAATCAAGCCCGGGTACCCGCTTTTTGTCATCGGTGTACGCACATGGGACACCAATGCCAAGTTCACGCTGAGCGTTTATGATGGCATGACATCGGACACTTTGCTGTACTCTAAAACGCAGGGCAACAGTCGCCCGGGGGAGGTGCGTGTGCTTCTGCATTCTTTCGCGACGGTTGTCTTCACCGCTGAAGTCTGCGTTCTTTTCCGTCGTGCCGCCATCATCCTCCTCTCTTTTATGACCCAAGGCCGGAACTGATTCTAGTACCCTGGAGGTTTACTGGTATCAAAGCACGCTGTGCAACAAGAAAACCTCTCCGCTTCTCACGGACCACGATGGCACAATCACCTTTGGCACTGGCCCCTACATGCGCTCCATGGCCTGCACTTGGCACGTTCTCCCTAAAGGCATTCCGGACGGGTACCACGTGGCGTTCAAGGTGACGTCTGTACACTTTTGGTGTTTTTTTTTTCCGCGGGGTCTGAATTGATGGCACACGATAGGATGCTTGACACAGCCCACGATGACGCATACGTCCGGATCACCAACGCTGCCGACGAGCTGTTGGCTCGGTACAGCGGTGCCAATCTTCCCACCGAGGATATTGTCTGCCCCACCCCCATGTGCGAGGTCTGCTGCCACCTTCTGGTTGCCTTACCCCAACCACCAGCATCACCCCGGCCCCATCATTCCATCACTCCCCTTCGTCCACCCCCCCCTCTCCCACCCACTCACCGCAGGTCTATTGGCACACGGGCGAGGTGGGCAACGGGAACATGCACACCGGCTTTGCCCTGCAGTACTACCTGTCCGATGGTCAGTAGGAAGGGCTGCCCCTGCCCCTGCCCCTCCCTCCCCAATACTGCCTGTCCGATGGTCGGTCGGCACGGCTTCCCCTGCCCCTCGCTCCTCCTCTTCCTCTCCATCCCTCCCAAGCACACTTCGTGATCGTCAAAGAGATTTTACGGTTCCCGCATAACAACCCTCCCCCTCCCCCCCTCCCTCCCCCTCCCCCAGGTCCCGTTACCCCCGTTGCACCCGTGGGCTTCCCCACATTCGCCATCATCCTGATCGCTCTTGGGGGCTTCACCGTTGCCGCTCTCGGCGGCATTTGGCTCTGCAAATTCGTGCAGCGACGGAGTCGATAGAAGCGGTCGCGGGATGGTCACCGGCAGCTCGTGCTGCCCACCCGTCCGTCGTCCACTTTTGCCCTGCCTTGACTCGATCTGGGATGGGTCGGGCCAGCCCGTCCGGACACGCCGCTGCCTCCATCGCCCATCTTCCTCCCTCCTCCTCCTCCTCCTCCTCCTCACCACCACCAGCAGGACCCTGGTCGTCACTCCCAACCCGGGGACACACCCCCTCTCCCACCCCCGAATCATCAATGTTTGGTCAAGTCTATTTTGCAGTCTGCAAGCCGTTGCCGATCTCCTGCGCCTTCTGTTCAACAGGTGTTTGTTTGATCTTATGTTGAATCTTATGTTTAATCTGATGTTGATCCATTTATTTTTGTTTTTTTTTTTCCCCGACACGTTTGATCCTATTCGGACGCTTTTCCTCTTCTTGTTCATCTTGTTCATTTTGTTCTTCTTTCGGGTCTTCTCTTCTTCTCATGTCCTTTTTTCTTTCGCCGGTTGGTGTTTCGGTTGTTCGGATGATGGGGCGGGGCGGGCTGGATGGATGGCGGACTTTTCTTGGTTTCATTTTCCTCGTTTTTCTCCCGTTATTGCGCGCGGCGCCTGATCTCTCGGCCAGTTTGGTGTTGGGATCGCACACACCTCTTCGAATAATAAGAATGACAATTCCAATTCCCGTCCAAATCCTGCATTCTGCTCTCTGTCCCATGCTGAGGGTGGGAGGGAGCGCCACCACCAGAGCCCCGCATGCGCCTTTGATGCGCGTTTTGGCCCGCTGGGGCCTCATGGCCTGTGGTGGCCCGCGCCTCACAGCTGTATTGTTTGGTTGTCGCTCCCTCCCCCGGTTCTCGTCCTCCACCACGCGCCGCCAGACGGATCTCCGCCTGAGATTGAGTCGGCACCTTTTCACATTGACTGCACGCTTGGACATAGCCCCTGCCCTGCCCTGCCCTGCCCTGCCCTGCCCTGCCCTGCCCTGCCTGCCCTGCCCTGCCCTGCCCTGCCCTGCCCTGCCCTGCCCTGCCCTGCCCTGCCCTGCCCTGCCCTGCCCTGCCCTGCCTGCCCTGCCCTGCCCTGCCCTGCCCTGCCCTGCCCTGCCCTGCCCTGCCCTGCCTGCCCTGCCCTGCCCTGCCCTGCCCTGCCCTGCCCTGCCCTGCCCTGCCCTGCCCTGCCCTGCCCTGCCCTGCCCTGCCCTGCCCTGCCCTGCCCTGCCCTGCCCTGCCCTGCCCTGCCCTGCCCTGCCCTGCCCTGCCCTGCCCTGCCCTGCCCTGCCCTGCCCTGCCCTGCCCCAAAACAGCCAATAATACCACCGACGCCAAGCGGCTGCTCTTTAATTTTTCTTGAGGGCGGCAGCGCGCTCGGCCTCCTGCTGGTGCCGCACCAAGAAGGTGCGCCACTCCTGGTAGCGCTGCTGCTGCTGCTGCATCTGCTGGGGCGTCTGGCGGGCCTGCCGGAAGAGGGGCGACTCGAACTGGCCCGTCAGGTACCCGTGCGCGGCGGGCCCAAAATAGGGCAGCAGCTCAGGGCGGACGGGTCCCGGGGCGGAGGTGGTGGCTATCTCCGGGGCGGGGCTGGCAGTGGCCGCGGCGGCGGGTCGGGGGGCAGCCGCGGCGGCGGCGGCAGCAGCAGCAATCGCGGCGGCAGTGGCGGGAGGGTCGACGGATGTGGGTGCGGGGGCTGGGGCTGGGGGGGACGGGGAGGGGCGACGATGCTGGCGGCCGTGGCGGGGCCAGCTGGGGAAGCATCATCAACGCCGTCCCGCGATGGGGACGCGGACGGGGGCGGCGGGGGCGGGGCAAAGAGCGGAGCCCATTCCTCCGGGGGTTGAGTCGACATTGGGGCCCCACCCAGGGGGATCAGGGCCCCAATCTGGAAGGGTCCGCTTTCGGATGGCCTCCAGAGGAGGGCTACGTGGGCAACGGGGAAGCGCATGGGCAGTGTGATGTGTTCGGCCGCATGCGTGTGCAGGGTGGCAAGATCGGGCGCGCGGCGTGCCTGGCCCAACACAACCTGGGGTGCGAAACCCTCACACATGTCGCTGCAATTTGGAACAACCTCTAAAAGGCGCTGCTGGATCTCCGAAAAGAAATCGGTGGGGTCGGCCTTCAGAAAGACACCTAGAATTGGGGAAGGCGGGTGATGAATGGGATCATGAACCGAACTGGATGAATAACTGGTCTTGAACTGGCTCACTTCGGAGAGGGTGACCTCAGACGGTCGGACCGAAGCGAGGGCACTGTGAAATTGCGGAATCAGGGTCGAGAATTCGGTGGCCGCCCGGAATGGGAACATAATGGGCACATGCGGTGTCCAACGTGTAAAATACCGATCATGTTGCCTGCGGACATTGTCGATCCGCTCTGCAAATGCTCGTGGGACCAAGACGGCCACTGCAGTGTCAACAGTTTTCATCTGGGAGAGAGTCAGGAGCACCCGCAGGTTGAACAGCTCAATACGGAGAAAGCGGCCGCTCTCGTTCGAAGCGTCCTCGAGGCCAAAGGACGTTTGAGGGAACTTCCCGAATGTCTGGAAGCACTGCAAAGTGTTTTGCAAGAGGAAGCGGTGTCACGCGCCCTTGAGCATCTCTCCGATGAGGTCCGAGCCGCTCGGCTTGGGCAGTTTTTTGAATGTCTCTTCTCTGGCATGACAGGAACTGACCAGCCTCAGTCAGGACCTTCTTTCGACTGTGCTCGCGGACCAAGAGCAAGACGGCGGGGCCGGTGATGCCGCCGATTTCGAGGAGGAATTCGGCGGCGGTGGCGGCGGTTCGGAGAACGGCGGTGGAGATGACTTTGAGATTCTCTTCCAGGCCGACGATGATGACGACGACCGCACCCCGTCGAAGGAGCGCGGACCCGATGATGGCGAGGGTGTCGAACCCCGGTCGCAGCCCCCCGATGCGGATGATACCCCGGGGGCCAGCGATGCCGAGGGAGCGGAGACTTCCCCCGGGGGGGATCTGTTGCATGTCCAGGGCCATAGTATGACCCCAACACCACGTCCCTACCAGTCGATATCCACCTCGGCAGCACTGGCCCGGCAACTGGCACCCCACCGGCACCAGCCGCGCCTCGGGGGCAGGGGCCATATGGCCCGGGCCTCATCTCGGGCCCCAGGTGCGGCTCCCTCCCCCCGGGTTCGAGCCGCCAGCCGGAATCGGAGCACAAGCCGTGGGCGCAGCGCGTCCGCCTCGACGTCGCCCCCGACCTCGTGCCTGTCCTCCGAGAACGAGGGGGGCGATCTGGGGGGTGGGGGGGATGAGGATCCGCCCCCGGGTAGGGGAGACTCGCTCACCCGCGCCTGCATCGCCATGCCCACTCGCGACGGGTCGCTCTCCCCCCGGCCGATCTCCCGCGTGGCCCAGGTCTGCGGGCCAGCGTGACTGCCTGTTTGTTTCCACATGTTATGTATTTTTGGTCACAGGCGTGGTCATGCTTCCCCCCCCCCACGTCTCCCCCTCGTCTCACCCTTCCCCCACACCCACCCCCCGGCGCCAGGACGAAGGCACCATTCTGCCTGAGTCGAGTGACGACGTGCTGCTCGAGGTTGAGCCGCGCCTTCCGACCCCCACCCCGCCCTCCGGCAGTGCCGCCCCGGCCGCCCACCACCAACCCACCCCCACCCCCCTGCAGCCCCTCCCGCCCCCCGCCGACGCGCTCAGCGTGTACAGCTTCGGCCACCAGCCGCCCTTCGAGCAGATCGTGCCCGCATCGGCCCAGCTGGTCGGCGGCCAGTTCGCCTCCCCGCCACCCGCCGCGCCCCCGCCCAGCACCACCGCCAGGATCCCCCCGGCCGCCGCCCCGCCCCGCAGTGCGGGGGCCTTCTTCCGGCCGCACGCCCGGGCCGAGTCGGAGGCCCAGCGGGCAGCCGCCGAGGCGCGGGAGATGCAGTCCCGGCTGCGGGCCATGACCACCCTGGACCGGTTCACGGCCGGGGATTTGCTGGCCTCGGAGCACTGGCCGGCCGTCATCGGGGCCTTCAGCAGGGCGCTGGGCGATGGCGAGCCACAGGTATGCGGTGGGATGTGTTGGATGTGCGTGCTGAGTGGTGGAGGGTGGTGGGAGGGGGAGGGGGAGGGATGAAAGAGAGCAGACCCTTGCCCCCCTTGAACTCCGACCTCACCCCCCCCACCCCCCAGATTGCGCTGCACATCCTGGGCCGCCTTCCCGACCTCTTCCGGGCCGCGGGGCCCGTCCAACGGAACGACGTCACCGCGGCCCTGGTCAAGCACCTCCGCCGCCCCGCCCAGGCGGCCCCTGCCAGCTCCCGGCGTCTAGTCGAGGCCTTTCTCGAGGCCACCCTGCCCCCGGTGGCCGCCGCGGGCCCCGGGGCGCCCCGGGTGGCCCTGACCACGGTGCTGCCGCCCTTCCTGACGGCCATCTTCGCATCGTGCTTCCCGGGGGGGGTCCTGCCCGCCAGCACGGCCGCGATTACCCGCGCCCCGCTCAGGTTTGTGGGCGGGCGGCGATGGTGGTGGTGTTGCCGTGTGTGTCTGTGTGGACGCACAGACACCTCAAGTCAGTTTGCGCGCACACTCACTCTGGGTGAGCAGGATTTCACAGTGATTTTTTTTTAATGAATCCCATAATTTTTCCGCCGCCTGTCCATCGATAAGTGGGCCTCGCGTTTTGATGAAAGGTTAAGACCGTACTCGTACAGAATCATTTCTGTAGTACGTTCTTACCCTTTATTTTCCAATAAAGGCAACACCAAAAACTCTGACGATTACCGTCATGGCAAGCCGTTCTGAGCGGGAAGGTGGCCACCGATCGAGCCCCTCCGTCCCTTCGGGGGCGCTGGGGTTCTTGGGGCCTTGATGATCGTCTCGCCACCCCTTCGCGGGGGTGGGGAGGGGATGGCTTGCGGTATGAAGAGTTTCTTCATTTTAATTCTCGGTTCCTCAGACGCTCTGAAAACGGCTAAGTTGCTTGAAGGATTGAAGTGAAGTCCATTGCTGCGCAAGATTTGACTCTGTGTCCATAACGATGATGGTACCGTTGACTGCAGGTCCTCGACCACGACCGCGGTGGGTGTCTCGAGGGTCGTTCCCCGGTCCGGTCGTTTGGAGAATCGAAATCTGGCGACCTCGTTTTGCGAGAACAGCGAACGATCCGCTCAAGGAGCTCCTCGAATTCAACTGTGAAGCAACGCAAAAAGGCACCTTATAATATGGACACGAACGTCAGAGACGGAAATGAAACCGCGCAACTGGATGGCCCTTTCATTCTTCTCCACGAGAACTTGTGCCTTTTCGGTTGGCTCATGCCGTTTCACATTCACATCCATCCGCACGCCCTGCCTTCGTGGGCACCACACACGCACGCCACCACAGTGCCGGGATGACGGACCTGGTGCTGCGGCTCTACCGCTTCTGGCTGCTGTCCTCCTTCGTGGGCCAGCTGGCGCCCAGCTGGATCTACTGCACCAGCGACCAGATCCACCGGGTGACGCGGCATGTCTTTGGGCTGCTCACCCGGGGCGTCCCGGCCGGGGGCGGCGGGGCGGGGGCCTGTATGCTGTGCGCGGCCGAACACCCGTGGCGCTGGATCTGCCGGGCTGGTCTGCTTGCTGCCCCTGCTGCTGCTGCTGCTGCTGCCCCGCTCCTGCCCCCACTCTTGCTCCTGCTGCGCCTCATCTCAGCTGCGTGTGGGGTGGGGGTGGGGGTGGGGATGGGGTGGGGAGGGGTGGGGTGTGGGGTGGGGTGGATGGGGAGGTCATTACAGGAATGGAGAAGTGAAAATAAGAAGTTTCGTGGTGGAGACGTTGAAAGAGAAATTCGATTCTGATTGTGTGTGTGTGTGTGTGTGTGTGGGGGGGGAGGGAGGGGGAGGGAGGGAGGGAGGGGAGGAGGAGGAGGGAATGGGAGGATGCGGGAAGAATGAATGACAGTCATGATGTGCCTATCGGCTGCTCTATCGATCCACCTCCACACCCTCCACTCCTAATACCCATCAACCCCATCAACCCCATCCCATCATCTCATCGCACGCCACTCGCCTCCCTCTCGGTGTGCAGATCCGACGGCCCGCTGGCTGCGGACGTGGCTGGTGCCGGCCATCGGGCACGAGGAGGTCCTGGCCTCCATGGGGGCCCACGGCTTCCACGAGGCCCTCGTCCGGTGCGGGGAGGAGGCCCTGGCCAATCTGCAGGCGGCCCGGTGGGACGAGGCTCAGAGCCCCGCAACCGCAAAGGTCTGCCTCCTCAGTGTGGTGGTCTGTGTTGTGTGTGGCGTGTGGTGGCGTGAGACATTCCTCGTCCT
This sequence comes from Paratrimastix pyriformis, assembly GCA_027972325.1. Classification (NCBI taxonomy): domain Eukaryota; phylum Preaxostyla; family Paratrimastigidae; genus Paratrimastix; species Paratrimastix pyriformis. The sequence goes on from JAPMOS010000024.1 coordinate 347,683, forward strand.
CGAGGTGCTGCTCGCAAACGGGACATTTCCAGTGAGAGGCATTGGGATATTATTCCAAGAAAGTTCCGCACTCTGTGGTACTGACAGGGCAATTGCGTCCGACGACATCAGGGAATCAGCAATCGATGATTTGCTTCTTGCCGAGCTCTGCCAACAAAACCACGCGGTGTGTCACCCTATTTTCTTGACGTGACTGACGACGTGACCCGGGCATCCCCTGCCCTCATTCCCTCTTCCCCGGTACACGGCCACACAGTCCCTTCTCCATTCGAAAATCCACAACCAATTCTGCCCTCATTCCCCCTTCCCCCTTCCCTTCCCTTCCCTGTGCAGATCCACAGCGAGGTGGTCCATCTCCTGCCCGTTCTCTCGACCCTGACGGTCCTGCTCTGCTCGACCCAGGGCCGGGCCCTCTTTGGCCGACCCGGGCCGCCCCCGCGAGCCGGTCCGTTCTTGGTGTGCCCCCCAGCTGCACTGCCTTGGGTCCAATTCATCTCGATGACCACGAACGGGCAGGAGCTTGTGGGCCGTGTAACAGAGAGGGAGAAGCCCCCCGCAGAGCATATGTGGCCGTGTGTGTCAAACAGAGAGGGAGAGGAGTAGCGATCAAAAAGGCAGTGGTTGTGTCGAGTGCGACGACGGTTACCGCTGTTTTCATCATCGGGCCCCTGCCTCCTCACCGTGAATATGCCCTTCGTGCGCCAGTCCCTCCCCTCTACACAACCCTCACCGTGAATGATGCCCCGGGCACCTTCCCTTCCCCCCCCCCCCCCCCCCCCCTCCACACAATAATCCGCAGGCCGCAGCTCGCTCCGCACCTCGGCCTCGCCCTGCTGTGCCTCTCCTCCCATCCCCCAGCCGCCCTCTCCCGCCGCTGCCGCCGCCCTCCCCGCCTCCTCCGCCTCCTCGGCCTCCCTCCAGCGGCCCCTCCGCCTGCTGGCCGACTGCCTCTGCGAACCGCTGGGCCTGCTGTGCAGCCTGCCGCTGGACGGGACCCGCCTCACTCCAACGGCCCGCCACCACGCCGTCCTGAGTCTGCTGCTCTACGGCGCGGCCGCCAACGCCCTGGCCCAGCTAGCCGCCCAGGATACCCTCGTGGCCAGCGCCTACCCGCGCCTGTGCGAGTGCGCCCATCGGGTGGCCGGGCTGACGGAGGCCTACCGGGCCCGGTACGGGTTTTTGACGCGGTGCTTGGAATCCGGGGTCATGCGGCTGCTCCCCGGGCTGATCAACGCGCCCGCCCTCGAGGGGGTGGTTCGGGGGATGCCGGGCGGGGGCTGGGCGGCCGACTTGGCAGTCCTGATCGTGCGCGGGGTGGAGGCCGAGTGCTGCTCCACTCCCGCCGCGTCAGACGAGCCGAACGGTCGGTGGTGCCATTGAGCTGAGTGTGTTTCGGGGGCGACGGGCGCGCTGGGTGTACTGTTGATGCCCCTCGAGCCTGCCCCATTCGTTCCGTTTGTGTGCTTGGCATATGCTATGCGCGCCATCCTTCCATCCTTCTGCCCCTGTTCTTGCTCTGTGTTGGCATAGGGCCATCCTCACCTCCCTCCCTCCCCCCCCCCTCACCCCCCTCCTATCCTCCTCACCCCAGACGACCTGTCCTACGCCGCCTGCCAGGCCCACCTGGGCGCGTTCATTGGCCAGCTGCGCAGCCTGAGCCAGCTGCCCTCGCCCGCCTACTTGGACTGCTTCTCCCTGCAGACCGTCTTTGAGGGGGCCGTGACGGCCCTGGGCGACCACCCCAGCTGGGCCGACCTGGCCCGGGCCCTGGCCGAGTCGGGCGAACGGCCGGCGAAAGGCAGCGAGGGTGGGCGTGCCGCAAGGTCTGAGCTGAGAGGCAAAGACCACAAATACGAGGAACCAAATCGGGCCATGCCCCATCCAGGGTCGTGGGGACCTCCCCCCCTCCCCCCGGCAAAAAAGCGCAGTTCTTCTCCCTGGAGAACGACTTTGCACTCTGATCTTTTTTTGGCTCGCTGTTTCTGCACCCGATCGCCTGATCTTCCTTCCTGTCGCCTGGCTCACTGTTTCCGCTTCCCCTCTTTCTCTCCTCCTTCTCCTCCTCCAGCCCGGCCGTGCCCTCGTGGCCCCAGTCGGCCCTGCTAGGCGTCCTCTGCCGCCTGCTGCCCCCGGACCCCTCAGGCCCGCTGCCCACCCACCCGGCCTGGCTGCTGGCCCTTGTGAACCTGGCCCCGTCCCAGGCGGGCAGGTTGGCTGTCCGGGGGGTGGTGGGCACCGAGGGGGCCGAGCGGCAGTATGTCGCCTGCCTGGCGGATCTCGTCCGGATCGCGGGGGCGGCGGCGCGGTGGGAGGGCTGCGGTACGGAGGCTGGTCTGCGGGGGAGAAGCGGGCTTTGGCTGAGCGTGGGTGGGGATGGAGTGGTGTGTGCCGGGGAGGAATTCATTCACTCATTCATCATCATCATCCAATCATCATCCTATCATCATCATCACCATCCAATCAACATCATCATCCAATCATCGTCATCATCCAATCATCGTCATCGTCATCGTCATCGTCATCGTCATCGTCATCGTCATCGTCATCGTCATCGTCATCATCATCATCATCACCATCACCATCATCACCATCACCATCATCATTACCCTTCCCGCCCTCTGCGATCCACCCTCCCGGGGCAGATCTCCCGCGCCTGTCCCTCGTGACCCCGGCCCTTCTCGCCACGCTCCTTCCCGACCCGCCGCGCGCCAACCCAACCCTGCCCGCCCCCCCTCCGGCCACCGCCACCACCCTCCCCGCCATTTTCCTGGGGCGTCTGGATGGCCTCTACGACCTGGTGGCCTCGCGGCTCGTCCCTGCCCTGACGGGCCTCGCGGGCTGGGCCGATGATGCGCTCGCTGGCCCCTGCTGGGCGGCCCTGCGTGAGTGGTGGATGGCCGAGCGGGGCGGGGAGGAGGAGGATGCCGACCTGGAGGAGGAGGTCACGGATGGGCTGGACTTTGCCGTGTGCGGCCATGGGGGTGGTCCGTCGCTTCGACACCCCCCCACCTTGTCGTCATCACCCCCACCAGCGGGCTTGTCACCACTGGGAGCGGCCAAACGTGGGGGCCACCCGAACACAGGCCTTCATTTTTTTTTTTTCGCTCTGCCCTCACCTACACACTACCACACACAAAGCGCTGGCCAACCCGCGACTCCGGGACCCCGCTTTGCCCTCGCGCATCGTCGCTGCTCCGCCAAACGCCATCCTCGGCACGGCACCCACGGCAGCCGACAGTGGCTCCCCAGGGATAGCCACCACGACCCGTGTCGCCACCCCCCCAAGGGGAGCCACCACCACCCCGGGTGAGCAGCTTGTCATCCGGCGCCACCTGCGCGCGGCCTTGCATGACCTGTGCGCGCGGCTTCTCTGCATTGGGGCCACGCGGGGTGCCGCCCCTGCCGTTTCTTGGCAGGCCTGGATCGGCTGTGCCCTGGACGCGGTCTGGGCCCACCGGGCCGTCTTGAGTACCCCGGTTCCAGCCACCCCGGCCCACATCCCCCCGCCCCCGACGGGAAGCCCCGACATCCCGGCCACCCCGCCGCTCACATCGGCCCTGGTCGTGACTGCCCTCCGGCCACCACCCCCACCGCCTCAGCAACCGCAGCAGCTGCTTCGGTATGCGGTGGTTGGTGGCGCGGGGTTGAGTTGTACGCCGCCGCCGACCCCGTGGGATGCGGCGGGTGGAGGAGGAGGCGGAGGAGGACCACCTGGGACGCCCTTGGACGGTGGTCTGTTCCTCTTTTCCCCCGGACCGGGTTGTGGACGCTGGGACGTGTGGATGCCGATGGTGTCAGGAGCACCGTGCGCAGTGCCCCGGGACCGATGTAGTGCCTATGTGGGTGCGGCGTCCCCTGTTGTCAGGTGTCCCCTGATGATGTGTTTTGTGTCGTCACCGTCTCGTTTCGTTCCTGGGTTCTCTCATCAGTCGCGCCGCCGCCGCCGCCGCCTGACGCTCGCCAATCCGCGTGCCCCTTCCACTCGCTCCGGCTTCTGCTCGCCTGCTGTCTGACCCCGGCCGGGGCCGCCCGCACCCGACATCTCCTGGGCCCAGCCCGCATGCAGGACCTGGAAGCGACCTTCCCCGCCGACCGGCCCGTCATCATCACCCCGGCCTTCCTCCGGGGGCGGCTTCTGGTGTGTCGCCTGAAGAGCCCCGAGGCACCGGCCCCTGTGCAGCCCCACCAAATCGGGCGGCTGGCAGACGAGGCCGACCTGGACGCGGTCGTGCGGGCCGTCGGCTGCGTGGGTGGAGGAGGAGGTGAGACAGGGCCTGAAATCAGCGTCGCCCCGGCTGGGTCGGAAGACGGGTTGGGTCAGGACGCCGGAGCGGAGATGATGGATCGGGATGTTGGCGGGATGCTGAGTTACTTGGTCGGGCGGTATCTGCCCCCGCCCGCCGCTGGGTGCTTGAAGCGGATGGGTCTGCCCCGCACACATCGCTTCCACCCCTCCGGTTCTCTTGTGTTCGTGTGTCGTTTCACATCAATCATCATCATCATCCAATCATCATCCAATCATCATCATCCATCATCATCATCATCATCATCATCATCATCATCATCATCATCATCATCATCATCATCATCATCATCATCATCATCATCATCCAATCATCATCATCATCATCATCATCATCATCATCATCATCATCATCATCATCATCATCATCATCATCATCATCATCATCATCATCATCATCATCATCATCATCATCGTCCATTCATCATCATCATCATCATCATCATCATCATCATCATCATCATCATCATCATCATCATCATCATCATCATCATCATCATCATCATCATCATCATCATCATCATCATCATCATCATCATCATCATCATCATCATCATCATCATCATCATCATCATCATCATCATCATCATCATCATCATCATCATCATCATCATCATCATCATCCAATCATCCAATCATCATCATCATTCATATATACCGAAAACAGGGACGACTTTTCGGGGAAGGAACTGAGGGTGGCCTTCCAAAATCTGTAAAATCCCAGGGCTCTCCCCGGCACCGACCCGACCCAAAGGCAGTTGGTATTTTTAGTCCTCATGCCGTCGGACTTTTGCCAACTTAGGGGCAACACGCCATTTGCCAGGGGGAGAGTGCATCCGTCATCACACCCCTATGTGTTCGGGACCGGCTTACCGCAGCACTGCGGGGACGTCCACAGGCCACAGTGGTATCCTGGAGAGCGCACCGTGTTGTTGGAGTGGGGTCCGGCCAGCTGTCCGAGCGGCTCGGTCACCGTGGACCAGCACCCGAGAGAACCCGTCGCAAGACCGGGATGGTAGGGGCATACATCAGAGGGGGATCGCCAACCTTGACCGGGCGGGCCATTGTGCTTCGGGTCTCCAAGCGGGTTCGGGCGGTGGTGGGCTAAGCTAAGCTTCAAGGGCAGGGGGCCAGAGAGCGCTACCATGTGTCGCACCGATTTCGCAACGATTTCGCAACGATTTCGCAACAGTGTTGTCCGGACAACGATCGCACCTGAAGGTGGGGCCGGACGCAGCCTGGGCGCCACAGGCGCATGAGAGCCTACCAGGTCTACTAAGCCTACTGTGTCTTGCGGCATTTCGGCTTTTCGGCCCTTCGGCCCCTCCGACCCCATCTTCACAAGTCCCCCAGGGGGGGTGGCCCTTATATACCCTACTTGGGAGGCACCCCCAAAAAAGTATGGGAGGCACAGTAAAAAATTATGGGACCATAATTAAAGTCCGAAAAATTCAAACGACCGAAGAGGGTCGGCGACCTCACCGTTCGCTGGAGGGACCCATAAATCCACCAAACTGTGGTCGTGGTGGCCCCCAGGTCAACCCTTCCCCGGGGGGATAGCCACCAAGGTCGAAAATTCAAACAGGCTCAGACGGGTCGGGGAAGGATGTCGACCTCAGCAGTCGTTCGGGCCACCTTGCCCTATCATCGCAGGGTGGTCGCGATCGACTCCAGGGCAACCCTTCCCCGGGGGGATAGCCACCAAGGTCGAAATTTCAAAGTGGTTGGCAAAGGCCGGCGACCTCACCGTTCGATGGAGGGACCCATAAATCCAGCGAACCGTGGTCGGTACCGGCCGCCGATCAACCCTTCCCCGGGGGGATAGCCACCAAGGTCAAAATTTCAAACAGGTCGGGGAAGCACGGCGACCTCACCGTTCGCTGGAGGGATCCATAAATCCACCGAACTGTGGTCGAGGTAGCCCGCCGATCAACCCTTCCCCGGGGGGATAGCCACCAAGGTCGAAATTTCGGAGTGGTTGGCAAAGGCCGGCGACCTCACCGTTCGCTGGAGGGACCCATAAATCTAGCGAACCGTGGTTGAGGTTGCCCGCCGATCGACCCTTCCCCGGGGGGATAGCCACCAAGGTCGAAATTTCAAACGGGTCGGGGAAGGACGGACCTCACCAGTCGTTCGGACCACCCTGCCATATCCCCGCAGGATGGTCGCGGTCGACTCCAGGTCAACCCTTCCCCGGGTAGATAGCCACCAGATTGAAAGCGTAACGAAGCGAGCTCGCCTGACTTGTCATCATCATCATCATCATCATCATCATCATCATCATCATCATCATCATCATCCAACAGCCCGTTGTCTCACAACCCCTCCACTTCCCGCCGTTCCGCCGCCACCAAACGCGTCGCAGGTCTCCCCCTCGCGGCCTGCCAGTCCCTCCTCCAGACCTGGCTCCGCGCCCCGCCGCTCCTCCTCCGGCCCCTCATCGCCCAGGCGTCCCAGATCGGGCCGGCCCCGGGCCCCCGCTCCGCCGCCGCCATGGCCGTTTCGCTCTGGTTCCGGGGGCTTCTGGCGGCCCACGAGAGCGGGGCCATCTACCAGGCGGCCCGGGGCGGCGGGGCGGCCGGCTGGGAATGGATGGCGTCCGGGATGCCGGGCGGGGCCGAATGGGCCGAGGGCGGGGCGGCCCAGGTGACCCGGTGGTGGAGTGAGCTGCTTGCCCGGCGCGATGGTGGCGATCAACGATGATGATGAGCACATGATGATGGCCTGGGCTCCCGGAGTTCGGGACTGAAGGCAGGGAGGATGGCGACGATGGATGCATGTTCGTGCCCCCCCCCCCCCCCCCCCCCCCCCCCCCCCCCCCACGCGTCTCCCTCCACCCACCAGCTTCTGTTGTTGAACAACGATGCTGTATTCGCAACATGGGTATCGCCGCTCAGAGAGAAAGGGAGAGAGGAGGTGGCCGAGATCCGCGTTTGGAATGAGCCCCATCTCCATCACCAATCAGTGGGCTCGTCGCCTGGGCCTGGACAGAGCGGCGAAGACTCCCGCTGATCAGCCGCTGCACGGGGGGCACCAACCACTTCCATGTCCGGGTCGTTCGAAGAGGGCTGCTGCGGTGGCACTTGCAAGGCGGCATCTGGGGCGGGAGCGGCGGTGCACGCGGGCAGCACGGCCATCTCGGCATTCAACTGGGTTGGGGCTCGTGGGCCTCCCGCTCGTGGACCCGCTCGTGGGCCTCCCGCTCGTGGACCCGCTCGTGGGCCTCCCAGTACTCGTCCCAGGTCAGCCCGTCGAAGAACCATCGAGTCAGCTCGGCCCCGGAATGGGAGTCGTCGATCAGCTTGGCCTGGACCAGCCCGCTGCGCCCATCCATCATCATCATCATCATCGTCATCGTCATCGTCATCGTCGTCATCATCATCCAGTCATCATCATCCAGTCATCATCACCATCATCATCACCATCACCATCACCATCATCATCACCATCATCACCATCACCATCACCATCATCACCATCATCACCATCATCCAAACATCATCATCATCCAAACATGTGGTGGTGGTGTTGGGCAGCAAGGGGGGGGGGGGGGTGGGGGGATGGGGTGACCGACCAGAGCCGAGCCACCGTCTCGTGTGAGGCCGCGGCAAGTGGGCCCGTGAGGATGCCCCGGAGACGGGCCATGCTGGCGGCGAGGGCTTCCTCCGCGTCTGCCGGGTTGGCGCACAGCCGTGCGAGCAGCTCCTCCGCGCTGTCCTCCTCGTCGTCCAACCGGTGCTTGCAGCCGGCGCTGCGAGGGAGGGACTGCTGGGAGGAGGGCGGCAGGGAGGAGGATGCTGGTGACTGCGAGGGTGACCGCGAGGAGGACGGAGATGGCAGGGTGTTGTCCGGTGTCGGGTCATCGGGAGGGGCGGGGGAGGCCACAGGGAGCGGGTCGTCGCAGGGCAGGCGGGGGGGCAGGGGGAGCGGTTCGTAGGCCAGCAGGCGCCAGTAGATGGTCAGCAGGTACAGAAGGCCCAACCGGGTGGAGATGTCGAACGAGGCAACGAGGGCCAGCTGGTACTTCACCGCCCCGCCGGGCGGCCCGCTCCTCCGCACGGGCAGGAAGAAGGAGGCCGTGCCCTTGCCGCCCCCGGCTTGGAGGACGAGACCGAATGGGGAATACCGCGGATGGAACCGACATAGGGCGTCGCTCGTCGGCCGGGGAGGCGTCGTGGTGGGCGCTCCGCCAGGAAGACCATCCTTATGACGCTTCTCCTCCTCCGTCCCAGGACTGTTGTCGTCATCGACCTCATGAACTCTTGTTGGGGAGGTCCTTGCCCCCGGGCCGGTCGCAGGGCGAGAGGTCGGGGAGACGGCGGGGAGGGTGGGCTGCGCGTCCGCTGGGGGCGGAAGGCGGACGGGAGATGTCGCTCCACGGACGGCCGGAGGCGGAGGCGGAGGAGGCGGAGGCGGAGGAGGCGGAGGCAGTGGCGCCGTGCACACTGGGGATGAAGATCGTGATTTCGGCTGCTCCGACTCGAATTTCCCGCGTCCCCCGGCCGCATCCACTGGCCCCAGGCCGGCAGGTTGCGGGAATGGCCTGTTCGCTGGGAGATGCGTCAACCATTGACCAAACTCGACCCCCACGGCATCGACGAGGAGATACGGGCCCTCCACGCCGTCCCACTCATCGCTGTCCGGGTCGGTATCAGGCGGCTGAGGAACACGACTGTCAGGGGTGGCGAATGACACAAGGCTCTCGTCCCAGTTGACGCGGGCTCGGGCCGAGGGGTATGTGGGCGCCGGCTGGGCGGTGAGATGGTCCTTGGACAGGCGGGCCCTGATGGTTTCCAGCAACACGGCGAGCACCTCGGTGTAGACCCAGACGGCGGTGAGGTAGCGACTCAGCGGGGCCTGCCACTCGGCTGTTTCGAGGTGGCCATAGGAATCCTCCGCAAAGGCTGTGCGCCCAGGGTGGAGAGCAAAGCAAAGGGGCTGATCAATCGGACAGGAAGGGTCTCACATGACGCACAGCTTGAGCGAACTTGGGGGCCAGGGAGAGGATGAGCGGTCTGTGAGCATCGGAATGCTCAATAATGCGCCTGTTGAATGTTCTGTTCTATACAATGGGTTGGCGTGCGAGGAGAGGAACAGACCGACATTCAGGACCTCATGGCACCGCTCCCGCTGCTCCAGGGTAAGCGACAGGGGCTTCAGGTGGTCCAGATGGAGCATCTTGGGGGGGAACTGCCTCCTCAGGCTGCGAAGCAGGCTGGCCTGTTGTTGCAGCATGTCAGAGGTCGGCGGCCTCGCCGTAGGCGTGTTGGTGAATGCTGTGTGCCAAACATGCGTGGAGCAGAGGGTGAAACAGACGACTGGTTGTTCTCCCGAGGCCCAGGGGCCCCCATCGGAACGTGCAAGGCGCGGACGTGAAGGCGGGGAGTAACGTTTCTCTTCGCCTGCATCCTAGCAAATAGTACACAGCATGTCTCCTGCTCTGTGTATGTGTGCGTGTCAGAGAAGGAACGGGAAAACAAGGAAGCTGCGTGCGTGCGAGTGCGTGCGTCCAATATCGGAGGTCAGAAGACGGTAAAATGGATGTGTGGTGCGCACATGTTGAACAGAAGCACAGAAAGGAAGAAGGTGCGTGTGCGTGAGTGGAGGACTCAGATGACACATCGTCCCTTGAACGGGTGTGTGTGTGTGGGGGGATGATCTGTTCACGGACAGAGCGCCGCCGCGATGTCTTCAAAGGCCTGTCTTCCGAAGGCCGGCAGGAAGGCGTAGATGGCGTACTGGGCAAGGTGATGGGCCACCCGGAGGATGACATCCACAGAAAGAAACCCGTGCAAAAGGGCCTTCAGATAATAGCTGGGCCCGTCATTCCGGGCCAGAAGGTACGGAAGAACATCTGGGGCGGGGGCAGCCGGGTCTGCGGACCGGGGAGGGGGGGAGGGGGGGGGGGAGGGGGGGGGGACACACCAGGGCAGATGGTGGTCACCCAACCAACCGCAAAGGTGCTCAGAATCGGGAGGAAGAGGGGGGGGGGGGGGGGGGGGGTCGGGGGGCACCCGCAAAACCAGAAATAGCTTCTCTGCCTGCATGGAACCCCCCGGAGCAGTGCCAACAAGGGGGCTGGCAGGACACCACACCCACGCACGGACCAAGGGCGGTTGGCGCGAGAGGAGGCGAAATTCTCGCGGCAGCGGCTGGTGCAGCGGCTGGTGCAGCGGCTGGTGCAGCGGCTGGGGCCAGGCAAAGGTCAACCCGATGAGGGGATGGTATGGGGGCGGACCGGCAGGGGAAGGAGGGCTGCATCCAGGGATGGTCGCCGGAGGAGCAAGGGCAGAGGGTGCCGAAGCCAAGGGGCCATCGCAGGTGTGGTGGCCGCTGCTGGGGCCGGGTGGGCAGCAGGGGCCGAGGAGCGGGCGCCTGGGGGGGATGGCAATGGGCATGTCGGGGGGAGAGCGGCAAGGCAGACCGGAAGGCCGGGTCCGGGAAACCCTTCGTCCATCGTCATCATCAGCCATCCCCCCCCCCCCCCCCCCCGGCCGTGAAGATCCCCGTGACGGGCAGGTTCGGCCTGGCCCACGTCGCCTCGTTCGACATTCCACCGGCTGGGCGGGAAGGGAAGGGAAGACGTAATGCGCGTTGAATCGGCAAAGGCGGCTCGGCAAGGAAGTGAGCCCGGCGGCGGCAGCACAGTCCTTCTTCGTCGCCTCCTCCTCCTTCTGCCCCTCGAGCGCGATTCCTCTTTGGGATGGCGGCCTTGCGCCCCGGGAGAGGCTGGAGGGCTGCGCATCTGCTGCTGGGGGCGGAGGCGCGGCCGGCGGCCGGAGGCGGCGCCTGTCTTCGGGGAAGAGGCCTGGCGGCCGGGATGCAGGTCAGCCATTCGGCCCACTCGATGGCCACGGCATCAGTGAGCAGATGCGGATGTTCGGCGCCATCCCACGCGTCGGCATCCGGGTCACCGCCAGACCGCCCGTCCGGACCGCCAGGCGGCCCGGGGGCGACTGTCCGTGTCGGCGAACGAGACAAGACTGGTGGGCCGGTGGATCCGGGAGGCGACCGAGGGATAGGTCGGGGTGGGCATCGACGGGCGGGGAGGGTCCCGCTCAGAGAGGCCGTAACTGGCATTGTGCAGACGGTCGGTGACCAGCCGGTCGGCAAAAGGCCAGGGTCTCCGTGAAGAGCCACACGGCCGACAGGTATGTGCTCAGCGGGGCCGCCAGGGCCGGTGCCCATGCGATGGCTGACTCGAGTCGCTGATGGCCGCCGTCCGGCTTCGAGGCGGCTTGGGGGCGTGGAGTGCGTGGGTGGGCTGTGTAGCAAAAAGGAAAAGGATGGGCATGTGGAGCAAGGGGACGAAAACAGGAGAAAGTCCGAGGTTGCATTCAGACAGAAGGGGTGTCTCTTCGCTTGTCCGCCATCCTTTCAATGATGTTGCAAGAAGGTGGGGAGGACGGACCTTTCCAGAGGGCCTCTACGCACCGGTGCCGCTGTATGACATCGGACGTCATGGGCCGCAGATGGACGAGTCCCACCATCTGAGGCGGGAACCGTCTCAGTTTGCGCAGTTCCTCGGCCTCGTGTCGCAGGTCCGGGGGCGTTGGGGCGGAGGCTGTGGGTGGGATGAGTTGTGCACGACGGGATGACGAGTGGATGATGAGTGGATGCTGATGATGGATGGATGGAGATGATGATGATGGCGAATGATGATGGCTGGATGAATAAGATTGAGTGAGGATGATGATGATTGGATGATGATTGGATGATAATTGGATGATGAATGGATGATGATTGGATGATGATGATGATGATGATGAATGGACGATGATGATGATGATGATGATGATGATGAATGGACGATGATGATGATGATGATGATGATGATGATGATGATGATGATGATGATGATGATGATGATGATGATGATGATGATGATGAATGGACGATGATGATGATGATGATGATGATGATGATGATGATGATGATGATGATGATGATGATGATGATGATGATGATGATGATGATGATGATGATGATGATGATGATGATGATGATGATGATGATGATGATGATGATGATGATGATGATGATGAATGGACGATGATGATGATGATGATGATGATGATGATGATGATGATGATGATGATGATGATGATGATGATGATGATGATGATTGGATGATTGATGATGATGATGATGATGATTGGATGATGATGATGATGATTGGATGATGATGATTGGATGATGATGATGATGATGATGATGATGAATGGGTGATGATGATGATGATGATTGGATGATGATGATGATGATGCTGCTGCTGCTGCTGTTGATGATGATGATGATTGGATGATGAATGATGACTGGATGCTGATGATGCTTGCAGACCGCCGCTCAACCCCCGGGCGATTCTCTCGAAGACGGGCCGCTGGAAGTCGGGCAGAAGGCGTAGGTGGCGTACATGGCCAGGTGGTGCGCCACCCGGAGCGTGACGTCGTTCCGGGCAAGGAGGTACCGGATCACCTCTGGGGCGGGGGCAGTCGGATCTGGCGGGGTGGGGGGGAAAGCCGGGGAAAAACGATGTCATCCGCAGAGAGCCCAAGAGACAATGAACAACAACGAACAACAACGAACAACAACGAACAGCAACGAACAACAATGAACAACAAGAACGCAGGACGAGAGAGACGTTGGTGTGCGCGCGTGTGGGGCGGGTCGATCGAGAGAGGGAGCCGTTGGGCTATGCGCGTGCGTGCGGTCGATCGAGGTGGAGACGGACCGACGATGGGCGCAGGAGGGGAGGGAATTCTCGCTGCTGCGGCTGCGGCTGCTGCAGGCAAACGTCAATCGGAGGAGCGCGAACGAAGTGGGGGCGGCGGACCAGCAGGGGAAGGCAGGCTGCCGCTGGTGTCACCCGGGGCGGTCGCTGTCGCCGGTGCAGCAAAGACGGGGGCCCCCGGAGGCGTGGCGGCCGTCGTTGACGCGGCTGGGGAGGCAGCTGGGGCCAAGGAGCTGACGGGCGACCCCGAGACTGGGGGGACATGACAGGAAGAGAAAGCGCACAGGGCAGACAGGATGACCGGGGTCGGGATGACTGTTTCGCGAGTTTCCTGTTGACCTCCGCGATGCGCAACATCTTGAGCAAGAGTGAGGGGAGACTGCGGGAGGACCCCGGGGGGCCTCAAACTCGACACACACCCGCCAGGCATCGTCGACACCCGCCACCAGGTCGGGGCGCAGTTGAGTACCCCAGAGATCGACAGCCACCGAACGGGAGCCGGCGGGGTTGACCAGGGGGATCTTTTGGTTGCTGAAGGCGAGAGGAACAGTACGGTGAGGCGGCGCCTGAAATTCGACAGACATGATGAGAGCGATCCTCCGACACACATTTTGTAACATGCCCAGAGCCACTCGAAAACCGATCGTTCCGATAGGCGCATGTTTGGCGCGCTGCAGGAATTTCAAGTACTCTCTGGTTTCCGGCCACAGAGAACCGGCCACATCCCATCCGCAGACGGGCTCCCATGACCCGTTGAACACATCTGCAATCAACGGATGCTTTAAGGGGAAAAGGTTTCATCGAGAGGTCCAGGAACACAAACCACTTTGGTATTTAGGAAGGGGATGATCGGTTCCCCGAGGAATGCCTGGGAGAAAAAATCGTCCGACGAGATGTCAAATATGGCGTGGGTCGACACCGTCTTTGAGGGCTTCGTCCCAGTCCCGGCTTTGTGCGCTCATCAAAAGGATAGCGTGCTTCACCGATCTGAGGCGGCTCACGGCTGTCTCTGCCGCGGAGAGAAGGGAGCCGAGGGAACACGGTCAATCAGTCTCTTCTCTCCTTCCCAACCGCCCCATTGTCCATGGGCCATTGCCCTTTGGCCCCAGAGTTTGGGTTGAGAGTCGTTCAGGTCTCGCGCTGTTTCGCGGAGATATCGTCGACATGAAAAGGATGGAAGCGTGAGGGGGAAAAAAGGAGGGAAGAGAGAAACGGAAAAGGCGGGCGGAGCACGACAGCTAAAAACAACAGCACCACATCCCGTTTCCCCACCCGGTAACAAGCCTCGAGAGGAAAGAGAGAGGATGAAGGAGGAGGGGTCCGCAGACGGTGAGGAGAGAACGAATGAGGGAAGGGGGGGGGGGGGATCACTCACGGGGGAGCGACGGTTGTTCAGCGTCGCCCTCCGATGCCCACAGAGAGAAGGTTGCCCCGCGATCTTATTAACGCCGCTGCTTCTCTGCACATTGGGCGGCCTTCTCTGTTTTCTGGGTTTAGTGCTGTCCGTGCGGCTGTGCCCCATGGGTCATAGCCACCCACCTACTGACCAGCGAAGAGCCGCTCGAGGGCCAGCTGGATGCTGCCGTTGGTCAGGGTCAGGGCCCGGACGTTGGCCGTGTCGTCCATGAAGCCCATCTCGTGCAGCTGCTCCAACTCGCGGGCGAACCGCACCTCGGGGGCCACCGTGGGGGCCGCGGGCCGCGCGGGCGAGGACGGGGTGCCCGCAGGGGCGGGGGAGGAGGCAGGGGGCGCGCCGCCGAACATAGCCATCAAGTTGGCGAGACCTGTGTGTGTGTGTGTGTGTGTAAAGGGGGGGGGGGGGGGGTGAGCGACGATTCAGTTTCTTCTGCTTGCCAAACCACCCCTGAAACAACCCCAGGCCGCGCAGAACCCACAAGCAGCACAACGGACCGCCCATGGGGCTCTGGGCCGCTCCGGCGCCCCCGGTGGCGCCACCCGCGGCTGGGGGCACGCCGAGGGCCGCGAAAAGGGAGTTGAAATCGAAAGCAGCAGGGGCGGCAGCAGGGGCGGCCGGGGCGGCAGTGCCGGAGGCAGGAGCGGGGGCCTCGGCGCCGGCCGCGGGGGGTGCAGGGGCAGCAGGGGCGTCTGAGGCCGGGGCAGCGGCCGGAGCAGCCGGGGCAGCGGCTGGGGCGGGGGAGGTCGGAGGGTTGGCAGCGGGGCCGGCCATGTTGAAGAGGGCCGAGAAGTCCGGGAAGCCCGCGGGAGCGGCGCCGGCAGCACTGTTTGAGGGGGGGAGCGGAATGCAGTGGTGAGAAGAGACATAACGCATCATCGCCATCGCCATCATCATCGTCGTCATCATCACCACCGCCACTACCACTATATCGTCCCAAGGAAAGGTGAGGAACAGACCCTTGCTGCTGTTGAGGCCGCATGGCCCGCTGAAGGCGCATCATGGAGAGCATGCTCTGGCGGAGGACCTCGGGGTTCTGGAAGAGGCCGGCCATCATCGGGTTGCCGGCCGTCATCATGGGGACGAGTGGGTTGTTCCGCATCATCTTCAGCAGGGCAGAGGGAGGCAGGACGGCGCGGAGAAGTCAGGAGAAATGAGCACATCGACCTGGACTTGAACAATCACCCACCACCCCGTTGCACAGCCACCCGAGTTCCTAAGCCGGCTGGCACCCAGACCTGGTTGAAAGCCTCCGGATTGTTCAGGATGCCCTCGAGCATGCCCGAGAAGACCGGGTTGTTCATGAGCTGCATCATCGACCCCAGGTCGGCACCCGCGGGCATGCCGGGCAGCCCGCCAAGGGCACCCAGGCCGCCCAGGCCGCCCAGGCCCGGGAATCCAGCCGCGCCGGCACCAGCGGCACCGCCGGAAGGGGCAGCAGCACCATCACCGGAGGCCGGGGGAGCGCCGAAGAGGGCGGCGAAGGGGTTGGCGGGGGCGGCGGCGCCACTGCCGGCAGCGCCACCGGCCCCGGCACCGGCGGCGGGGGACCAGGGGTTGCGCAGAGGGGCTGAGGCGGGGGCGGTCTGTTCGGGGGCGGGGGCGGCGGGCTGGGCCGGTTGTTGGCCTGAGGAGGAAAAGAAGGGCAGCAAAAGACGGGTCAGCATCGTCCAGGCGGCGTTCCACCAAGTCCACGAAACACCAAACAAGTCCCGTCGGATCCACAAAGCGCATGAGCAAGCCAGATGCCGGACCTTGCCCCATGGCATTGCGGGCCTGCTCGGCGGCACCCTCAAGGAAAGGCTCCTGGACCTCGTTGTAGAACCGCTGGAGGTGCTGATAGCCGCCAGGCATCATTTCAATGTTGTGCATGGCCGTATCAGCGTGACGCATCATCTCCTGCATGAGGCGGGGGTTGCGCATGGCCTGGAGAAGGCGCGAGGTGAGTGGGGTGAACCCGTATAACACCCGTCCGCGCAAACCTGGAGCGTTTGGCGCATAATGGCAGGATCGCGCATGGCAGCGGCCATATCAGGGTTGCGACGTGCGATCTCCTGGAACTGGGGGTTGGACAGGAAGAGCTGCTCGAGCATTTGCGGGTTGGACATGAGCGAATCCATAATCGGGGAGTTCATGATCTGCTCCATCATCTCGGGGTTTTGAAGAAGAGACTCCATCCCTCCCATGCCACCCATGCCGCCCAAACCCCCCAGGCCACCCAACCCGGGAACGCCGGCAGGAGCTAAAAAACATCAGCGCGATGACGACATGGAGTGTGTGAGAACGAAAGCAAACCTGGACGGGAAGGAGCAGGAGCAGGAGCAGCAACCTGAGCAGGTTTGGGGGGAGATGTCTTTGAGGCAGCCCGCACCAGGTGGACAACATGCTCATTTTGAATACCTGGAAGTGTGGCCGAGGAAGGCAAGAAGATGTGGCAGAGGTTCCAGAAAATAGAACGAACCATACTCGCTGAGAGGCTTGTCGTCCTTGAGGACATGCCCACTGAAGATGAGCCGCTGATCGACTGCCGGACAGTTGAGCTGATTGGCAATCTTCTCCTTCAGCTCCGCAACAGTGATATGATCGCTTTCACACTCCACCTCCACATTCTCGCCCTTGCTGGTCTTGATTTTGACGATCAGAGGCATCCGCTGCTGTGCTGTGCCTTTGAACTGTTCTGAAGAACCCTTCGGTAAGGGCCACTATTCGCTCAGCCGGTATCTTTTTTCCGCATGGCCTCCGAAGCCAAGGAATATATCCAGCAAGTCTTAAAACGCTGGGACTTGCGCGGCTATGTATTTTGTTTACGGGTCAAACAAGTCCTTCCGACGAGCGTCATCGTTGAAGTCCGCCACACCTCTCCATCCCCCATTTTCGTCACTGTTTTCCTACAGGCAATTTTCTCCAAGCCTACACAACAACAACCAATCCCTGATACGACTGCATCGATCGTTTTCACTTACACTCCTCCCTCCGGGGGCGGTGCTCCCATGATGACCTTCCACCTGGAGCATCAGACCTTCGAGCACGTGATCGACCACGCCTTTGTCTTCAACCCGGAATGGATCGACAAAATTGTCAACAACAAACGAAAGATCCGTCAGGACTTCTCCTCCCTGGCCGTGCACACCGGGGGTCTGGGCCAGGCCGCCCCGGTCCTTCGCAACCTGCAGGTGCATACCACCCTGGCGACACCCACGGACTCCCTCAATGCGCTCTCGGTCTCGCATATCTTCTCGATGCACGACGGCCTCTGTGCCCTCTGCGAGCCGGAGCAGTCGAGTGCCCCGGCGGCACTAGCCGCCCTCCGGACCATCACCCTGTACGATCTGAACAGCGAGGGCCGGTCCAGTGCCCGGCGCCCGACCACCCTCACCCTGGACCTGGGCCAGCCCCAGCCCCAGGCACAAATATTCGTGCGTCTGACCAACCCCGGCAAGCTGGTCGTGACCACGGTCTTCGGGGGCACCTCCCTGCGTGTACACCTGTTCAACACGGGGAATATGCGCAAACAGTGCACCATCAAGGTTCCCACCGGGGTCAGCACGGGCCAGATCGTCATTCGGTCTGCGCACGATGCCTGGTTGTTCACCCGAGGGGGGGTGGGGGAGGGAGGTCGACTTGCCCGTGGTTATATTCGCCCCTCGCTGCCCACATCTGTCTTTCTTCCGCTTCGTCCTCGTCTTTGGCCTCGAATCGGCACAGCCACACCCTGCGCACCACGAGTCCCCCCCCCCCCCCCCCCCCCCCCGCGCTCACCATCTCTCTGCCATTCTGCCTCTCCCCGCCCCGGGCCCCCACCTCGCCTGCGCCTCCTCCCCCCCCCCCCCCCCAGCTCGGTGGCCCTTCTGGACAACCTGCTCTTCGTCCTGTTCCGGCCCGACCACCGCGTCCAGCACGCCCACCGGCTGCTGTGGGCCCGGCTGGACCTCGACCAGGGGCTGCTCTCCGACCAGCAACAGGCCGAGATTGTCGTCGATGCCGCCCCCGACCGCATCCACGCCTTCGACGCGCCCCCATGCGCCGGTCGGTGTGCAGGAACGGGGGCGGGAGCGGGAGCGTGCATGGATGTATGGCGGAGAGGAGGGTTGTGTGATGTGTGATGTGGGCGCGTGTCGGTCGGTCGGTGCTGTCCGCCCGCTGTCTGGGCCTGCTTCGTGTGATTCTGCTGCTGCTGCTGCTCCTGCTCCTCCTGCTGCTGCTGCTCCCGCTGCTGCTGCTCCCGCTGCTGCTTCCGCTGCTGCTTCCGCTGCTGCTCCCACTGCTGCTCCTGTCGCTTGCAAACATCCCTTCGCCATCAATGGGTGGGCGGCCTGCGGGAAGGGTGGTCCTCTTTCTCTTTCACCCACGAGATTCTGGCCGACCGCCTTCTGCTCACGCTCGACACCATGCCGCGTTGCGTTCTCTCTTGTTCGAATCTCCTCCTGGTTCTTCTCCCCCGGGGTGGTGGGGCCTGGCGTGCCCCGTGTCTGCGGGTCCAGGAGGCTGGATGCTCCCTTCTCACCCATGTTCCTGGTTCTTCTCGGGTTGGTTGGCGTCTCTGTTTTCTGTCTGCGGATGGGGTGCGGCTGACAGGCTGCGAGCCTGATCGCATTGATCTGCTCCAGGGCGCCGGCCGGCTTGCGGACCGGGAGGCCAACCCCGAGGACATCATCGTGGTCTTCCACCAGCGGCCCCTGGCCATTGGCGGCACCCTCCCGCCCGCCGCCTCCGCCAGCCCGCCCCCCGGCGGGTCGCGGGCCCTCTCGCGCCAGGGGGTGCCCTCGCTGCAGCCCATTGCGGCGGCGGTGTCGGGCGGCGGGACGGCGGCGGCCCCGGCCACCACCCGGCTGATGTTTGTCGAGGCCCGGACGGGCAAGGTGCTCGACCAGCTGGCCGTGACGGGTCCGTGACCGATGTGCGAGGGGGAAGGGATGGGCGCGTGGGGGCATGGGGGCATGCGGGGCAGAAGAGGGTGTGGGGGACGGGCATGGTGCTCGACCAGCTGGCCCTCTGTGTGCAGGGTCACGTCCTTCCTCCTTCTGTCCAAGGCACATCTCCACCCCTACCCTCCACAAATCTGTCTTCTGTCTGGCACACCCGCCGCCCCCTCCACGCCTTCAGGCGACGCCACCCCGCCCACCCTCGCTGCTTCATTTCTGTATCCATGACGACACACTCTTCTACCTCTCTGGTTTTTGTTTTATTTTCCCGTTACTTCGTTCCTTCTTTACACGATACACCCACAGACGCACTCACGCACTGCCTCATTCTTCAGGCGACCCTGTCCTCGCTGCTCTGTTTGCTTCATCTCTGTATTCGTGACGGCGCATACGCGCACACATCCCCCGCACCTCCTCATCCCCCAGGCGATGCCACCTCGACCCTGTTCCTCGCTGCTCGCTCGCTCGCTTCATCTCTGTATTGGCGGGCACACACCCATCGCCCCCGCACCCTCTCACCCCCTCAGGCGAGGCCAACCCGACCCTGTCCTCGCTGCTTCTGGACAAGTACCTGGCCTCTGCCGTCCTGCCCACCTCGCGGCTCTCCGTCCGGGCCCCGAGCCCCACCAGCTCGCACGGGGGCGGCAGTGGCAGCCGGGCCGGGTCGGCCTCGCGGGGTCGCGGGCCGGCGCTGCCCGCGGGGGCCGTGGCCGAGGCCCAGGCTAGGATCGTGCCCACATGCGGGGTGGTCCGTCGTTGGGTTGGGTGTGTGTCCGATTTTCGGTTGGGTGTCCTGCATGGCTTGGGATGTCGGTGGTTGTTTGGGGCGGGTGCCGCAGCATCCTGTCATCATCATCATCATCATCATCATCATCATCATCATCATCATCATCATCATCATCATCATCATCATCATCCAATCATCATCATCATCATCATCATCCAATCATCATCATCATCGTCATCATCATCACCATCATCCGGTCATCATCATCATTCAAGCATCCATCAGCACCAGCATCATCCAAACATCATCATCCAATCGTCATCCAATCATCGTCATCATCAGCGGCGGTAGCGTCCTTCGCATCTGGGCCTCGCGCCCCGTTGCGCACCATTCGTCGTTCTCATCCACCATTCGGATTGTCTCCACCCCTCCTTGGGTGTCAATCCCCCCCCCCCCCCCCCACCCAGGTTCTCGATGGGATGCATGCAGTCGCGGCCTACGGGCGGACCCTCGTCGTCTGGCGGATCCAGCGGGGCCTCCCTCCGCCCGCCGAGGTCCCTCCTCACTGCCTCGCGCTCTGACCCCCCCCCCTCCCCCCTCCCCCCACACACACACACACGATGATGTACACACGGGAGTCCTCTGTATGGCCACGCCCATGCTCCGATCCAGCACACCGCACAGGCGCGCATCACAAGGGCGGCATGGCGCCGTTCATTCTGACCCATCCACTGATCTGACACGCACCACCCACAGGGCGGCATGGCGCCGTTCATCCTGGAATCGCCCGAGACCGACCTGACGGTCACCTCGCTGGTGCTCTACACGCCCTTCTGCATCTCCTGCTCGACGCCCACCCTGGCCCTGCGCGCCTCGGCGGCCAACCCCCCCGCCGCCACCGTGGTGCGGGTGTGGAACCTGGCGACCCACCAGCCCATGCTCGACATGGCCCTCGCAGACCAGGTCGGCTGATTGGGGGATGGGGCGGGGGATGGATGGCTGTCGGGATGGGGGTGCCGTGGGATGGTATGGTCATGCTGGCGGGTGGTGCGGGGCTGTTTTTGCACACGAATGCTTCGGTTTGTCATGCGGGGATCGGGGTTGCTTGTGTGCGATTTTTTTGTTGTGGGATGTCTGGCTTCCCCTTCCCTTCCGCCCCCTCCCCTTCCCGCCCACGGCGCTGACCCGAGTACCATCCCCCTCCCCTTCCGTTCTTCCCCCAGGCGCTGACCCTTGGCCTCCCCCCGGCCCTCCCGCCCCACGACCCCCGCCGGGGCAGCCCCAACCACATCGGGGGCGGCCTCCGCCTCCTGGCCGGCGTCGCCCCGTCCCTCGGCGCGGTCAGCCGGCCCTCCACGGCCACCAGCGGGTCGGCCGATCGCGGGCTGCTGGCTCTGGGCCTCTTCGAGCAGGGCCTGCTGTGCGGGTGGGATCTGCAGCCGTACGCCCCGCGGGTGACGGCCAGCACGGAAGAGGGCGCCACGACGGGGCACCCGGCATACTTCATCCCGCCCGCCGAGATCACCCCGCGCAACCTGACGGGCGGGGTCTTTCTGCCCGTGTCCGCCGAGGGCCCCGAGGACCCGGCGGACGGCGGCAGCAGCAGCGAATCGCTGGTCTTCCTGCCCGACGGCACCTTCCGCCTGCACCGGGTGGCGGCGGCGCGCTCCGGGGGTGGTGCCACCACCCCGACCACGCCGACCTCCCCCGAGGGCGATATCACCTTCAACGGGACCACCGCCGGCAGCCGGGTGGAGTGGGGCCTCGAGGGGACATACCAGTGTCGCCTCCGGAAGACTCCCCCCCCGGAGGGAGCCACGCACGAGTCCTTGTGGGAGGTGGCCCTCCTGGCCAATGTCCACTTGCATTGGCCCGCCCCCAAGGCGGCCACCGACGCCTCCGCGGCGGCCGAGGAGGAGGAGCTTGTGCGCGAGCCGATCCGCCTGCCCCTGGTGATGCAGGTGGGCTCGGGCGGCCTGCAGCAGCCTCTGGTGCTGCGGTCGGAGGGGTTCGCGGTGGGGTTGGTTCCCCCGGGGCGGGAGGAGGACGACAAGGCAGAGTCCAAGGTGGCCAGGGGGCCTCGGCTCTTTGCAGGGCCTGTGGTTCGGCCCCCGGAGGGACAGCAGGAGTAGCCGATCTCCATTATTTACTTCTTTATTTCTCTGCTGCCAACTTTTTTTCCCCCTCTTTTTGTACATCTGTTCGGAAACATGCCTTCCTACTGGCGAGACTGGGTTTGGAGTGCGAGCGATGTCATGCACAACCACTGGATTTCAGGCAATATTCTTCCAGCCCATTCTTTGTGGGGCGGTGGGGAAAAGAAGGATCTGTGGCAGCAGATGCATCTGCCCGAGAAGGTGAGGAAGGTCGAAACTGAGAATTCCTGCGGAGAATTTGCCTTGCCCCGGTTCCAGTAGCATTCTCGGCTTTTTGCGCCACCGAAAGGAACAATGTCCTCGCCTCCCACAACTGTCCCTGCGACGGCCGCTGCCGCTGCCGCCGCTACCCCGTCAACCAGCGCCCACGCAGAATACAGTGGCGTCATTGGTCGCAAGGATCACAAGGCCATCGTCCCCAAGGGGCTCCACTTTGATCCCCTCTCTTCCGACAGTGGCCCGCAACAAATCGAAAGTCTCTGCATGTCATGTGGAGAGCAGGGTATGACGAATCTGCTGTTGACCTCGATTCCCTTTTTCCGCGACGTTATTCTGATGGCATTCGAGTGCCCCCACTGCGGCTACCGTTCCTCTGAGCTTCAGGCTGCCCAGTACGCCGAGGTTGGCTGCCACTTTGAGGTTGTCGTCCGGACCCCGCAGGTCTGACTTCGGCATAATCTTGGTCCAACATTATTGGTCTCGCAGGACCTGAACCGGACTGTGGTTCGCACAGAGCACGCAACCGTCTCGATCCCTGAACTGCAGTTTGAGGCGCCCCCGAGCCCGGACCGTGCCGGCGAGTTGACGACTGTGGAGGGTGTGATTCGCTCATCGATTGAAAAACTCGAGGAGCTTCAGCCCCTTCGGCGGGTCCGTTGGAAAGTGAGGGCATGCCCCCCAGGGATGGAATGTCAAAAGAAAATCCGCCACTTCCATTTTTTTTTTTTTTTTTTTAAATTCTCCAACGTCTCTCTTCCCGGGTCACTCGCATCCCAGATCCAAGTCCCGGAGCAGGCCGCCCAGCTGGATGCCTTCCTGGAGCGGATGCGCGGCCTGCTGGAGCTGGGGTCCCCGTTCACCTTTGCCCTGGACGACCCGACCGGCAACAGTTTCATCGAAAACCTGTCTGTCTCCTCCTCCCCTGTGCCCCTGTGTGTGCGTGGGTTATGATGGCCCGGTGCGGTGCCCCCAGCCGTTTGATTCGAAAACGGCACGGCACGGCGCACACCGTCATGCCGATCGGTTCGTTCAGACCACCGCCACGCCTCCTCCCCACCGCCTCATTCTCGTCCTCCGTGGGTCGGATGTCTTGTGCGGACAGGCGGGCCCCCCAGCCCGACCCCCAGCTGACCTCGCGCACCTACGAGCGCTCCCACGAGCAGTGCGTCATGTTGGGTCTCAACGTTGGCCAGGAGCTCGGTCCGTCGTGGTGGCTTGGCACCGATGATGATAATTGGATGATGAATGATGATTGGATGATGAATGATGATTGGATGATGATTGGATGATGATTGGATGAGTTTTTTTTTGCATGAGTTTTTTTTTTGTCCTCCCATAACTTTTTTATGCACATCGCCTCCTGATCAGCTGTCTGTGCCTGTTGGGCTCTTTGAAAGTTGACCCACAAAACAAACCTGGGGAACCGCCTCAAATCCACACACACCTGATGGAGGCGGTTCCAGTTTTTCATTGTGGCAGATTCCTGGTGGGGTTCTCCGTACATGCCTCTCGATCTGGTGGAGGTCACGTCCTGTTAGCCCCATCGATATTCCATCATTATTGCACCTCGTTCCTTGACAGACCCGTTCCACTTGCCGGTGGCCAGGGGTCACCACAATCCCTTTCTCCTTTAAGTAGTTGACCATCTGCTGGGCGACTCCATTGTGGAGTTCGGCAGTCGTCGAAGGGCACGACAATCATCCGGTCCTCATATGCGAGAACAGAAATCTGACTAAGATGCCGGGTTGTTTCCGATGAGAATACATCCGAAATAGTGCGAGGAAATGAGAGCGCAGAGATGACAGCCAGACAGACAGATCAACCAGCCCGCGATGTGCTGGAATAGGTTCGGAGAGTCCCAATGTTGTCTGAGCTGGAGCTTCTCTCATAAAGGCTGTTGGTTCTTGATGCCTGTGGAATTGGTCTTTTCGCATCAGAAAGGCGACTGTAGAGGTTTTCAGACGAGATCAGGAAAGCGTTCCTCTCGTCACCACAAAAATCCAATGAGTCAAAAAATCACTCACTCCAGACATCGAATGAAACAATCCAAAATTGAGCAGATTTTTGCCAGCAAGCCAAGTGCCCAGAAACCTTCTCACGGCCGGAAGTGCTTCGTGCCGGCCGGAGTTGCGAGATTGACGATGTTCGGCGAGGCCCACCGTGTGGCGTGGAGGGGGGGAGAGTCGAGGGGAGTTGGGCGCCAGCCTTCGGTGTTTTGTTTTGCCCCGATGGCTGGTGATGCCTGGTCTGGTCTGGCCCGAGCCTCCGGAGGAGAAAGCCCGCATTTCGTCATCGGCTGTCTCTGTTGTTGTTGTGATGGTGGTGTGCTGCAGACAAGGCCGAGGTGAGACACCAGACGGAGAAGCACCTCGCTGCTGCCGGTCCGTCCCGCTGGCCCATTCCCAACCCACCTCTCCACCCACCCACACCCTTTTTCATGGCATGCCTGGTTGCCTCACTGGCCTCACCCCGCTCTCTGCTGCTGCGCATGGGCGCTGCCTCCATCCATCCCATCCATCCGTCCATTCCATCCACCTCAAAAAAATCTATTTTCATTGACCCCCAACACTCTCTTTTCCCTCCTCTTCTTGCCCCTCCCTCCCTCCCTCATCCCCCCCGTCAGCGCACAGCATTGTGGGCAAGAGCGGCACCGTCCCGGACTCGTTCGAGTCGACCTGCATGCGGGTGGCCAAACCCGAGGATGTCCGTGTTGACCCCTGACGACCCCGGATCCCACCCCCCTCCAAACCAGCCAACCACGTCCCCCATGATTGCAGGTTCTAAACCCCAGGCGCACAGCAGCAGCAGCATCAGCGTCATCAGCATCAGCATCAGCATCAGCATCAGCATCAGCAGCATCCTCATCATCATCATCATCATCATCATCATCATGGAATGCTTCATGGAATGCTGCATGTGCCCATGCATCCGCTCGCCTGGCATTCACACATCCCCGACACGCAGACCTGACACACCGACCCGACACGCCTCCTAATCCACTCACCCGGCATGGCACGCAGATTGTCGAGATGGACTGCTTTTCCGCACATACCCGATACCTCCCTGATACATACCTGACACACCCCCTCATCCACTCGCCTGGCACGGCACGCAGATTGTCGAGATGCCGATGGAATGCTTCATGTGCCACCGGGACGGCGTCGTAAGGATGGTCGTTGCAAGTCCGTCCCTGGCCCGCCATCCCCCTCCCCGTCCCCATCCACATCCCCATCATTGGCAACCCCACATGATATTGTGTCCATCTGCCTCCCCCTCCCCCCCATCCCTCATCCTCATCCCTCCTCATCTTCATCCTCCTCCTCCTCCTCCTCCTCCTCCTGACAGACATCCCCATGTTCAAGGAGATCGTCCTGATGTGCTTCAGCTGCCCACAGTGCGGCTACAGGAGCACCGAGGTCCGCCCCTTCCTGTTCATGGTGCGTGGCTGCGTGCGGCTGGCTGGCTGGCTGGCTGGCTGGCTGGCTGGCTGGCTGGCTGGCTGGCTGGCTGGCTGGCTGGCTGGCTGGCTGGCTGGCTGGCTGGCTGGCTGGCTGGCTGGCTGGCTGGCTCTGCCTGTGCTGTCTGATCTGCGGTGTCTCTCTGTGGGCTGTCTGTGCTGCCTCTGCCAGTGTCGGTGTACGGAAGAGCGCGGCTCCAGGCTGATGTCCGCCTTTGTTCATGTGCGGCCATCTGCCTGCCCTGCCGCCTCGCGTCAACCCCATCCTCCTTTCCCTCGTGCGGCTCCTCTCTGCTTCCGTGGAGTGGCGCTGAGATCTGCCGCACCCGCGTCTGTGTCGGGTCGTCCATCGAGGTGACATTCTCTCCTCCTCTCGTTGCGTGCCCTCCTCCTCTCCTCCTCTCCTCCTCCCCCCCCCCCCCCCCCCCCCCCCCATCTGTCCCCTTGCAGATTAAGCCCGGCGGGCGGACCAACCCCACGGGTCGTCGGATCACGGTGCGCTGCACCTCCGGGGAGGACCTCTCCCGCGACTTGCTCAAGGTCCGCCCTGCCTGTGTTGTCCCTCACCCGCCATCTCGGCCAGGCCACAGTGCCTGCATGAGCACCCCCGACACATCCCACGGCACCACCGACCGGGTCCGGTCCTCGGGGTGCCGAGCCTCCAGCACCGCCCTCATCAGCGCCCCACGTTCCATGAGACGTTCCCCATCACGATCGTCTTCGCGCCATCGTCATCATCATCATCATCCAATCATCATCATCATCATCATCATCATCATCATCATCATCATCATCATCATCATCATCATCATCATCATCATCATCATCATCATCATCATCATCATCATCATCATCATCCAATCATCCAATCATCATCATCATCATCATCATCATCATCATCATCATCATTATCATTATCATCATCATCATCATCCGGCCATCGCCCTCCCCTCCCTGCAGTCGGACACGGCGACCATCCGGGTTGTTGAGCTGGACATGGACGTCGAGGCGGGCTCCCTGGGCGGCATGTTCACCACCATCGAGGTCACCCCCCCCCCCCCCGTGCATATGTGTCTGTGTGGTTACCGGATGACAATGTCAAATGGGTTCCGGACGGTGAACTTGGCTCCCATGCCCGTGCTGTCTCCGTCTCTGTCTCTGTCTCTGTCTCTGTCTCCGCCTCGTTGACTGACTAATTGGTGTCCTGATTCCCGTTTCGGGTTGGCCGTGTGCTCTTCCGTCCCTCCTGAACGCTTTGATTGCGTCTGTTGCCCTGGTGCCTGTCGTGCCGACCCTTCTTGCGGTATTCATCCTCCTCTCCGCATCCATCTGCCACCAACCTCACCACGTCCCCACCCACCCACCCACCCACACCGCCCATCCGCAGGGTCTGCTCGTCCGCATCCGGGAGCGGATCGAGTGCGGCTCGTGCCACATGGGCGACAGCACACGCGGCGAGAACCGGGCCCGCTTCGCCGAGTTCCGGGACCGCCTCACCAGGGTCCGGCGCGTCCCTCTGCGTGGGCGGTGGCGGTGGTGGTGGTGGTGGGGACGTTCCTCGTTGGGGTTGGTGTTTGGCTGCGGCGGCGGCGCGTCGCATTGTTGGCCCCCGGTGACGCTGCTTGGCGCCCGGTTTCCCGTCATTCCCCCCGTGTCTCGCCCCATTCATCACATCGTCCTCAATCTGCTGTTCCGTCCGCCCCATCCCACCACACCACCCCCCTTCACCCGGCCCCACCCAAACACCCATCTAGATGATCGACGGCCAGGAGCACTTCACCCTGATCCTGGACGACCCCATCAGCAACAGCTACGTGCAGGACCTGTGCGCCCCGGACCCCGATCCCAACCTGACCCTGGAGGAGTACACCCGGACCCGCGAGCAGGACGAGGAGCTGGGCCTGCTCGATATGAAGACCGAGGGGTACGAGGAGCGCCACGAGGAGCACCACGAGCACCATGAGGAGGCCGAACCGACGCCCGCCACTGCGGCGGCTGCCGCCGCCCCGGCCGAGACGTGCGGCCGGTGAGGAGAGAGCGCGCTTGATGGGGAAAATAAATTTATTTTGGTTTTTTTATTTCTATTGTTGGTCCAAACACAAGAAGCTGGCTGGCGCGTTCGCGCGCGTGAGAAGGGGGCCTGCGGAGTACATGTCGCCCACACATGTCGCCCACACATGTCGCCCACACATGTCGCCCGCCCACACATGTCGCCCACACACATGTCGCCCACACACATGTCGCCCACACACACATGTCGCCCAGACACATGTCGCCCACACACATGTCGCCCACACACATGTCGCCCACACACATGTCGCCCACACACATGTCGCCCACACACATGTCGCCCACACACATGTCGCCCACACATGTCGCCCACACACATGTCGCCCACACACATGTCGCCCACACACATGTCGCCCACACACATGTCGCCCACACACATGTCGCCGCCGCAGCCGCAGCCGCCGCACGGCTGCGCCCCACCCACGGGGTGACCCCCTCCACGCACCCCCACACGCAGCACCCACCCTCCTACGCACACCAGGGTCACCCGCCAGCAGTTTCATACTCTGGGAAAAAAGATGATGGGGTCCTGCCCGATGCTCCGGCTGCTCATGGAGGGCCCTCGAGGATGTCCAGCCCTTCAGATTTGGGATTCTTCATGAACGAGGAAGGGTGTGTCCGACGCACACAGTGTCTGGCCAACAGCACACACAGGACCGATCTCCTGTGTCGCCTCGCAGACGAGAACAGCTAGCTGGCTCAAGTCTATGCTCAGCACAACCCTGACCACAGAGCAATGGAGAAACGAAAAGGAGAGACGCTGAGAGGATTGGTGGAGGTGGGGATGAGGATCACAACTTACGAGGTGCGAGGGAGCTGCCCCAGCCAGGGGAATCGCTTGGCCAGTTCGTCGAATCCCCACGGGGGGTGGCATTGCAGGCGCAGGTGGGGCGGGGCGGGCCCGGCCAGCTCGAACCGCTGCGCGGTGGCCAAGCTGGTATGCGACATCATGAGGGTCTCCAGCAGCGGACAGTCGAGCACCAGCGAGCGGATCTTCATCACGTCTCCAAGGCACAGCCGCCTGAGATGGGGGCAAGCCAGGGCCACCTCTTCATCGGTGCTCAGATCAGCCAGGTCGAGCACGGCCAGCTGGGGCAGTCGCCCCAGGGCTGCGGCCAGCCGGGGCCATTCCGAGAAGCCCGGACCTCGCAGGGAGACCCGACGCAGGGTGGTGCCGACAGCCAGCAAGAGGCCCGCGGTGGCAGCCTCTGATGGCGATGTGAGGGCCAGGTTGAGCAGTGGCGGATGCTGGCCGATGAGGGCAAGCGAGCACAGCCGGGACAGGTCAGCATCGAGGGCCACCAAGGCCGGACAGCGGATGGTCAGGGCCGACCACGGAAGGAAGTCCAGGCGGACGGTGAGCGCGCGCAACCCAGCGGCCTCCACCAGCAGGACGGGGGAAGTGTCGATGTGAAGACTCAAATCAAAGAAGGTCACCTCGAGGCGTTCGAGCTGGGCGGGCAGCTGCAGGGTGCGCGACGGGGTGGTGCAGTCATGCAGACTGGGCAGGGCGCTGAGGGGCACATCGAGCGAGAGCCGGGTCAGCGAGCGTGCCCCGAGCAGCTGGGCGAGGGCGGCAGGCTCGTCAGAGGGGAATCGGGGGGACAACTGGCGCAGGCGGGGCAAACGGCGCAGGCGGGGCGACCCCTCCAGCAACTGGGGCAGCCCGTCCAACGAGCACCATGGTGGGGCTTCTTCCCCGTCCTCCCAGAAACAGTGCCGCACCCGCACCAGGTGGGGCATGGCCGTCCAGCGGTTCTGACAGCGGGCCGGCAGCCCCTCGATCGAGCGCAGCATGGGGCAGTCCATGACCAGCTCATCGATGGCGCTGCTAATCGACTTGGGCAGGGTGAGTGCCTCCAGGCGGGGGCAGGCCAGCTCCAGGATGGGGGCGTCTGGGATGGAGCCCCACCCCCGGACCCGGATATCCAAGCAGAACGTCCGGAGGCGGATGCTGGCGATGCGGATCGTGTCGTGGGTCACCGCCTCGCGAAGGGGCGGGCAGCCAAGGTCGAGGGCGAGCTGCTCCAGCCGATCGAGCAGCCCTGGCGGCAGGGCCCCAAAGACGGCGGCCCGGGAAGGCACATGCTCCAGGATCAACGTGAGGCCAGTCAGATGGGGCATCGCATCCAGCCAGCCCGCCAGCTGGTGCAAGGGGCTCAATCCTGTTTCTTCGCGCAGCACAAGCTGGAGGCTGGCGGTGCGGAGGGTGGCCGTGTTGGCGGACAGCAGCCGGGCAAGGGCGGCCATCCCATCCTCGTCGTTGGCGCACAAGTTGGGGAGTTCCAACCGCTCCAGGCGGCAGAGGCCTTCGACGGCGGGCGCCCTGGTCCAATCGACCCTAAGTTGGGTCAGCTGGGGGGCGAGGAGCCCCAGGATATCGGCGGGGCACCGAAAAGGCGAGAGCTTCCGCACCGAGGCCAGGCTCCGCAAGAAGACATTATTCTCTTCGTCTTTCTCGGTCCATGCGAAATCCCGAATCTGGAGAGGAACCTGGACATCCTCAAGGGTGCCCGCGATGGGGGCCAGCCCTTGCAGGGCGGCGCTAGGGAAGTGTGCCTTCAGGTCCATGTGCAACAGCCGCAGCCTCGGGCAGGACTGGCCCAGGGCGGCCAGAAGGGGCCCGGCAAAGGTCCCCCAGTCACAGTCGAAGTCGCGGCTTCTCACCCTCAGCAGGCGGATCTCCTCCAGCCCGTGGAGGTGGCCCACGATGCGAGGCACGGCCGACATGAGGGCAGCGTGCGCCGGGACGACCTCGAGCACGGACAGGCGGCTGTGGCCCACGAAGGCCTCGTCCACCCAGGCGGCCTCGGTGCGGCTGTCACCCCACCAGTGCCCGGGCAGGGTCTCCAAGTTCAGGGTCAACTTGGCCAGCCCCTTGCACGGCCCCACCAGGGCCGCCAGGGCATCGGCCGTGGGGGTCGTCACCTGGCGGATCAGCGAGTCCTCGTCATCATCGGCGCCGTCATCGAAGAAGGCAAGCTCGCGGGGGGTGCCCCGGACGGCTGTCCGGGTGGCGTGGCACAGGCCCAGCAGCCGGGTGTAGGTCTGGAGCGGAGCGTCGGAGGCCTCGACAAGGATCGGCAGCAGATCGGGTGGCAGGCGAAGCGGAAGCGAGATGATGGAAGGCTGGGCGATTGGGGGCTGGTCGTCTTGATCTGATTTTCTGCGGCGACGAATTGTGGTTGCCATTTTTGCTGTTTCGGCGAAACGTCATCCAGAAATGTCATCAGCCCGTGAGCAGGGGAGTGCGGTTGTGCGGTTGCTGACCTTCACGAGCGGCACTTTCACTGGCCGGCGAGCGCCTGATGAACCCCCACAACACCGGCTCCTCGCCAATTTATCCTTCGGTTCGGATCCTGACACCAAAATCACTTCTCGACAGCATCTTTTGTTCATGGTGTCAGCTTGCCTGAAGAGTCTTGTGGAGCATGAAAAACGGCACAGGAGCTCTTCGCCCCTCAGCCTCCTCTTTTCTCTCGCCCTTATTCGTTCAATAAAAAATCCCGGATATCCGACCAGAGCCGCCCAGAATTGAATGGAGGAAGAGGGTTTTTTTTTTTTAAAACTTCGATGGGCCGACATTGTGGACGAAAAACAGCACCGCCGTGAGCCCCGGCAACCTTGCGGCCGCAGGCAAAGACGATGTCCACCCAGGTGGAAGCGCTCCAAACGCCCATGTCCATTCGACCCATCGACCCGCCCCCGCCGAGGTCCGCCCCAGATGCGATCCGAAGTGTGGCTCCTGCCTTGGGCTGATTCAGTATTCCCTCCAATGTCCAGCCCCAGAACGTTTTGCTCACCCGGGCGCCGCACCAGCCCCCCGCCTGTGCACCCATGCCCCCCGGCTGCACCGCCAACCAGCCCAACCACGAGCGCCTCTTCACGCCCACACCCCATCCCATCAGCAAAACAGGAGTCATTGCGGAACCCGAGACGGGCGGCGGCGAGAGGGTGCGGTCGCGAGGGGATTTTGATTCAACGCGCATGGGTGGCACGTCCCTCGTCGTGGAGGTCGTCGTGGAGGCGGCCTCCAACCCGACGAGGGTGGGGGGGGGGGGCAGCCCGTCCGTCCGTCCGTCCTTGCCGAAATCCTCCCCAAAAATGGGCGGAAACTTTCAAGGCAATGCTCCTCTTGATAAAAACTGACAAACACCAGACGGAAAGGAAAAACAGATGGGGGGGGGGGGGGGGGGATAGCCACACACCAGAAAAAAACGGCATCATCATCACCCCAAGCTCTTCTCACATGGCCAGCTCCATGACCCAGTCCTCGACGGTCGGGGCGGTCAGCCGGACGGCCAGCGTCAGGCCGGCCGGGTCCAACTCGAACCGCAGCGGCGTCCGGGTGCCGCCCGGGGTGGTCAGCTGCGCGTGCGTGCGTTTATGTGTGTGCGAGGGCAGAAAATGAGGTTGGCCATGGAATGTGTGGGTCTGGCCTGGAATGTGTGCGTGGAATTACGTGGGCGTGCGCGTGACATGTGCGCGAGATTGGGGGCGGTGGCTGGGTGGCTGGGGGGATGGCTGGGGGTACGGACATAGACGGCCTTCGGCAGGCGGCCCACGCCCCGGATCAGGACGCGGTCGATGCGGGGCGGGGCAAAGGTCGACGTGCTCGGGACTGCAACCACCAGCACCAGCCACCGCCATCATCATCCGGCCATCGAATGATCGTCCAAGTCATCATCGCCACAACCACGGAATGGCACGATCATCACCATCACCATCACCACCATCACCATCAGCATCACCATCGACAACAACCATTCTCACGATTATTCCCATCACCATCATGATCATCCAATCGGCATCATCCCTCATCCCGTGGCGGCGGGGCGGACCCTGGAGGGCCGGAGGCACGGGGGCCAGGGAGGGGGCCTGGTCGGCGGGGTTGGGGGCCGGGTATGCCCGGCTGGACAGCCGCTGGTTGGCGAACTCGAAGAGCCGGTACCAGTAGCCGCCCCGCTCGTGGGCCCGGCTGTGGCCGTCGTCGAGGAACAGGCTGCCCGCGGCCCGGCCCTGCGGAGAACGGGACAGGCGGGGGTTGGGGTTGGGGGATGGAGAGAGAGAGACGGGGTGATGAGGAGGGTGGGCTGTGTGGAATGTTCTCATGCGGGGCGCGGAGGTGGTGGTCCCCCCCGTGGTGCGTGCGCATGGCGTGGGAGCAAGCGTGCATGTGAGGGTTGTGGTTGTTGTTGTGTGTGTGTGTGTGTGTGTCGTGTAAAGAAGGAACGAAGTAACGGGAAAATAAAACAAAAACCAGAGAGGTAGAAGAGACAGCACGAATGTCACTGCACCCGTGGGCGAAGGAATCCCCTGTGGAGGGCGTTTGATAGGCTCGTTAGGGAGAGGACGGACCTGCCGTCGTGGCGTAATGCGGAGGGACCCCCACCGTGTGTGTGTGTGTGTGGGTGGACCGCCAACAGACCGCGAGGTCGGGTGCGATGACGAGTGTGTACGGGTCGAAGACCTGCGGCCGGGAGCTGCGCCGGGGGCGATCCCACCGGGGCAGGATGCTCCCTGCGGGGATAGGCGAGGGGTTAGGGTGGTGTGATGACATGCGGTGGTGGGGGCGGGGCGGAAGGGAGGAGGTGGCGGGAAATCGGGGGGGCGATGATCAGATCAGATTGGCGGGGGGCCGGCATGACGGGCGAGGGTGGCGGCGGTGGCGGCGGGTGGCGGCGGCGATGATGACGATGATGACGATGACGATGATGATGATGATGATGATGGATGGATGGACGATGATGGATGGATGGATGGATGATGGATGATGGTGGTGGTGGTGGTGATTGGATGATGATGATGGTGATTGGGATGATTGGTGATTGGGATGATTGGTGATGATGCCGAGCTGTGGGTGGTTGTGGGGGAGGTGTGCTGTCCCAGACAGACCTGCGCGCTGGTATGTGGGGATCCGGTCCATGGTCAGGCCGGCCGTGACGGTGCCCGAGGGGACCAGCGCACCGCTTTGCAGGTCGTACCAGGGCTTGCGTGTGTGTGTGTGTGTGTGTGTGTGTGGGGGGGGGGGGGGGGGGTAGGAGGAGGAGGAGGACGTCAGGGGAGGAAACAGCACGAGACACGCGAAGCCATGCACATGCACACACATGGCTCAAGGGCGTGTCCTCGCGCGCCATCCCGCCATCCCGACACCCCCGACAAGAACACAGACGTTGCCATAGACACCCAGACACACCCAGACACCCGAACGCCCCCCCGAACGAACAGGAACGCGAACGCGGACAGGGAGACAGACATCAGATTCCCAGGCCCAACAAGACAAAAAGGCCGGACCTGGGAGCCGGGCAGGCGGACAAACACACACACCAAACACAATGGCGGGCAGGGGGCCCAATCCATCAACATGATCAGCATCAACATGATCAACATCAACATCAACATCAACACCAACACCAATCAATCAATCAACCTGATCACCATCATGATCAACACGAGGTGGTGCATTCACAGGGCACAAAGGCGGGCAGGGGGGGTGCCGGACCTGGGAGCCGGGCAGGCGGACGGCCATGGAGGACTGGCCCTCCTGGGTGACCGGCTTGACCAGGACGTCGCCCCCGAAGAGGAACTGGTCATCGATCCCCAGCAGGTCCGCCTCCCCGGGGAAGTCGAACCACAGCGGCCTGGGCAAGGAGAAGGTCATCATCATCATCATCATCATCATCATCATCATCATCATCCAATCATCATCATCCAGTCATCATCCAGTCATCATCCAGTCATCATCCAGATCATCATCCAGATCATCATCATCATTTCGTCATCACCATCATTTCGTCATCGTCATCATCATCCGCATTATCCACCCACCCACCCAAGAAGCAGACCGCATGACGGGGGCGCCCGTGCGGGAGGCGTTGTAGAAGGCGGTGTACAGGTAGGGCAGCAGCTGGTAGCGCTGCTTGATGGCCGACCGGATTCGGTCCGTGGCCGCATCCGAGAAGAGCCAAGGCTCGCGCCGCTTCGTCTCTGCGCATGGACGAGAGGCGCCGCGCGGACGGGGGTGGACGGGGTGGGACGGGGGAATGAATGGAGGGCGCGGGACGAGTGAGTTTTTTTTTCGCAACGGGGTGAACTCGGTTCTGAGCTTTCGAGCGCCCCATACGACCCCCCCGATGCCCGCCGACGCCTGCAAGCAAGGGACGGCCATCCCAATCTCGCCAGGCCGGCCCACCACAGGCAAGACAGTGTCTGGGCGTGGCGGTGGGTGGGGGCGGACCGATGTGGGCGTGGCCGCGGAAGAAGGGATGGAAGGCACCCGCCTGGTACCACCGCACGAAGAGCTCCTCGTTCGGGTTGCCGAAGAACCCGCCAACATCCGCTGGTGGTGTGTGTGTCGTGCGTGTGTGTGTGCGAATCATCCAGGGGGGATTGAGTGTCGGGGTTGTGAACAATGGTCGGGCTTGGGGGCTGACCCCGCCCAGCGCCATCTTGCCCACCACCTCCCACCAAACCATCGACCCACCATCCACCACCCCGCGCCCAATTAATTATGTGTGCGGACACTCATCAGGCACACCTGCGCAACACAGCTGCCCAGCCACCACTGAGCTGCCCCACAGGCACCGGGCACACAGGTCGGAGGGCACAAGGCACAAGGCACGCAGAACAGCCGGGCAGGCGGCAGGCAGGGTGTCAGACGGACAGCCGACAAAGGGCAGGCCCGAGATGCCCATCGAGAGGAACATCGGGGTCGTCGCCGCCAGGTGCTCCCACTTGGCCGCGTTGTCGCCCGTCCAGATGGCCCCCAGGCGCTGCCCGGCAGGGTGGTCAGTGTTGGTGGTGATCATTGGATGATGGACGGATGATGATTGGGTGTGACCGGATGATGGACGGATGCTGATGGATGCTGCAAATTTGCAGGGTTGGGGCACCTAACCAGCTTGGGAAGCTTGTTGCACGCTTCATGGCTCCATCTCCACACACACACACACACACACACACAGACACACAGACACACAGACACGGGCGCGCATCGAAGAAGAGTACTCAAAAGTAAAGTAATTTCCATTTCTTTTCTTTGCATGTATGCGCGACTGCCGCTGTTCAATCATGACACGATCCCTGGGACAATGTCAAGATCAGGAGTCCTCGTGGAATAACGGAAAACACGCCCCCTCTCCGGAATAGGGAGGGAGCATGCCAGCCCTGTGAGGGCTGTATCACAGTGGAGAAAATCTGGTGGGGATACAAAACGCACCCCAATGGATGTCTGACCCGCTGCCCAGACGGGCCTGATGACCGGCCGGCCAGACCGGATCAATTATGGGTGCCGCACCGGATCAATTATGGGCTGTGAGCGTCTCTTGTCCATACAATCGTTCTGAAATCGGAAGGCGCATTGTGGCGGACCTGGGTGCCGGCGAAGAAGGACCGGGTCAGGATGAAGTAGCGCTCGTCGGGGTTGCGGGCCGCCAGCCCGTTGGCCGAGGCCAAGTTCTGTGGGAGAGGCGGATGATGATGATAATGACGGGGATGATGACGTGGATGATGACGGGGATGATGATGATGATTGGATGATGATGCTGATTGGATGATGAGGATGATGAGGATGAGGATGATGAGGATGATGAGGAGATGATGCTGATGCTGATGCTGATGCTGATGCTGATGATGATGCTGATGATGATGCTGATGATGATGCTGATGCTGATGATGCTGATGATGATGATGATGATTGGATGACGATTGGATGATGGCGACACGACACCCACGACACACACAGCCGACACACGCGCGTATACAGGACGGACGTAGAGGAACCCAGAGCAGACAGGCACGTGAAGGTAAGGCACCCATGCACGCAGAAGGATGGATACACGACACAGAGGACACCCAGCCGATACCCAGCCGACACAGGCGCGCATCCGGGACGGACGTAGAGGAACCCATAGATGTTGTGCACCTCGCGGTGCTCCTGGCCGTTGAGGTGGAGGCAGTCCGAGGGCATCGTGATCTCGGGCCCGCTGAAGACCGACGGCTGTGCGGGCCGCCGGCAGTGCGGGGAAAGAGGAGCAGCAGAGGGGAGTTGGTGGGCGGCAGTGCGGGGAAAGAGGAGCAGCAGAGGGGAGTTGGTGGGCGGCAAGCGGGGAAAGGGAGCAGTGGCGGGGAGGTGGAGCGATTCGATTGAGGGGAGGGTTGGTGGGCATGGGTGGTGACAGCCCATCCCCACCATCCATCCGCACCACCAGATCTGCCCCCCCCCCCCCCCCCCCCCCCCGACCTGGACAGGGCCACCACCAGCATCATCACCATTTGGCGATGAGTTCGAGTACAATATTAACGGGGTTGGAATTGCTATCCCTTTGGACAATGCGTACGCGGGAATTGTTGCCGCGGCAGACCGCCCCGCCCCCCCCCCCCCCCCCCCGTGTCGCCACCGTTCAGGCAAGCGGTCCAGCCTGTGTCGGGTGCCGATCCACACCTTGCCACACCCGTCCGCGCACACGCACACACAGACACACAGACAGACCTCGTTCATGTCGTTCCAGATGTGGAGGGCCTGGGTGGAGCCGCGGTACTGATCCAGCCCGAACTTGCGCGACCACCACTGACGCACCTGGGGCGCCAGGAAGTCAGGATACGAGCTCGACCCTGGGACAACGGGGTCAGCCGGGCGGGGTGAGATGCGGCGGGAGGAGGTGAGTGGGGACGGCAGTGAGTCATGCGGTGGGTTGGCCTCGATTTTTTATGGCGGAAGTCGAGGTGATCCGATGATGTGTGAGTTCGTTGCCCCATCGTCATCATAGCATATGTCGCACTTCAACCTGCAGAAGCTATCTGTCTGACCCTCCGACTGTCCGTGGTGGGGTGAGCATCATCAGTGACTTGCTGGCCAATCGTCTCGTCCATATGGCAAGCGCGTACCCCTGAAAAAAAAGACCATGGGACATCCCCCAAAAGGGGCAGCACCAGCCGAGGGAGGGGAGCCGAGACAAGACAACGCAGGAAGACGAGATCAAGATCACGGCACCCACTGAGCCCTGGAAGGCGGACCTTGAAAAAAATCTATCTTCAGAGAGACAATCATAGGACAATTCCCACCAACCACACCAGACCAACACACAGCCACACAGCACCGCTACAGAGGCAGACACCGACAGCCAGACAGGCCGGTGGGCCAACAGGAGCCCTGGAAGAGAAACCCAAGCCAGACGCGCACAGCCACACAGCCACACAGCCACACCATTGGCACAGCCACACAGCCACACCATTGGCACAGCCACACAGCCACCATCGGCACAGCCACACAGCCACACAGCCACACAGCCAGACGACGGACCGGGCCAGCAGTGGCCCTCGAAGACGCCCCCGTCGTGGTTCTTGATGTAGTAACCCTGCTCGAGGGCCTCCTTGTGCACGTGGTAGTTGGGGTCCCGCTTGATGTGTGGGTCGACAATGGTCACCAGCTGATGGTGTGTGTGTGTGTGTGTGTGTGTGTGTGTGTGTGTGTGTGGGGGGGGGGGGGGGAGAGAGAGAGAAAGGTGGTTTAGACGGCAGTGAAGATGATCGCTGGGCGGGTGGGTGGGGTTGGGGATCCAATCAGCAACAGCACCGCATCCGACTTCATCATGCCGACATCCGGGCAGGGCGGACCTTGCGGCCCTTGGCGGCCAGCTGGTTCTGCATCTTCTCGGGGTCGGCGAAGGTGTTCTTGTCCCAGGTGAAGTACCGCTTGCCGTCGGTGTGCTCAATGTCCAGCCAGAGCACGTCGTACGGGATGTCGTGCTCGTCAAAGCCCGCGTCGACCTGTGGGGGCGAAGCGGTGTGGGTGTTGGGCAGAAGGGGAAGGAGAGGAAAGACGCGGCGGCGCGGCGGGGTGTGTGTGAGATCGGTCCAGATGGACGGACAGACAGAAAGTGACAGCACAGACGAACACAGACCGATCCAGGCTCAGACAGCACAGACAGACAGACAAACAGACAGACAGACAGACAGGCAGGCAGGCAGACAGACAGCCAGACAGCCAGCCAGCCAGCCAGCCAGCCAGCCACAAACATCAGACACACACCGACCTGGGCGACGTCGTTCATGTCGCGGTAGTTCCAGCGGCACTGGTGGTACCCCATGGCGAAGAGGGGCGGCAGGGCGGGCAGGCCGGTCAGCGAGACGTACTGCTCCAGCACCCGGCGCGGGGTGGGGCCCACCAGCACAAACAGGTCCAGCCGGCCCGCCTCGGACCACCAATGGGTGTCCACCTGTGGGCCGGTGGTGGTTGTGGGGAGGGAAGGTGCGTGGTGTGGATGTGCCAAGACGGAGAGGGGAAGGGGCCCTCGGCCCACAAATGCGGACCCATCCGCGTGGGGGGTGGTGGTTGGGCGGCTGTGTTGGGGCGCAAGGTGGGCACCAACCTGTCCCCCCGGTGGTTGTATGGCCCCACCCTTAGGGCCCCACCCTTAGGGCCCCACCCTCCCCCAACCTGTCCCCCCGGTGGTTGTCTGGCCCCACCCTCTGGCCCCACCCTCTGGCCCCACCCTCTGGCCCCACCCTCTGGCCCCACCCTCTGGCCCCACGCATGCCGACAGACCCCCTCGGTGGTTGTGGCCACGTCGATGAAGGTCTGGGCGGCGTTGAACCAGAAGAGCCCCGTGGTGAGGCCCCGGGTGGGGGTTGGTGGATGCCCCAGAGGGACATGTGAGACTGAACACGGAGGGACCGAATGGCTCGATGGGGGTGGTGGTGGTGGAGTGGATGGAGGGGGGATGGTGGGGGAGGGTGGGGATGGTGGGGGATGGATGACGGATGGGTGGAGGGAGGGGAGTGGGTGAGTGGGGGGGACGTGGATGGCCGGAAGGTGACATCCAGGCCGACCGATGTGGGGCCTGCCCGCCGCCGGTCAAGCAGACCAAGGGGAAAAAAAAAGATGAGAGTTTGACCGGGGGTTGAGGAGACGTGGGGGTGATGTCGATCCGATCGCGGACCGTTCGGCTTGTGGTCGAAGTGGCTTCCAAACCGCTCGTCCCACATGTCATTGGTATCCGCCGGGTAAGCGAGCGGCATGGGTGGTGGCTGAGTCGCGTCGGAAGGAGTCGAGGCGGCATCGCCAGATGCCGGCGGAGGAGGGGTGACCGGGGTGGCTTGCTTTGTGCGGAAGTGCTCGAAATTAAAGAGACCGCGAGGATTCAGCTGCATCACCAGCTCATTGTCAACCAGCACATCAAACCGGAACTCGCTGATGTGAATGGAGATAGCAGCGTTGGACCCAGGGATCCGAATCCGAGCGCCGTCGTGGTCGTGGGAAAGCAACTCGTATGCGATCGGAGTGAGTTCGGGCATGAGAACCTCGGGGACTTCGGGCCGAGGCTTCAGGCCCTCCTTTTCGAGGACCGTGAGTCTCATGATGCCCTTCGGGTAGAAACGAAGTTCGAATGTCAGTGGCACATTGTCCTGGGTATTCCAGATCTCACCCAAGATCGAACGCTCCGAAAAGCGCAGCGTCGGCTGCATCTGGAAGGGGGCTGTATGGGGCAAAAGGTTGCGATTACGCCTGCAGAAGCTCATATCGGAGCATTTTCTGAACTTGGAGCGGTCCACGGCAGAAATCAGAGCCGGAAACAGGAGAAGCACCGCAAAAATGAGGGAACTCACGCGTCGGACCATCTCGCTCGAGCGCAGGTTCCCCTTGGTTGAATTCTCATGACGGCTGTAAAGTTTTCACTCGCAAGGCAGAGAGAATGCACGCACTTCTGACTTTCCTGGTTCTTGCGGTCACTGCAGCGTTTGCGAAGAATGTCTGGTCCTTGCTTGGAACTTCAGAAACTCATCCTCGCCCAAACAGATCGTCGTGCTCAGCGATTCCAACTTCGACAGTGTCATTGGAAAGGGTCGACCTGCCTTTGTCAAGTTCTATGGCGAGTCTTGCTATTACTGCAAGCAGATGGCTCCTGAGTTCAAGCGCCTCAACAACATGAACCAGACCCCTTACATCATCGCCGAGGTGAATTCTTCTGAGAATCCGGCCCTGTCGGCTCGCTACAACGTCTGCTTGAATTGCACCTCCGGCCGCTTTGATGAACCCTCCCTTAGATTCAAGGCGTTCCCACCTTGATCCTCTTCAGCGCCTCGTCGACACGCCCCCTGGATTTTTACCCTGGCGATCGGACCGCCCCGGCCATGATGCAGTACCTCAAGGCGCACCAGTAAACTCGATTGTTTTTTTTTGTTTTTTTGCGGGAATGACGCAAACACCGTTATCAAATCGGCCTTCGGCTGTACACTGATGAGGATATAGAAACAGAAACAGAAACGTATGGATAAAGACAAGGAAAAAAAGAAAAAAGAAACAGTCTCCCCGAGTGAGAGACGACGACGCGGGGGAAGGGAGGGGAGGCAGGAATAGATGGACATAATGGCTGAATGCATAACGCGCCAAAAAAAAATAGAACCTGATGGGAAAAAAATGGATGTTGGAACGCACGACAAATGAGAACTCTCATGGGCCCTGAGTCTGAGGGAGAAGCACCCAATGCAGACGCACCCGGGTGTGGGGAAACACCGCTCATTTTGTCTTTTTGGAGGTCGCTGCTGGGCTGCCTGCCATCCGCTGGGTTCTGATGACATAATACGTCAGGCCGGACAGCAGGCACACCAGGGCAATGGCCTCCAAGTGCAGAGTCGACGGGGCGCTCAACTGAGGCTGGTGGGGAAGAAACAAAGAAAAAAAAAGTGAGACAGTCAATTTAAAAATCTCTCCCGCCGGAGTCGAACCAGCGACCTCAAGATTTCTGTATTACTACAGTCTCGCGCTCTAAACCATCTGAGCTAGGGAGAGCAACATGCTGATTCTAGGAAGGGCGTGGGATGGGGTGGTTTACCATGCATCACAGCTCGAGAGGAGGGCGGTGCGTTGGCAGACCGGTGCGGGCATCCCGGCAGCTGGAGGAGCGGTCGGGGGCGGCTGGAGGGCGGCGAAGCGCGCGTCGATCCGCTGGAAAAGTTCGAGCACCGCCAGCAGCTCGGGACTGGCCGTCGCCGCGTCTGAGACCAGGGGAAAAAAAAAACGCAAGAATGAATTTTTCTTTGTTGACATCGTGGTCTCGCGGGATGAAAAGAGAGGAGATGGCTCCCAGACCTGTGGGCTGCTGCGGTAATTCTGTGGTTTCCGGCGTCCCACTGCCGCCATCGATCGGGCTGTCGCCTGTGGCTGCGGGAGCAGCGATCAAGGTGCGCCGGCCGGCCGCGGCCAAGATGGGCAGGACGGTCCGAAGGGCCTGGAACTCGCCCCGAAAGGCCTGGATGTCGGACTGCACGAGAAGCAAGGTAGAGGGGGGTGGGATGGGGGTGTGGGGAATAGGATCGTGAGAAAGCGGAGGAAAAAAATAATGGGACAAGATTCCGCCCATATTTTTTTAGCAGACGGACAGAACGGAGAAAGTGGGAGAGGGGAGCCAGAAAAATTATGGGACGGGATAATGTTGTTTTTTTCGCCCACCCATAATTTTTCGGGCGGCCACCAGCCCATGTAAAGCGCCGCCCCAAAAGAGACCAACAAGGACGCGCACACACCACCCAATGCTCCCTGCTGACCTGCAGATTGGCGATGCGGCCCTCCTGTGCGTGTGCCTGCATGGCCAGGGCGGCGATGTCCCTCTGGAGGCCGCCCAGCCGGGCCAGCAGCAGCACCAGCAGCAGGAAGAGCACCGTCACCACTGAGAGCCAGCCGCGGGGCTGTGGCAGGGGGAGGGGCGGGGTGATTGTGAGGAGTGAAAAAAAAAAAATGGATTGGCAAGATCGTTTTGTGTCGAGGAAGGGCAGAGGAGGCGAACAAAATCGCCAAAAATCGCCAAAAATCGCCAAAAAGCGCCAAAAAATACCGAAATTGATGCCAGATTTGCAAAAAAAAAATGCCAACTAGTCAGGGGGGGTGGGGGGGGCGGGGACGGACCGTTCGCAGGAAGCCGACGACCTGCCAGAGCAGCGGTGAGCCGCCCTGAAGCAGCGTGGCGGGGCGGCGGAGGCCCCGAAGCGCCTCGAAGTCCAGGGAGCTGGGTGCGGCGATGAAGAGAGAACCGTCAAAACTGTGCTCTCCGAGCATTCGACTCCCATTCGTCGGGTAAGTTGGGGGGAGGAACATCGAATCGGAAAAATTATGGGCGCATCCCCCCATAATTTTTCGGAAGTGGGTCTCCCCAGATAAACCCACCAAGCGCATGACCTGCCCCACACCAAACACGGACCCAGCAGCGGTCGGGATTGCGGCCGATGCGAGGGACCCCGCGGCGGGCGGGGAGAGCACCCCAACGGTGGTCACATCGGGGATGCACCCCAACAGGGCCGGCGCCGAGGGCACCGCCCGCACTGCCGTCCGCATCATGCTGGGGGGCCGCTTGGGTGAGGCCTCGACCAGGAGGGGCCCGCCCGTCAGCAGTGGGATTTTGGGGGTGTGAGGCGGGGTGGGCGGTGGGGTCACGGGAGGGACCATCCAGTGGGGCGGTTGCGGGTCGACGATGGACGAGGTGGTGGTGGCTGTGGCGCTGGTGGCTGGGGGCAGCAGGGGCGCGGCGGCGAGGGGCTGGAGGGGAGGGGTGATGGGCGGGGTGGGCGGAGAGGACGGGGCGCTGGTGGCGGCGAGGGTGGCGGTGGGGGGCGGGGTGGGCGGCTGCTGCTGCTGCTGCTGTGGGTCGGGGGCGCCGGAGGCGGGGGCCGAGCTGGGGGCAGGCTGGGTCGAGGGAGCGAGCAGGGGGAGCAACGAGGAGGATGAGGTCTTGCGGTGGTGATGATGATCGTATGGTGGATCGGCGGATGATGATGGCGATGATGGCGATGATGGCGATGATGGCGATGATGATGATGATGATTGGATGATTGGATGATGATGATTGGATGATGATGATTGGATGATTGGATGATTGGATGATGATGATTGGATGATGATGATTGGATGATGATGATTGGATGATGATGATTGGATGATGATGATTGGATGATGATGCCCCACACAGGGGGCCGTGGAGGGCGAGGCGGACCGTGAGATCGAATCCCTCGGGGAGCATCAGGGGCGGGGGCGGCGCGAGCGGCCCCACCGAGACGGCCCCCGACAGGGTCGCCTTGACCATGGCCAGCCACCGGGTGAGCACGGTGGTCCCCCTCTGTGTAGTAATCTTCTCAATCTTGCCCTTCATGAAGGTCTTCTTGACAAAGGTCACCCCCATCGAGACGTCGAAGGTCAGCTGGCAGTCGGAGGTCTGGGTGGCCACCGTGCGGGCCAGGTAGTAGAAGTAGGTCGAGTAGGGCACGTCAATGGTGTCCGTGTGCACGTCCAGGATGATCCGGCGCCGGTGCAGGTAGCGCAGGGTGTGGATCTCGTGGACTTTGGTGAATTTGGGGCC
Organism: Paratrimastix pyriformis; assembly: GCA_027972325.1. Taxonomy (NCBI): domain Eukaryota; phylum Preaxostyla; family Paratrimastigidae; genus Paratrimastix; species Paratrimastix pyriformis. The sequence continues at coordinate 392,028 of JAPMOS010000024.1, forward strand.
GAAGTTCTGGCCCGTGGGCACCGTGAAGTCGGCCGTCCGGGTGCGCTCCTGGGGGCCCGAGGGCGTCCAGGGAGACATGCTGATCTCTGCAGGGGGGACGCGGGGGGGGGGGGGGTGAGAGATGGGATGATGAGAATGATTGATTTGATGCTGATGATTTGATGATTGGGGTTGGATGATAACGATTGGAGGGTGGTTGGATTGGATGGCGATGATGCTGATGATTGGATGATGGAATGGGCCTGCATATGAATACGGAACGCCCACGTTTTCCGTTTTCCATTTCGAAGGGGAGACTGCAGGTTCTGCGTCGACTTCACGCCATTGAACGAACTCATCGCCAAGAGGAGAAGGCGACGACCCTTTCCCGCCGCCTGTCGGTGGTCTCAGAGACTCCGGGACATGCCATGAGGGGATGCAGGGAGAAAAAAGTGATCGGAATGAAGCGTCTTCCCTTCTTAAAATCCAATTTTCATGCCTCCATTTTTGAGTGCGTTTGATCAAACAGGAGGTCCCCCACCCGTGCCAAAGAGCGCATCCCCCGGGCACACGTCCGGACACTCCGTTGAAGTCCGCCACACCTCTCCATCCACCATTTTGGTCACTGTTTTCCTGCAGACAATTATCACAAGCCTCCACAACAGCAATCGGGACCTGACCGACAGAAAGGTCACGGTCTCGATCAACGCACTGGTGATTTCAAATCCGGTTGTCGACACGACCCCTTGGTCCCAAAATTATGACGAGGCACACAACTTTGGTCGATGAAGAAATCTTTTGCGGGAGCCTATGGGATCCCCCAAAAAAAAAAACATTATGGGCACATGGAAAAAAAATCAAGGCGGGCGGACCCTTTCCGTCGACCTCCTTGCGGAAGTAGTGGTCGAGCCAGGTCTGGGAGGCCAGCACCCGGAGCAGGGTGTCCAGGGTGGCGGGGATGCTCTCGTGCAGGATGGGGATGGGCAGGCTCTCGAAGGGCGGGATGGGGTTGCTGTCCTGCCAATCTAAGTGTGTGTGTGTGAGAGGGGGTGAGATTGTGAGATTGTGAGGTTGGTTGATGATGATGATGATGATGATGATGATGATGATGATGATGATGATGATGATGATGGTGGTGGTGATGGTGAAGGGATGGTGATGGAGGGAGGGGGAGAGGAGGAGGAGGCACCACGGACTGAGGGGGCCCGAAGACGGGGCCGGGGCCCATGACGGGCGCCGCCGGGTTGCGGGAGACCCGAAACCGACCCGGCCTGCTGCCCCTCATCCTCGTCCCCGCCCTCGACAGCAGGGGACAGGGTCGTGTCGAGCAGGGTCGCTGGGTGGTAGGTGTGTGTGTGTGTGGGGGGGGGGGGAGGGCGGGAGACAAACGGTGGGTACTGCGACAAACGGCATGGGGGGCGGCTGGGAAGATTTGAACCCACCCATTCACATACGTCCACCGTCGCCCACTGTCGTCCATCATCATCATCCAGTCATCATCATCATCATTGTCATCATCATCATCATTGTCATCATCATCATCATCATCATCATTGTCATCATCATTGTCATCATCATTGTCATCATCATCATCATCATCATTGTCATCATCATCATCATCATCATCATCATCATCATCATCATCATCATCATCATCATCATCATCATCATCATCATCCAATCATCATCATCCAATCATCATCATCCAATCATCATCATCCAATCATCATCATCCAATCATCATCATCCAATCATCATCATCCAATCATCATCATCCAATCATCATCATCCAATCATCATCATCCAATCATCATCATCCAATCATCATCATCCAATCATCATCATCCAATCATCATCATCATCATCATCATCATCATCATCATCATCATCATCATCATCATCATCAATCATCATCATCCAATCATCATCATCCAATCATCATCCAATCATCATCATCATCATCATCATCCAATCATCATCATCATCATCATCATCATCATCATCATCCAATCATCATCATCCAATCATCATCATCCAATCATCATCATCCAATCATCATCATCAGTCATCATCATCCAGTCATCATCATCATCCAATCATCATCATCCAATCATCAACATCATCATCAGGCCGGCCGGACACAACATGGCCGCACCACCTACGCATCAAGCCACCCTCTCACCAGGCGCACGAACACGTGGCCAGCACCCACATCATTCGTGCGCATTGACGCACACATACAGATACCCTCGTCGACATCCCCACAGGCGGACGGACACATGGCCAGCGGGTCGTCGGCCGATCCCGGTGTCCGCGGGGTCAGCGCGGCCCCTCCCGGGGGCGAGAGGCCGCCCACCCCGGGTGATGTCGACACGCGCCCCGCGGCCTGCGACCCTGGGGATGTCGACATGCCCCCGGCGCTCGAGGCGACCCGGGGCAGTGGCGAGGTGGGCGAGCGGGCGGCGGGCGGCGGCGGGGAGATGCCCGCCGGCCGGGGCGGGGAGGAGGTGGAGGGGGGCGGCCCCGGGGTCACCGACTCTGGTCCCAGGTCCACCACGTGGTGGCTGTTGACCGCGGGCAGGGCGCTTGGGGGCTGGATGGAGGGCGATTCGGCGGCGGGTGGCTGGGGAGGCAGAGGTGGCGGCGAGGTCGATTTGGGGCTGGCGGGGGCGGCGGCGGGGGTGGTCGAGGGCGGGAGGCCCAAGGCCCCCAGGACTGGCGGGAGGGCAGGAGGGCAGGCGTGGGCCACGTCGCTGCGGCAAGCAGGGCGGGAAAGGAAAGCGAAGAATGAGGATGAGAATGGGATTGGAGATGGTGATGGGGTGGCTCGGAGGTGGTGGGTGATGGACCGATGGTAGGGGAAGAAGGGGGGGATGGCAGTAGTGATGGCCGGATCGGACCTCGAGGAGAACGAGCGCCTGATGGCGGCGCCAGATTCAGGGGGACTGGGAAGAGTCGAGTCGCCCCTGGGGCCAGCCATCGGGGGGATATAGGGCGCCGGAAAAGACGATGTCCGGGCACGGAGGGTCGGCGGCAATGAGTCCGCTAAAATAACCCGGGTGTCATCAGCATGCCCCGTGGGGACCCGAAAATACAAACAGACTCTCGCCTGGTTCGGGGTTTCCCTCCTCGGTATCACCCTCCTCACTCGTTGTCCCGGAGTCATCCTCTTCCTGAGAGGTAGAAGCATTCCCGGCCGCAGCGGCGTCTATAGCAAAAATAAAAAATGTCGCGCTGCCGGCTCCAGGCGCGGTGGTCAGCAGACCAGGGGCGGAGCCGCGCCACTGCTCAACCAGCACCCGGAAAGCGGCATCACGAACCAAGAAGCCCGAGAAGAAAAACTTGTCGTGCGCAGTTTTGATCTCGATGGCATTGGAAAAAATCATCCCGGTGTTCTTCAGCTGGATGTCGGTGATGGACGAAAAAGGAATCGTTTCAATCAGCTCGCCCCTGCGTTCGCGGGACAAAAAAGTATTTCAAAATGCGACCGTCTCTCCCACAACCATCACGCAGACCAAGCATTTGTATAGAAACAAACGTAATTGGTGAATACATAGAGCCGCCCGTTTCTCAGCACCTTCCGGTACAACCCGCATGCATAATCGTCAATAAACTTCTCCGAGGGTGGCAAAGAAAACATTTTCCGATATCCATTCATGTGCGGGGGTTTTGGCAGGGTTGCCTTGCGAAGAAAAAGAGAACTTCGATGACCCAGGGTTCTTACTCCTTTCGCGAAAGGGGGAAATAATGTACGGAGGCATCTTCGTGTTGGTTTGTAGTTGAACGCCCGTTCACATTCCTGTATTTCTTTTGCTCCCTCTTCGATTTGATTCTTTCTCGGCAACAATGAATTCCGATTGCCAGCTCTTTTCTCTGTTCACTGCCTCGTTGAGTGAGGGGATCTCCTATGTCCTGATTTACCGGACGGAGAACTACAAGCAGAAAAAGTCACAAATTGAGAAACTCAACCAACGGTCTGGCTGCGCTCCGCAACCACGCGGTTGCCTGCCCCTTGCGACCCAGTTTCTGAATTCCGACGTTCGTCCTAAATGGTCGTAGGATGCGCATCGTGAAGGAGGCCGCCTGCACAATGGAACAGCAAGTCGTCAAGAAGAAGAAGATTGCCGTCATCGAGCAGGAACTCCAGCAGGCCAACCAGTCCATGATGATGATGAAGACCAAGTCTCACCTCTTCTCGGGTATTCTTGTCTGTTGCCATTCCGGACGTCCACACCACACAACATCCCCCAGGTGTTCTTGATGAACAGCCTGGTCAACTCGATCTGGGAGGGCGCCGTGATTGCCAAGCTGCCCTTCGTCCCGATCAAGTTCGTGCGGGGGTTCTCGCACCGCAACATCCTGGGCGAGGACTGGACCGAGTGCGGCACGACCTTCATCTACCTGCTCTCGTCCATGTCCCTTCGGGTGACCCTTCAGAAGCTCCTGGGGTTCGCTCCACCCCGGGGTCAGGGCCTCATGGGCATGCCATCCATGCAGGATCAGCAACGTTAGTCGCCTTCCATCGCCCAGGCAGAACCCTGCGTGATGTATGCGAGGTGATCCTATCACCCTTCCGTTCAACCTCCGCCCTCCCTTTTCCCCCTCCCCCGCGTTATTTCCCCTTTCACACGTTTCTATGGACGAAGAATCGCCCTTTCCTGCGGCTGAGTCTCGCTCCACCCATCCGTGGTGGGGCTGAGTCTCGCTCCACCCATCCGTGGTGGGGCTGGGGCCACTCACTTGAGTCGGGGTGGACTGCCCATCCGCCGTTGAATGACCCCACCCATCCACCCGTTGGTCATCCCCCATCCCCAGGGAAGGGCGGCACCTGCCGAAGCGGACAGGAGGCAGGTTGTGGTGGGAACCCCGGCTGTGGCCGGTGATTATTTCAGAAAAAGAGAAAGAAAGAGATTCAAGAATGGCACAAAATTGAATGGCGACGTCTATGCGACAACGTTGACCGGAATCACTTCGTGGCGAAGATCGGCAGGGATGGTGTTGGTGCGCATCTCCTTCGCAACCTCCCATGGGCGAACATACGCGATGTGAACCTCAGAGTTGCCAACCTGGTTGGCACGGAAAGAAAGGCGCTGAAAACCGCCGCCGCCGACAATGCCCATCGGTTGGTGGCCTAGGGGAAAAAAAGGAACTCGAAACGAGAGGAAAAATGCGGGATCATTGACCATTGAGATTGGCAAGCTTGAAAGTGTCCGCAGTCATGGTAAACATCGAGGCGGCGTTGGACCCCTCAGGAGGGGCAACAAAAACCCAGCGGTAGCCGGTTGTGGGGTTGGCCGGCTACGATCAAAAAGAAATTGGAAATGGGAAGCAATGAGGCAAACCATTTCAACTGTAAATTCCTCCCCCTGCTTTACAACACGGGGTTGAGCAGCAAGAGCAAGCAGTGGCAGAGCGAAGAGAAGCAGCGCAAGGCACTTCATTTTCTGAGTGGATAGTGAATCTGTGTTCTATCGACTGTCCTCATTTTGGCAGGCCACGAAAACGGATGGGACACAAAAAGGCTGGAAAGGAAGATCCGCGAAAGGCGGATCACCGCATGGAGAAGCAAGCAGAACGACGCCAAGAACAGACGGAACGAAAAAAATATCACAAAGAGAAGCTCCGTGTCCCAAAGACGCGTATTGACCGCGAATTCGTCGATCTGGACAGCTCCCTGACGAGGTGGTCTCTGAGGCTCCGGGATGTAAGTTCGGAGGGGAATTGTTTCTTCTGCTCTTGTTCGGATCAAATCTATGGAGGCGAGGCGCATCACATGGAGCTCCGCCAGCGCGTCGTCGACTTTATCGAGGCACACCGTGAGGATTACTCCCCGTTTATTGAGTTCGATGAGCCCTTCGAGGATGTCTGTCCGACGGCACCATCGATCATCCCTCATGTGCTCCTCTCTAGTATTGCAATCGCATGCGGAAACCCGGCGCGTGGGCGGGAAACCTTGAGCTCCAAGCACTATCGCTAACCAGCCAGGTCAATATCATTGTCCACCGGGCCAATGCCCCACGCTGGGAGATCCTCAACGGCTTCGACCAAACCATCCATATTGGGTCTGCTCCACCCCCGGGTGATGTCGCCTCTTGCTTTCATCCCGGAGCCGTGTAGGTACCTCTGCAATGAACATTACGTCTCGGTCCGGCGACGTGATGGCGACATCCCCAACACCCCTGCCCGAGTCATGCTGGCCGTCTGTCGACCTACCCCCCCCCCCCCGCACCCCACACACACTCCCATTGGTGTTGTTCGTCCAACCTTCGCCATCATGTGGTCCTGTCTCTGCTGTGCTCCAGATCAATCGGCATCACCCCCATATCCCCCACATCTCACATCACCGGGCCCCTTTGCTTCACACATCACCGGGCCGCTCCATCCCCCCCCCCCCCCCCCCCCCGCACGCACGCACGCATACCAGGACACGCCCGCTGCGGCCCCCCGCCCTGCCGCCGCCGCCCGGGGGGATGCCGCCGCCGCCCGGGACAGCCTGCTGCCCCCCTGGCTGGTGGAGATCCAGCGCAAGCAGCGGGCCGCCGCCCAGGTCGGTCTCGATCGATGGGTAACATCCGCTCACACCCAGCCCAGCCCACATCTCCCGCCACCAGCCCCACCCAACACACGCACACACTCATGCGTTTTTTTGGGAGGGCAGGTGAACTTCGAGGACCCCAACCCGTCGCCCATCGAGATGACTGTCATGGAGCTGAGCGGGTGCAGGTCCGGGGGTACCAGCCGCCATCATCCCGTCCCATGGAGGTCACATCCACCATGGAGGTCACATCCACCATGGAGGTCACATCCACCATGGAGGTCACATCCACCATGGAGGTCCCATCCACCATGGAGGTCCCATCCACCATGGAGGTCACATCCACCATGGAGGTCACATCCACCATAGAGGTCACATCCACCATGGAGGTCACATCCACCATGGGGTCCCATCCGCCATCACGGGGTCCATCCATCATCATGGCGGTACCATTCCACGGCACGATTCACGGGGGACCATCCCACCCCCCCTAGGGGCGCTGGGTTTTTCGTCCTTCCATTCCCCTCCTCCTCTCGGGCCCCCAGCGACGTCCTGCATCTGTGCGTGCCGCCCTCTCATCACCATCCCCTCATCTACCTTTCATCCCTCTTGTCGCCCTCCCCAGCGACGTGCTTCATGTGCGCGAAACCCTGGCCGAGTGCGTCTGGGACGAGGACGCGGCCGTGGAGTGTCTCAGGGCCGAGATGGGTCCGACCCCCCCCCCCCCCCAAAAAAAAAAAAAAATCGATGCATAAATGTCAAGGAGACAAGCTACCTGTCAGTCGATCTGTGGGAGTGCTGTGTGCGGCGGCCCGATCTGACGGGTTCGTCTTTTCCTCCCTCCCTCCTCCATCCCCACCCTCGCACACCGACCCATCCAGCGGCTGAGGCCTCGCTCCAGGCCGCCGCCTCGCCCCCGCCTCCACCACCACCTCCTCCACCACCACCACCACCCCCGCCACCTCGGCGCTCCCCCGTCCCAGCGCCCTCCGCCACTGTCCCGTCTCGTGTGGCTCCCCCCCACGGTGATGAGGACAGCCTGTTCCCCCTGACCTGGATCCAGCTCACCGAGTGGGCCCGCACCCAGTGCGATCCGCACGCATGCGAGGGTCAGTGCATGGGGCACGTCTGGGAGGCCATGGGCCTGCTGGGGCCCCAAGTGGGTATGGTACCCCAGGGGTATGTCACCCGGGTGCCGCTGGCCACGCCATCGCCAGTGGTCGGCGCCGAAGCACAACAACACCCGGAGCGTCAGGAGGAGCCGACCCACCGACTTGATCAGCCACCGCAGCAGCAGCAGCAGAAGGCTTCAAGGTCGGTCGTCTTTCGAAATAAAATTATGTGATTTTGTCCCATATTTTTTTCTGGCTTATCATATTCGCCATTCTCTCTCGCTCCTGCCGAGCAGCCCTGCCGCCGCCGGGTCCCATAAACTTTCCGACCGGCCGCCGACTTCAACTGGGGCCCCCGCCAAATCAGCTGCACCCCCACCGCCCGCGTCCGGTGCCGCCAAGCCGCCAGCCGCCAAGCCGCCAGCCGCCAAGCCGCCAGCCGCCAAGCCGCGCCCGATGTCCCGCCAGGAGCGGAAGGAGGCCAAGAAGGCAGAGAAGCGCGAGGCCTGGAGGCGGGAGATGGCGGTCCGTGCTGGCCGCCTCCCTCGCCCCCCACCCCACCATTGTTTTCTGACAGGACTTAATTGGACCCCCCCCTCCCCCCACACACACACACACACACTGCAACAGGGCGAGCGAGCGCCTCCAGTGCGCCGAAGTCCATCGCCCGAGGCAGCCGACAGGCCCCCGGACCTTGGCGCTGTCGCCATTTAAATTTTTTTTAAAAACAAAATGGTGGTTTCTGCTGTTGGGGGCTTTTTTCGGGGCGTGATGATTCATGGTCGGAGATTCCCGGTTCCGGTTGTGCATCTTACCGTGGTGGGTGATTGGGACCGCGACGAGAAGTGGCACATACTGTCGGTCTTGGGAAGACTGTCCCTTCTCACTGGCTGTCTGTTTGCCTCGATCGTCGCCGAAATATGCGGGGATCCGAGCAGCCAAAGGGCAGAGACTCGATCGAGATGAAATTTCCATTTGTTTGAGGATGGAATGCTCGATCTCCTCTCCGTAGCCCCGCTCACTTCAGCATTTGCGAAGGTTTCTCTTCAGAAGACTCCGCCGAAAAAAACTCCACGGACGGATAGTGATGCGGACTGTTTCATGTCTAGCTAAGGGCGCTTCCTTATCACCGCGCCGTCGCCGCGCTTGAAAAGGTTCACGGAAAGGTTGACACGAGACAGAGCGACTGGAGAGCTGGTGCAAGAAACACTTGCACGGCTGTTTGAATTCTGGCGTCTGATGGAGGCTGTCTTTGATCTGATTCCTGCGGATCTCTGGCTGCATGTCGCGGATGCAGATGCGTCTGTGCAACTTCATTGCCTCCTCTCCGGGACCAACCACCGCCTCCGGGGCCTCATGAAATTCGCCAAGCGTCTTTGCTGGCCGGCTGGTGCGTATCGGGTCGGAAACTCCATTATTAGCGTTCGGCCGCCCCTGCCGACCATTTTCCAAGGGTGCGCCGAGTCGCTCCAGTTCCTCTCGATCGAATTCGATGAGGGCCCCGGTGGCTGGGAGTGGGATCCCTGTCTCCCTGCTCAGTTCGCCGAAGTTCAATACACGTTTCCCCAATTGCACACACTCTCCGTTCGGAATGGCTCTTCAATATGCCTCATCGAGCGATGCCCTCGCCTGGAGGTCCTTCATCTCCTCAATTGCCACGAGACTCTGGACCGGGACTTCCCTCGGTTTCTGGCGGGTCACTGCCCCAACTTACGCTCCTTGCGCACCGTTCTGCCCTTTATGTCGGAATGCCTGACGGAATTCTGCGGCCTGAAGAGCCCTCGCCCCCGCCAGCATCTGACCCTCCTGCGGGAGATCGGGGCGTCGTTGGGTGACGATGAAGAAAGCGATCTCCCTCTCCCCGCATCCTCTTCCTCGACCCCTCTCTCGGCGGACAACGTGCGGACGCTCTCCATGGACTGCCACCCGATCGACCTGCCCCCCCTGCTCGCCTACTGGCCCCACCTGGCCAAGCTGACGGTAGCCCTGCAGGCCGACGAGCTGGTGGGGCATGCGTCCCTCCTCCGCAGCCTCGCCGCCCCCCTCGAGCAGTGCACACACCTCCGTCAGCTCGACCTGCACCTGCCCTCCGCGGGCACCGCGCGCGCCCTGACCCTCACACCCGACGAACTGGCGGCCCTCCGGCTGGGCCTCGTACTGACCGGCCTCTCGGCCTGCCTGGCCTTCCCCGACCCGGAGCCGGTCTTCCCGGCCCGGCTGAGCCGCTGCTCGCTAACCCTGAAGAACCTCCCCCCAGCACTGACCATCGACCTGCCCCTGGTGGAGGATCTCTCCCTGTACTACCTCGCCACCACCCCGATCCAGCTCCGCCTGCGCTGCCCCCGGTTGCGCTCCTTCCGCACGGCCACAGACGGCTCCCCGAGGGCGGAAGCTGTTACCACCCCAGTGGAGGTGGCCGTCGAGGGCCTCATGCCGCGCCTCAGCCAAATCGCGGTGGACACCACCCGTCTGTCTTCCTGTTCCGTTGTTTTCCTTCACCAAAACCCAACTCGCTCGCTGCTTTCCCCATCTTCTGGCGCGCGCCCGATATCCCCCCCAGTGCCGGCCACCTCATGGGACGAGATCCTTCGCTACTTCCTGCCGCTGGTCGTGGCCTCACGGGAGCCCCTCGACCTGAGCCTCGTCCTACCGCGCCGCCCGCCTGCCCTGGACGACCTGCCCATCGCCGACAGCTGGCGCGTGCGGTCCCTCACCCTGACTGGCCCCATCGACCCGTCCATTGGCAGTTCGCTCCGGCTCCCGGCATCCGTTGCCCGCCTGACGCTGAAGACCCTACGGGCGGTGAATGTCGTGGGGCCCGGGGTGCGGCTGCTCGAGTGGCAGAGCCGCCGCGCGGACAGCCGCATCTGCCTGGAGACCCCGCAGCTCGAGACCCTCTTGATCACGGCCGACCGCCAGCCCCAGGTCATCTTCACCACGCCACCTCCTCCCGTGCGCACCCTGGCCCTCTGGCTGGACGAGCCGGAACTGCGGGCCCTGGCGACCCTGGCCCACACACTCCGCGGCACCTTGGAGGTGCTGGTCGCCCGGACGGCGGCGACCAGTGGGCTGGGATCGCCGGCGGACCACCGCCCTGTCCTCCCGTTGGACGGCCCGGCCCTTCGGCGCGTCTTCTGCGACACGGCCGTTCGGTTTCTGGCGGACTGCCCGTGCGCCCGCAGGGGGCCCGCGCCCCTCGCCGGACCGAAGGAACGGAACCCCGCGCCGCCCAGACCCTCCGAGTTCCGATGGGATGCGGACCCCGACTATGGAGATTCGCTGTGGACTCTTCTCAGTGGTGGGTCGACCTGCCCTTGAACCGGCCTCGGCTTTGTGGTTTTCGCTCGGCGCTGATTTTCTGGGCTGCCCGCCCCCACACACCCCCGATGGGCATGTGGGGAAGCAGCCTAACCCAGAGGAAACCCAGTTTTGAATTGACTTGAAGAGCGGCACGCTGTTCAGGCATCGTCATGCTGGGCCACAGCATCGGCTCCGTCTCCTGGGGCGGGTGTTTTGGAGTGGGCGGCGAATCGGCATACCCCAACCCCCCCCCCCCCCCCCCATCCCACTGCCTGTTTTTGCCAGAGCCCACCGGCGGATACACGATGGAGGTGAATTCGGGAACACAGAGGAGAGATGAGACGGGGATGGGAGGAGCCGCTGGCACCCACTTGGCCGGACTTCGGGGCCAGACGGGACGATCGAGGCCTCGAGATGCTTCTGCCTTCGCTGGGGTGGCCTTCTGCGAGAATTGTTTCCCACCTCATCGGCACACCGACGCTCGCACGGAGCTCGAGGAAGACTGCTGGAGCCTTCAGTCCGCCCGGACCGCGCATGTTGCCACGTTTCCCCCGATCATCGGCACGGTCTGAGACAACCGTCCTATTCAGCTCACAACAAGAATATAATATCTAAGACGCCCAAAAATTACCGACGCGCAGGCCGAGCACGCAACAGGTGCAGGGTGTCGTGCTGCCCGATACCAAGCTCCTGCAGGGTCTTCGTGGGATCCAGCTGTTGCCCGTGGAACATCAGCATTTGTTGGGCCACGGGGATTCCTTCCTGCGCCTCAATCGCCTGCATCAGAGATTCAAGTGGGAAATTGTCATCGGGATAATAGAACGCGGGCTTCGCGGTCATCATGTTCATAACTTGAATCTCGAAAACGAGTCCGCCAGGCAAGGTGAGCGCCACATGAAGGGTAGAATTTTCTTGGATATTGTAGTCGGAGAGGGTGTGGCCATTCTCCAACTGCCGACCGGCGAAGATCAGACGCTGCTGGGTAGCGGGAACATGCTCCTTGTCCTCGATCTTCCCCTCCACTGCCTCAATGGTGTCGGATGGCTCAGTGAAGAGGGGGATGGTCTTGCCCGTGTGGGTCTTGACGAGAATCTGCATGACGATTGGCCTCTTGGTCGATCGCACCGGCGAGAAATCGCCTGTCCCCCAAAAAAAACGAAAAAACGGGGTCACGCGCGTGACTGACGTGACAACACCCGGAACCGGAGAAACCGTTTTGAGGACTCGATCAACAGTGGATTCCAGAGGGCAGCGAAAGGAGAAGAGAGTGCGCAAACTGATCCCCCTAAGGATTGAAAAAAACCTATGTTTGACGCACTTCCGGTCCCCACCGCCTTGCACCCGTTCCACCTCCGATTTGCGTAGTATGACGAGGCTGAGTGGGGCTTGGAATCTGGGTTCCCTCCAGGGGGTGTCGGGGAGATTGTGGCACCACAGAAGCAGCCGTCAGGCCAACGGGGGCCAGGGGGAGGAGATGCGGTGTCGAACGCAAGGCGGCGAGTTGGATCTGCCACTCGACAGGGGGCCGCGTTTCCAGTCGATCAACCAAGGAACCCCCCGGCCACCTCCCCTGATACGAACCTCTCGATGGGGGCGATCCGGAGCGGGCCGCCTCTTTCAACCAGCATCTTCATGAGTCCCGAGCCCCGAGATCCTGCCCGAGTATCAGTGGCCCATTTCTTACTCGACACACCCTCCGCGAACCAGGATGCGATCCTGGCGCAAGGAGTGTAAAAAAAGTTGACAGGGGAGACGAGGGCGGGCAACCCAGTGCAACGCCCCCAGGTCGTCGCAGTCTGGAGGCTCCCCTCCCTTTGGTGCCCCGAGGAAGCCCGGCCGCCCTACCTGCGCCCCCCGGCTGGTTCAGCCACATCCTCCGGACGACTGTTTGGGCTCCCCTGCGAAGCACCCGAGCCGCTTCGAGGTCAAAACCTGATATCTCTCAAGGGAGATTTTCGTTCGCCCCCTTCAAACCGGCAGAACGGCGGGCGACCCTTTCAAATCCTGAGGTACACTCAGGGATCTGAGAAGCTCGAGAAGGCTCGAAAACAGAACACAATTGGCATCCAAATGAGGGGAAAATGGGAAACGAGGGAGCCGAAACTCCGTTGTAGGTACCGGTAGTGCCTGAGGGGTGGACATCTCTAAGCTGATGCCAAAGCAGGTTTGTTTCTCTGCTTGCGGGACGACGGCACATCCCAAATTGGACTTAGATTGTCATCGTTGGGTGTGGTGTGTCAGGGCTCTCCGCTGGGATTCACGCCCGCTTGGCTGGATATGATACCGTGATCGTTGACCAGCAAACGGTTCCCGGTGGTCTGGTGCAGGTCTGACCCTCTGCAGAATGCAAACCCTTGTCATTTATTTTGTTGTAGTGCTGGAAACGTGGACGCTTCATGTTTGATGGCTGCGTTCACTGGATTACGGGATGCCACGGGTGGCCCTCGACCTTTGCCAAACTCTACTCCGACTTGGGAGTGAACCAAATTAAGTTCTTTACTTTTGACGAGTTCTCTCGGTTCGAGCCCACGATTCCGGCCGAGTCTGTTTGTTCCGTTTTTCATCGGTTGGCGCCTATATCCCCGGTGGTAGTGCCCCCTACACCCCCGAGGAACGGAGCCGGCTGGAGAAGCCCATCATTTTCGCTTCCAACATTCCTCAGTGCCTCCGGAATTTGAACGAGGCCGCCAGTCGACCTTACCCCGGTCAGACCCCCGCCTCCGTGGCCGCCGACAAGGCCCTCAACACCTGGATCATGGGGATTGCCCTGCGCCTGTCCAAGGGCAGCCTGGGCGACCCGGCCGCGCCCCTCTGGAAGGCAGCCGCACAAATGATCTGGTCTGCCCCTATTCCATCCGCCCCCTTTTCCCCTTTTTCATTGGCCCCCCCTTTTTCATTCACATCGCTTGACCCCCACCTCATCCCCCCCCCCCCCCCCCCCCCCCCATGCAGCCACTTCGGCCTGCGGAACATCTACACCTTCGTCCGGTACAGCTCGCTCTCGATGGACGACCTGGCGGCCCGCTACAAGTCGCCCCTGCTCCAAGTGGCCTTCCGGTCTGCCCGCCCCCCCCGCACCGAATGACGGGGCATATCCATCTTTCTCACCTGGGAACGGCCGTCATTCGGACAGCAGACAAACACGGGCATCGCCTCAAAACACCAAAAAACCAGCAAACCAGAGATCGCCCGCTCAGGCCCCTGAAACGGGGAACATCTGGTGGTTTGGAACGGGCAGAATGATACCGACTCACACACCCCGCCCCGCCCTTCCCTGCGCGCACACGGGTCCCAGGAACATCTGGGCTCGCCAGTGCCCCGCGGTGTACTTCTGGATGATTCTGGCCTGGATGCACCGGCACGCGGTCGGCTACCCCGTGGGCGGCTCGCAGGTCCGGAGGGCGAGGGGAGATGGGGGGACTCACCTTGCCTGCTGTGCCTGCTCCCCTGTCCCCTCTCGCGCCGCCTCGCCCTGCTGGGGGTTGGACTGCCTCCCTTGGCTCGTGGTTGGACTCGCTCACCCACCCCATCCCACCCACCCACCCACCGCATCAACGCACGCACATCGTCCTGGCAGACCTTCTCGAACCGGCTGTACGAGCGGTACACCAGCCTGGGCGGGCGGACCATGCTGGGCAAGCGGGTCACCCAGCTCCTCGTGCGCGACGACAAGTTCCAGGGCATCCGGCTGCTGGTCGGTCGGCTTCCCCCTGTGGATGGGGTGGGTGGCAGGGTGGGAGGGTGGCTGTGGGGAGCACGAGGGCATCCGGCTGCTGGTCGGTCGGCTTCCCCTGTGCGCGTGTGGGAGGGTGGCTGTGGGGGACTACGAGTTCGAGGGCATCCGGCTGCTGGTCGGTCGGATGTCCTTTCCCGTCTGGGCTGTGCATGGAAATGGGGGGGGGGGGGGGGGCATCTCTGTGTTGCGTGCCCTTCCCTTCCGTCCGATTGGGGTGTCCGAACCCCCTTTCCTCCCCCTTTTTTGAAAAGTTCTTCGCAGCTCAATTCGAGTCCCAGGCTGAACTCGCTCCCCCCACCGCCCGTTCGATGACGACAAAGGGGGGACTTCGTTTCTTGGACGGCGTTTCACTTTTTTTTGTTTCTGCTGCTGCTGCTCCTCCTTTCTTTCTTTCTCCCCCAACTTCCTTCCGCTGCGACGCTCCTGTTCACCCGCCCACCCACCCATCCGCCCGCCCACCCACCCACCACTACCACCACCACAGGACGGCACCGACGTCTGTGGGGACTACCTGGTGTGGGCCGGCGACGGGCACACGCTGCTCTTCGACATGCTCAACCAGCGGTACATGGACACCCACCTGCGCCGCCTGTGGAACGAGACCCAGGCCGTCGAGGGCTGCGTCATCGTCATGCTGGGCCTCGGCCAGTCCCGCATCAACACCGTCCGTCTCCCCCTGGGGGGCGGGCGTCGTGCAGGTGGTGGAGGTGGTGGGAGTGCGGTGAGTGGGATGGTCGCACGTTGTGATGAAAGTTCGTCCAGCCCGTGCCTGTCGGCCGGACGATGTATGTATGTATGTGTGTGTGTCTGTGGGGGGGGGGGGGAGGGGGAGGGAGGGGGGGGGGGGGGGGGGGCAATTGAATCTTGAGTGAGCGTCCATCCACATCCTCCCAACTCACCACACACCCCACACACCCATCTTCTGCCCCCGGCCGCAGATCGAGAGCGCGGGCATGCGCTCGAACGCCTCGGGCAGCGTGGTCGAGCTGGCCCAGCCCCTGACCATTGCCGGCACCCGGCACCACACGACCCTCTTCCACGTGCGCGGCCCCGAGAGCGGCCTCATCCTGACGGGCGACACGGCCTCCAGCTGCATCGTGACGCTGCTCTTTGGGTCGTCGTATGACTGCTGGGCGGCCCTGGCCTCGGCCCGGACCGAGGCGTACCCTGGCATGCCCGCCACCGCCACCACGGCCGCAACAACGGCCGCGGCGCAGGCGGAGACGGTGGCCCCGGGCCGGCCTGAGGTGGCCCAGTACCCCTCGTATGCGGCCGCCCTGGCAGGTCCGTGGGGACGCGACGTGCTGCATTTAACCTTCCTGGGCCATCCACGCCATCGGCTGCATCATGCACAGCATGTGTCACGACGTTTGCACCAAGACACATCATTGCCATCGTTCCGCTGCGCCACACACACCACCTTGCGCCATGCGCAACATCTCGCGTCATGCGCGTCATTGCGTCAAAATAGATCATCGTCATCCTTCTGCTCCGCCATGCTCCCCCCCAGGCACCCCGGCCGCTGCCAGCAGCACCATCGCCCAGGGGCCCGCGGTGGTCCTGCCGGGGATGGGCGGCCCGGCCGGCCCCCACGACCCGCACGCATATGCCCGGAGCCCGGCATACATCGCCGAGAAGCAGCGCCTGGCACAGTGGGGCCGGGACTTCCTGCGGGCCCGCTATGGCGACGACATGGGCCAGGTCGAGGTCGGTACCCCGCACAGCATCGCCATCACCCGGCATCGCCCAGCATCATCCAGCCGTCATCATCATCATCATCCAGTCGTCGTCATCATCATCATCACCCAATCATCATCATCATCCAATCATCATCCATCATCATCATCATCCAATCATCATCATCCAACCATCATCATCCAATCATCATCCGATCATCATCATCATCATCATCATCATCACTCATCATCATCATCATCATCATCACTCATCATCATCATCATCACTCATCATCATCATCATCATCCTCCTCCTCGTCATCATCAATCATGGCCCCGATGCCTCATACAACGACCTTCTTGCCCCCTTGCCCGATTGCCCTCTTGCCGCCCAGGTGTGCGAGGTGGTGACCCCGCTGTCCTACCACCGCTACACCTCCAACTACCGGGCCTCCCAGAACGGCTGGATCCAGATGCCCGGCCTGGGCATGCTCCAGGCCCAGAAGAACGCCTACCCCGTCCCCGGGCTGGCGGTCCGCTTGCTGTGCTGCCCGGCCCCCGTGTCCTGTTGTTGGCGTTGGTGGTGGTGGTGGTGTTGGTGTTGTTGTTGTTGTCGTCGTCGTCGTCGTGTCATTGGTGGTCAGGAACGCCTATCCCGTCCCCGGGAGACCGTTGATCGATATCCCCCCCCCCCCCCCTGCATCCCCAGGGCGCCTTCATGGCGGGCCAGTGGGTCTGCTCGGTGGGCGGCGTGCCGACGACCGTCATGTCGGGACGGGACGCCATCTCCATGCTGCAGCTCGTCGACCACGCTGCTGCTCCGGCCCCACCTTGCCCCACCCCATCGCCCGCCCCTGCGGATGACGCCGCCAAGACCAAGTCGGCCTAACGGGACGTCATACTTTTCAGAAATATTCTTTAAACAACAGCTCTTGTTTCCCGCGAGGATGTCTTGGGTGCGCATGCCCCCAATCAGACGAAACCTCGAGGAGAGAGAGAGAGATAGCGTGTTCAACCTCAACGGCACGCAGACTAAGTTGAAATTCAAACTCAAATTATTACATTCAAGTCTGTCACTCTCCTGAGTCCTCGCATGCCACACGCGTCCACTAAGCGTGCGAATCGCAGATCCGCATTGACTCCCTCGAATTCTGTGGGAGCGCTCGGTGGAGATAGTCAATGGTCACTGACTTCCTGGTTCTTCGTCGTGCTCTTTGCGGGTCTCGTTTGTTCTCGCCGCCGTCACTCCTGATCGACGGCAATAGGACTTCGTTGCTCCGATCGCTTCGACCGGGCAAGATGGAGCTGGTGATGGTGTCGTCGGGGTGGTGCGTCGTGTGCGCGATCCGTCCGCCGCTCTCTAGGCGGCGCGACCTGGGGGGGCGCGGCTCCCCGCTCTCGCCGGTCTGCCGTCGGTCTTCCGCCTGCCGCCGCTCATGGTTGCCGCGCACGAAAAAAAGGGGGGGACAGTGGATGGTTCACGGGGTTCTTTTTGCTTTTGCCTGCTCACAAAAGGAGAGGACAAGTTCTCGCATTGATGTTCGGCCAATGGTTGGCAGCTACAGTTGACTCTGCCGAACATTACGCCAGATTCGGTCATTGTCGCGCAGCATCATCACAATCTGTCAAATGGCATGGTTTGTCTGGATCTTTTTAACAACATTCTCAACATTTTCCCTCTTCGCAGCTCCCATGTTTGAACCCACCGATCGATTCTGGACCCATTCTTCTTTCTGCAGAATTGTCTTGATCTTTGTTTTTCTCCTGACGGTGCCTGTTGTCTCAGCCCAACGGACCCAAAGCAACAGTGTCCCGATAAATGGTCTCCTTGGAAGGCATTACAACAACGCAGTTTTCGGAAGCTGCAACAATGACAACTACCTGCTGACTCAGTTCGATTTCGGCATGGATGACTACAGCTCGCTTGATGTTTCAGGTCTTGCCACCGCAATGGGCCAGACAATCCGCAGCCATAACCTAGGATACTTCAAGCCCCCTGTCGATGGGCAGTATACCTTCAGGATTTACAACAAGCATCGGGGTCTGCCGCCTGACTTCTCTTGAGAATTAGTTCCTCTCCCCAAGGTCAATTGGACATGGACGGATACAGCTGCGGGGGTCTTCAACCCAACGACCCGGGAATGTGCTGGCAGACGTATCACTCGTACTCATTCACCAAGTTCATGGAGCGCAAGACCTCCTACTGGATCCGGCTCCGTGAGCAGTCCGGCTGCGCGGGTGGCAACTACAAAGTCTACGTCTGCCCAACCCGACCCACCACCCTCTCAATTTCCAGGTCACCCGGGGGGTCCAGGTCACCATCCCTGGGGAGTCGGAGACCATCCTCCCGGCGGATTTGGTCACGACGACCCTTCTCACCGACGGGGACCTGGTCGACACGACCCGCAGTTCTTTCGCCGCCCCCGCAACCCTGGAGGCCGGCAACCCGCTGGTATTTGATGTCATGCTGCGGGACGACGCTGGGAACGCCCTCCCTCCCGGTGACACCATCACGTACAACAACGGTCGCTGGGCGGCCACCGCCACGCACCAGGCCGCGGGCGCGGTGATCAGCCTGGTCATCGACGGGTCGGGGACCTCGGCTGACGCCCATCGCGCCACCTCGGGGTCAACGAACCTCACCCTGGCCGGAACCTACGTGGTCTGGGCGTCGCTCACACCCTGCCGCAATGTGCTGCTGAACCCATTTTCAGGCATTTCGCCCCTGTCCCCCTCCCCCCCCCCCCCTCCCCTCCCCCCCCCATGCATCCGGGGGGATCATTCGCCAAGATCTCTTGCCAAACTAGGCTCGAGTTGATGATGATGATGATGATGATGATGATGTTTGTTGTTGTTGTTGTTGTTGTTGTTGTTGTTGACGACGGCTTGTGCGCTGGGGCTGTTCGAAAGTGCTTGCGGTACGCATCCAGCAGTCGATCACAGATTGTATCCATCCCCCCTGTCATCATCACCCACGTCATCGCCCCCCCCCCCCCCCCCCCTTCCCTCCCCTGCAGATCTCCATCAAGTACGACGGGTACGTGATCCCGTCCTCCAGCTTCGAGGTGGTGGTCACCCCCACGGGCATATCAGCCGCCCAGTGCGTCCCCGCAATGCCCACGGGGACCTGGCCGGTCGGCGCGGCCGTCACGTGGTCCATCCAGCCCCGCGACACGTACGGAAACAATGTGGACTGCTCCCCGGCCTTGGTGGCCCGATTCGCGGGGGGCCTGGTGATGGGATCGGATCGCGTGGCGGCCACCGTCGCCTGCAGCGGCAGCCTGGTCCAGGCCACGGCCAACCCCACTAGGGCCGGATCGTATGGGGCCGACGTCACCTTGGACGGGACGGTAATTGACAGTGTGTCGAGTGGGGTCACGATCACACCCGGTCTGAACCCCCCCCCCCCCCCTATCAATTGCACCCCATCACATCCCACCTGGACGAACCATGAGCTTATCGGCATCTCGGTACAGGCGCCCTGGAGGCCTCCACGACCACCGCCACGTGGCCCGCAGGGACGGTCCCAGCCGGCAGCTCCGTTGTCGTGATAATACAGGTCCCGTCGCCCCTCCGGAACCCTCTGGGCCTGCCTCCAAAACAAAAAAAAAAAAATCGGTCTCACTCACTCGCCCACCCTGCCTCCACCCCTCTCCTTCTTGCAGGGATTCGACGCTTCCGGCAACCGGGTCTCCTGCGCCCCGCAGGCGGCGTCCATGTTCGTGCTGTCGATGGAGGGCCCCGCCACGGCATCCACCTCGGGCGCCGCATGCAGCGGCCAGGACTTGATCATCGCGGCCGCCCCCCAGCAGGCCGGGGCGTACACGACAAAGATCACCTACGCGGACGCCCCCATCAGGGACAGCGGCTCAACCACATTCAGCCTGGTCGCCGGTCCGCTACCCTTCCCCTTGTGTCGGTCCCCCTCATGTGTCGATCCCCCTCATGAGTCAATCTCTCCCATCTCGATCCCCCCCATGGATCCCCCCATCTGTCGATCCCCCCCATGTGTCGATCCCCCATGTCGATCCCCCCCCCCCCCCCATGTGTCATGTGGTGGACGCAGCCCCCATATCGATGTGCAACAGGTGTATGTGTGTCTGTGGATCTGTCTGTGGATGTGAGCCAACTTGCACCCTCGGATCTGCGATCCTCCTTTCGGTCTTTCTGAATCCCCTCGTCAGGCCCGCTGGCGGCCAGCAGGACGACCGCCACCTGGCCCACGGCCGCCACCACTGCAGGCAACCCCGTCGTTGTGCTCATCCAGGTCCGTCCATCCGCATGCGCCGATATGCAAACTGTGTGTGTGTGCGTGTGCGTGTGCGTGTGCGTGTGCGTGTGTGTGTGTGTGGGGGGAAGGGAGGAGGGAGGGGAGGAGGATCAGTCACCAGAGAGTGTGGCCCGCAATCCTCCCTCCGTCCTACTCCCCACAGGGTTTCGACATCTACGGCAACGCGGTCACCTGCCCGGCCGGCTCCCAGGCTGGCCTGCTGTCCATGACCATGACGAGCCCAGCCGACACGCTCTCCGCCTCCGGGGCCGCCTGCAGCAGCGGCCAATTCAGCCTCGCAGGGACCCCGCGCCGGGCGGGCAGCTATCGGACCGACGTGGCCCTGGCCGGGGTCCCCATCAAAGACAGCGGCACCGCCTCGTTCGACGTGCAAGCAGGTCCGTCTCTGTGTCTGGGTTGGGCAGAGGACGTTTGGACTGTAAGTGGTGTTTACGTGGGGCATGTTTGTGTGGATTCTTACCCCCATATCGACATCACCCCCCCCCCCCCCCGCCCGCCCGCCCGCCAACTGACCACCCCTCTTGTCCCAGCGTCCTTCGATGCGTCACGGTGCGTCGTCACGTGGCCCCCAGCCAACGTGAGCAGGGCGGGGGTGCCTGTGGTGGTGGCCATCGCCGGACGCGACCCGTTCGACAATGCGGTCGGGTGCGAGGCCAGCTGGGCGGGCAGCTTCATGGGCGCCATGACGCCATCCGGTGACGGAGCCGACACCCTCGCCGCCACGGCCGGCTGCTCCGAGGACGCGGCGCTGTTGGTGGCGACCTTCGAGCCCACCATCGCCCAGACCTACAACATCGCAGTGGAAGTCGCCAGCGTGGCCCTGCCCACCTCGCCCCACACCGGCTTCCAGGTCGTCCCTGGTCCGCTCTGCTCGATCTGACTGTGTCTGGGTGTCTGTTCGACCTGTCGGCTCCGTTCCACCTCCGTCTGTCTTTCTCCTTGCGTGCAGCCGGCCCGGCGGCTGCCCGGAGCACCTTCGCGGCCGATCCACAGGCCACGGCCGGGGCGGCCTTCGAGGTGACGGTCCAGGGCCGCGACGCGTACGGGAACCCGATCGCCTGCACCGACCCTGCAGCCGGGGGCACCTTTGGGCTGCAGTGGGATGGGGCCGACACCGCCACCACGGTGAGCTGGTCCTGCGCTGAGAATGCGTCCCGCTTCGTGGCCGCCTGCAGCGCCCCGACCATGGCCGGCAACCACACGCTGGCGGTCGTCCTGGTGCTCGGAGATGATGATGATGATGAGGTCCCCCTGGGCAGCAGCAACGTCACGGTCGCGCCGGGTCTGCAATTCTGTCACATCACTTCGCCATGGGCCTCTCAACCCTCGACGCTTCCGCTCCCCACCCCATCGTCGCTCAACCACCCATCTCACTCATCATTCTTCCTCAGGGGCACTGGCGGCCGACATGACGACCGCCGTTTGGCCCACGGGCAACTTCACCGCGGGCGACCCCGTCCCTGTCACCATCCGGGTCTGAGCGCCGCCCTCAGACAGACCCACACACACGAAGTCACAGAATGCGACGGCACAGCGGGCACACCAGATCGTGGTTCACGGCGTATTTTGGTGGGTTCTGTGGCCATCTGCAGGGAGCGGACGCCTATGGCAACCCGGTGGGCTGCACCCCGGAGACAGCCGCCCAGGTGGGTGTGGGCCTGACTTCCATCGACATGGCCGGGGTCGGGTACGCTACCGGGGCCGCCTGCAATGGCCCGGATTTCGTCGCCTCCGCCAGGCCCTTGCTGGCGGGCTCATACGTGACCAACGCCACGTACGCCGGGGCCGCCATCGGAAACAGCAGCTCATCCACCTCCTCGTTCGTCGTCGTGGCAGGTCGGTGCATTTTGCCCACTTCCTCGTTGCTTGGCCGGGGGATACGACCGCATCTTCCGAAAACCGAGCCGCAAGGACCCGGGAAAGGCGAAACGAGAACCCAGGAGACACAAGGAGGAAATCACCCGCACCTCCATCGGTTTGCGTCATCATGGCGTCGCAGAAAATGATGGCCCCCCAATGATGTCATTCCACGCGCTCACTGTGGAACCCAAACCAGTTTAAAGTCAACACCTGACATCAAGAATCCGCACGGAGGCAGAAAACTTCGGCGGATCAGGACGTTCCCGCAAAACCGCGTCCGCCGAAAAGCTGATCTAGTCGATCTAACCTTGGGTCTTGCATTTTCTGCCGGATAATCCAACTCCCTGGTCGCCATCATCATGTTTTCCTCCTGTTTTTTTTCAGGGCCATAAAAGAAGCGAGGAGAGAAGAGAAAATCATCCTTTCTCCGATCTTCTTTCACTGTATGCCACGTTTCTGGGTGCCAATAGCGGACCTCGACGGGGCCAGCAGCACGGTCATGTGGCCTGCAGCGAATGTGAGCACTGCGGGCGTCCCGGTGGTGGTGACCGTCGCCGGTCGTGACCCGTTTGGCAATGCGGTCCGGTGCGATGCCCACTGGGCGGGCAGCCTCACGGGCAGGATGACGTCCTCCGCGGACGGAGCCGCCGCCACCGTCACCGCCGGCACGACCAGCTGCTCCGAGGACGCGGTGCTGTTGGTGGCGACCTTCGAGCCCACCATCGCCCAGACATACGCCATCGCCCTTGAGCTCGCAGGGGCCGCCCTGCCCATCCGCACTGGTTTCCGGGTCGACCCTGGTCCGCTCCCCCCTGGGGCTGCGCGTGTGCGCGTGTGGCTCGTGCGGTCTGCGGTTGGCTGGGCCAACTGGTGCACCAGCTGGTGGATGCGCGCGCTTGGTACTGCGTGGGAGGCTCTGCTAACCGGACTTCTTCTTTTCCGCCTCCTCCTCTCTTCCTCTTGCTTTCCCCAGTCGGCCCGGATGCCGCCCAGAGCATCTTCGCAGTTTCTTCGTCGTCTTCGTCGTCACCACCGCCAACGGCCGGGCTGGGTCTCCAAGTGACTGTCACGGCCCGCGACCCGTACGGCAACCCCGTTGGCTGCACCGCCCCCACAGCCGGGTCCACCTTCGGGCTGCTGTGGGACCAGGCCGATGCAGCCACCTCCGTGGATGGCGGGGTCCTCTGGGCCTGCGCCCCCGCCTCATCCTCCCTGGCGGCAGCCCCGGCCTTCGTGGCCACCTTCACCCCGACCGTCACCGGCAACCACACGGTGGCCCCCACCCTGGACGGGACCAGGGTGGGAAACAGCAGCGCGGCCCCAGTGGTGGTCAGTGTCAGGCCTGGTCTGCCCAGCTCTCTGCTTGAAGACCTCCACAACACCACCCTCACCCCCCCTTAGGTGCGCTGGCGGCCGCCACGACGACCGTTATCTGGCCCACGAGCAACTTCACCGCGGGCAGTCCCGTTAACACCACCATCCGGGTCCGGGTCACATAACACCACACAACCACCACCAGTCTCCAGCATCATGGCTCAGACGCTTTTTGATCTGCCTTTTTCTGCAGGGAGCGGACTCCTACGGCAATCCAGTTGCCTGCGCCCCGGTGACGGCAGCCTTGCTTGAGGTGACCATGGCCATGGAAACGATGGCCCCTGGTGGAACCACATTTAACACCACCTGTACTCTGGGCTGCGACGGCGCCGATTTCGTCGCCACCGCCCGGCCGTGGCTTGCGGGCGCCTACAACACCTGGGTGACACTCGCGGCCTCGGGAGAACCCATCGCAAATAGCGGCGCGACCTCGTTCCGCGTGGTGGCAGGTCCGCGCCCGGTCAATCATCATCCTCGTCACAACCAATCACCCCGGTGTGCAGGGTCGGCCTGGTTCGCGACCAGCTCGGTGGCGTGGTTCTCGTGGGCTGACAGCGGCGGCATGCTGACCCTGGGCGCCCCGGCAGCCCTCGCCCTGGCCGCCCGCGACCCGTACGGCAACCCGGTCGCCTGCGCCGAGGCAACCGCGGCCGACCCGTTCGCGGTGCTGGACGACGATGACGGGCTGCCCCTCTGGGGCGGGCTGTTGGCCTGGTCGTGTGGCTCGACCCCCGGCGGGCAGCAGGCCGCCCCTGCCTCGACGCCCCTGTTGTTTGTGGGCAGCTTCACGGTGCCCCCGTCGGCCAGGGTGGGGCCGCATAACCTGACCGTCCTCTGCGCTGGGGCGGCGGTCAGCACTGGGGCGACGGGCCTCACCATCACCATCGTCGGTCTGCGGCTCTGGCCTACGTGCGTTGCTGACGCAAGAGTTAGAGAGGGAGAGAGTGAGACATTTGTGGATTTTCTCATTGATGTTTGGTTCCGATGGTTTCGATGCGTGGTGTTGTGGTGATCCAGGTCCCATCGCGCCCACCCGCAGTTCGTACGAGCTGTCGGGGGGCGCCACGGTCGGGTCGCGGCTGTCGGCCACGGTGACGGCCCGCGATACGACAGGCATCGTCGTCCCGTGCACCAGCGCCACGTCCAATGCGTCATTTGCTCTTCTGCTGGACGGGACCAGGCCCACCCCCACGGAGGTGGAGTGGGGCTGCACGGCGGGCAGCCCGGCCTTGTTCGTGGCCACGTGCCACAACTGCACCGCCGCCCCCGGAACGCACCAGGTGACAGTGGTTGCTGTCGCCCAGGGCGGGGTACCCCTGAGCGGCGGGGGCCAGACGAACATCACCACGGACCCCGGTCTGGCGGCTGCATTCGTTCATTCATCTTCGATTCACCGCCCGTTTTCGCGTCCTGTTCGCAGCGCCGGTCGTGTGTCCGGAGCAGAGCACCTTCACAGGCCCGCCCGACGGGACCTGTGTGGCCGGGTCCGCCTGCACCCTCGCGATCGCCGCCCGCGACTGCACCGGGGCGGCCGTCCCATGCACCGACCCCACAACGGCCGAGGCCGCTGCCTTTGGGCTGCAACTGGACGGGGCCGCGGTGGCGGTGGTGAGCTGGTCCTGCTCGATGGACAGCCCGCCCCTCTTCGTGGCCGCCTTCAACTGGACCGCCGCCGGGCCGCACACGGTGGCTGTCACCCTGGGCCGGGAAGGGACACTGCTGGGCAGCAGCGGGCCCACGACGGTCATCGTCACCCCTGGTCTGCTGATCTTCCCTCCTCTTTTCACTGCTCCTCATCGCCACCACGCACATCAAACATTTATTCTTGTCTTCTCCCCTCCTCCAATCCAACCTCCCTCACCAGGGCGTGCCCCTACGGCCACGGGCACCCCCACGCCGGTGGCTCTCTCGGGTGACGGCCACCTGCCGGCTGGCGGCGCAGCCTCGGTCAGCCTGGCGCCCCACGATTCGTACGGCAACCCGATCGGATGCACGGAGGCCGAGGCCGCGGCGGTGGGGACCACCGGGGGGTCCAACTTCACGGTGCTGATCGATGGGACGCCCTTGCCGCCCGGCGGGGGGCTGACTTGGTCGTGCTCGCCCGACGAGCCGGCACGCTTCGTGGGCACCTTCACCGCAGCTGCTGGTGGTGGTTTCTCCTCGGGCACCCACACGCTGGCCGTCCTCTGTGATGGGGCGCCCCTGGGCGGCGAGGAGGCGATGAGCTTCACCGTCACAGGTCCGTCCCCAACCACACGGCGGTGGCTCTCCATCACACGCACACAGAACACTTTCTCTGGCGGCTATCACCCCGTCCCTCCACATTCTGGTGACAATCCGCCTCATACCGAACACCCATGTGGCCCGGCTCACTTACCCACCACCCCTTCCTCCCCTCCTCCCCTCCCCAGGTCCCCTCACGCCCTCGCAGAGCAGCCTCTCCGTCAGCTCGACGGCCCTTCCGTCCGGCTCGGTGCTGGTGGCCACCGTGACGGCCCGCGATGCCTCGGGGGCGGTGATCCCCTGCACGGACGCCACCCGCAATGCCACCTTTGGGCTGCTCCTCGACGGGGGCGCCCCGCCCGACGCTGTGTGGGCCTGCTCGGACGGTCGGCCGGCCCTCTTCCTGGGCTCTTTCACCGTCTCGGGGCCACCCAACACCAACCACACGGTGGCGGTCGTGGCACGGGGGGGCCCGGGTGGCGGCGGTGCGGATGTTCCCCTGGGCAACGGATCCGTCACTGCCAGCACAACCGTCGGTCCGTCCTTCGCCGCGTTGCGTTTCACACTGACGCATGGCACAGACAATGAGGCATGCTTGTCAACATACTGACGCATAATACCGACGCATAATACTGACACATGACACATACTGACACATAATGGCACAGACTGACGCATACTGACACACGACTCTTTGCATTCGAATAGCTCTGGTTCTGGCGGGTCGAAGCACCTTCGCTTGTCAACATATACTGACACATACTGACACATAACTGACACATAACTGACACATAACTGACACATACCGACACATACCGACACATACCGACACATACGGACACATAACTGACACATAACTGACACATACAGTACCCGGCATAAATACTTGGACAAAAAATGAGCTCACCCCCACCCCCCCAGCCGGAATCGGAGCACACCAATCCTGTTAGCTGATAGACAACACACTCCCATTTGTCCAAGTATTTATGCCGGGGACTGTAACTGACACTTAACTGACACACGGCTCTTTGCTTTGGGGCAGCTCTGGTTCTGGCGGGTCGAAGCACCTTCGCGGCCCCCGCAATCGTCTCCGCCGGGACGCCCTGTACCGTCCTCGTGACGGCCCGCGACGCCGCCGGAGATGTTGTCCCCTGCACGGGCCCCACCGCGGCGGGCACCTTCCGGCTGCTGTGGGACGGCGAGGCGGCTGCCGTGCCCGGGGGCCGCCCGACATGGGCCTGTGACCCGACTGCCCCGGCCCTCTTCACGGCCAGCTTCATCCCCACCCAAGCAGGCACCCACGCGCTGGCCGTGACCTACGCCGGCCAGCCGGTGTTGTTCCACAGCGGCGGCAGTGCCGCAGCCCAAATCACTGTCACGGCCGCTCGGGCGGCGGCCT
Source organism: Paratrimastix pyriformis (assembly GCA_027972325.1). Lineage (NCBI taxonomy): Eukaryota > Preaxostyla > Paratrimastigidae > Paratrimastix > Paratrimastix pyriformis. The sequence continues at coordinate 419,513 of JAPMOS010000024.1, forward strand.
CCCAGTGTGAATTCAGCGCCCCCACCACGTGCAACCAGCCGCCATCACTCACCTTCACGGCCCGCGACTCGTACGGCAACCCGGTCGCATGCACGGAGGCCACGGCGCGCACCACCTTCGTCCTGCGTGTGGACGGGGCCCCCGCCTCCAATGCCACCACGGCCTGGGCCTGCGCGGATGACGGGCGCTTCGTGGCCACGGCATCAGCCCACTGGGCCCTCGGGGCCCACGTCCTGACGGCCACCCTGGATGGAGAGGCCCTGAGCGGCAGGAGCGTCTGCGTGCAGCTGCCCGGTCCGTTCCCTGCTCCCCTGCGTGATGGTTGACGGTGTTGAGGTCGCCCCAGAGAGAACATGCTGTGTATTTGCGAGGGCGCAGGCGACAAGTTCAAGAAGAAAGGTTACTCGCGCCTTCGCGCCATGCGTTACACTCCGGGGGGGGCCGGGCCAAATGACCCGTATGGTGGCTCCTCCCGGCCGGGGGCCCGCCTGGTGGCGGGGCCGCCCAGTGATGGGTGTGGGTGATGGGGAGGGGTGCTCAGGGGCGGGTGGGGCGGGTCGTGGGCCCTGGGCGGCCGCTACGGCGTGGCCAGGGCGCGGGGCCCGCCGCGGCAGCTGCGCCGTTGCGCATGGTCATGAGCGCGAGGGCGTCCCGAACCAGAAGGGTCGAGACGGAGGAGAGGGCCCGCTGGAGGTCGGTTCGCGCGGCAGGGGGGTCTGCCGGTGTCAGCCGCGACAGGGCCTGGCATGTGGCCCGGGGCACGGTCCCTCGGGCCGACAAGATCACCGGCACCGCGCGGCAGGGCTGCCCGGTGGCCTCCGTGACGGCCTGGCAGAGGGCGACGTAGTGGGCCGCCTTGGCCGCCGCCCGCGCCGGCCAGTCGTGGGTCTGGCCAGTGATGGCCACGTCGAGCAGCCACCAGGTGCCGTCAGAGCCACGGGACTGCAACACCAGGTCGGGGTGCACGTCGCGGAGGGCGGCGGGGAGCTTGGCCAGCAGGGTGGGTGGGAAGGCGGGCGCACAGTTGGTTGCCGACACGCCCATATAATGCCGCGTGACCCAGTCGCGTTGCCCGCCGAACCAGGCCCAGAGTCGGCGGACCACACGGTCGTGGCGGGCCGTGTAGAAGTCGTGGTACCTGCCGCAGCCGGACAGCAGCCCAGTCTCCTCATGTGTATGCTCGAATGATGTTGATGTGGTGGTGGCCGTGTTGGTGTGGGCCTCTTTCTCCTCAAATATTGGTGTTTCTGCCGCCGGTCTCCCCGCCCTTCGTCTTCCACCATCTTCATCTTCCCTGCGCTTGGCTCGGCCCAGGTTCCCCGGCCGCCTCGACGAGCAGCTTCTTCACACAGCCGTCGGGCCGCGTCACGGCGGGGCAGCCCGTCCGGATGCACATCACGGCCCGCGACCCAGCCAGCAACCCGGTGGGCTGCTCAGCGGCCCTCACGGCGGCAGCCTTTGTGCTGCTCTGGGATGGCGCCCCAATGGAGCCCCAGCCCAACCTGACCTGCGCGGCCTCCGCCATTGGGCTGGCGGGCGTTTTCATTCCGACCGCGGCCGGGCCCCATGCCATCTCCGTTGGAATTCGCGCCATTCCCAGTGGTGCTGCTGCTGGTGGCCTGTCGCTGCTGGCGGGGAATGTCAGCCTGGCCGTGGTCGCGGCCGCCTGTGCGAACGCGAGCCGCCTGGTGGTGGTGGCCCCTGCGGTAGTGCGGCCTGGCCAAAACCTGACGGTCGTCCTGGAGGCCCGGGACGCCTGGGGTGTGCCAATTCCATGCCCGTACGCCGACCCGGCGCCGCCCTTTTTGCTGCTCTGGAACGGCTCCGCCCCGGCCGGCTTGGAGTGGGGATGTTCCACCAACGGCACTGCCTCGCTCTACGCGGCCCGCTTCGCAGTAGGCACCGCGGCCAATACCACCATCATCGAGGTGCGCGGCAGTGATGGAGGGGTCGCAGTTGGAGGCGGACCGACATCGTTCTCCGTCACCATAGGTCTGACCCCCCCCCACCCCACCCCACCCCACCCCACCCCACCCCACCCCACCCCACCCCACCCACCCACCCACCACCACCACCACGGTCACCTCTCACACTTTCCATAATCCCCCGCCCCTTGGTCAGACGCCAACGGGCCGACCCTTGCCGACCTGCGGCTGACCAGCTCCAACCCCTTCGGACCGAGTTGGGCCCGGCCGGGGGACACCCTCACGGGGACCTTCACCCCCAGCGAGCCCCTCCGCGCCGCCACGGTCCTCATCGCCGGCCGCTCGCTGCCCGCCAGCCCGGCCGCCCCTTCGTCCTCGTCGGGCCCCAACCAGCGGTGGGCCGCCGGGCGGGTGGTGGACCAGGCCGACTGCGCCGCCGGGGGGGACGGAGCCGCCTTGGGGTTCGCCGTGAGCCAGGCCACCGACCTGGCCGGCAACGGGCTGGCTGGGCCCGTGGTGGCGACGGGGGGGGCCGGAGGAGTGCTGCTGGACTGCACGGCGCCCCGGCTGACCCGGGTGGCCTTCGTCAGCTCCAACGCCAACCCGCGTGTGGCCCAGCCGGGCGACTGGCTTCGGGTGGCCTTCACCGCCTCGGAGCCGCTGCCCCTGAGCCGCCTCCGGATCAGCATCGCCGCCCACGAGGTGGCCAACATCACCATCAGTGGCGGCGACAGCGGCAGCAGCAGCAGCAATACCATCGCCGACGTGATGGCGGTGGGCACGGCCTTCGAAGCCTCCTATCAGCTAGCGGCCGCCGACCCGGTGGGGCCTGTGGGGTTCACAGTCAGCGAGCTGGCCGACCGGGCGGGAAATCCCCTCGCGGCGCCCGTCAGCAACGTCACAGCCGAGGGCCAGGAAGAGGGCGGCACGTCGCTGATCTACTTCGGTCTGTCGCCCTTCAGCTGCCGCTGTCCGTAGACGCGCCTGTTCTGTGGTGGTGATTAATGTGCATGTGCTCTGGGTGTGGGACGTCGGGCCGCAGGGAGCAACTGCACTCGGGACGAGGACTGCGGAACGGGCGGCACCTGCGCCCAGGACGGCACCAGCGGCCCTCCGGGCCTGGTTTTCGGGTGCCACTGCCCGGCGGGGCGCTCGGGAGCCCAGTGCCAATCCATCGGTCCGGCACGTGATAGTGAGGAAGCATGGTTCTGCCCTGGGGGAGTGGGGAGGGTCTTTTTCTTGCCTCGAACCACACTGCGTTTTCCCAGATTGTTATTTGATTTGGGGCATGCACGCGCCACACGAAACTGTGAAAATTTGGTTTGTGTCTGTGTGGGTTGTTGACCCGGGACGTATAGCGCCACCCGAGCCCGAGACGCGTTACTGCACCGGGGACAGCGACTGCCAGGCGGGCGGCGACACGTCCGCCCGCTGCGCGACCACTCCCAACACAACTTCGGAAGTCGTCTGGGAATGCCACTGCACGAGCCCCGATTTCACCACCAACCGTGGGGCTGACGAGGCCCACAATGTCGCTGCCCCGGGCCGGACCTGCGTTCGGGTGACGCCCTCCGCCGCGACGGGCAGCTGGGCGGGATATCTGGGGGGCTCTCTGGGGGGCTTACTGGCGGTGGGGCTGGCGGGGCTGGCCCTGGCCCTGGTGGCGATCCGGCGCAAACGGCAGCAGGATGAGAAGGTCTGCCGAGTCGAGAGCGATTGGATTTGAGATGAGGTTTTGCTCGACGCTGTCATCCTCTCCCTGCTCCTTGTGTGCTCCGCAGCGCGTGCGGCCGGAGGCTTCCGCCACGGCACTTGTCTGCCTCAACCCGCTGAACGCTGGCGTGCCGCTGCCCACTGCAGAGACCAAGGCTCTCGAACGGCCAGACAGCGTGGCTGTCAAATCGCCGTGCGGCGACGCCCCCAACACCGCGACCCCCTCGTGCGACCCGTTGTCCAACTCTGCCGTCTCCTGGCCGTCAGCGTCCCCACCGTTCAACAACAACAACAGGAGCAACAACGACGAGCCCTCAGCTCCCTCATCCAGGCTGTCGCAACCGGCTTCACCCGTCTTGCTGCAGGCCAACGTCTTGCCGCTTGATGCTGCTGCGGCTCCCCAGTTGATGGTTCTTGACCTGGGACTGGCCACAACGTCATCGCCGCAGCCGGCCAGTCCCCTGCTGCTTCTGGCGACGGCTGGCACTCCAGCGCCCGCCACGGACAAGGTCCGCCCCGGCTCAACGAAATCACAGACAGACCTGCGAGCAGGCAGACGGACAGACAACGGAGTGCAGCCAATCGTGGTGGTGGGGGCGGGGGGACGAGGAGGGGTGGTCATGGCTTGACAGTGCCCCCCCCCCCCGCACATGCACATGCACACACTCGTGTCTTCTCGTGCGATCGCAGTTCCCATCCGGTTCTCCGCCGCCGTCCAGGAGCTCTGCCTCGGTGCCGCTGGCTGCTTGGGAAGAGAAGGACCAGGCCGCCTCGCTGTCCAGCGAGCTGCTGCAGCTGTTGGCACCGAGCTGCCCGCCGACCACCGTTCGTCTCTCTTTTTTTTGGCTCCCGATTTGGTTCCTGCTCACCGTCGTCTATTAGCCCACGATGATGGCATGGGGGCCATCCGCCACCCCCGACCCACCGCGCGGCGGTGATGCCGTCGATGTCATGGCCATGTTGTCACCCCCAGCCGTTGATCCCTCCCCGTCCTCCCCAACATCGCCATCGCCCCGCCTGGTCATCCCCAGGGAGGCCGGTCTCCCTCTCTCCGCCTTAGTCCCCCCGCTTGCCCGTCCGTCTCGGCCCCGGCCTCCCCGGGCCGCCCCACGCCGCCCTCCTCAATCCGCGCCCCTCGCGACCGTGACGCCGCCTTCCTCAGGCCCTCAGCAGCAAGAGTCGCCCTCAATGCCAATCCCCGGTGGGGCGTCCACCATGCTCATGCATGACCTCATCCTCGGCCCCGTCCAACCTGGCGGGCCTCAGGCGCCGGGCCCTGATGCTGGTCGGCCCCCGGCTCTGGGCCCTGGTACCATCATTCGACCCCAGGCTCGTCCGGCCCGTCCCAGGCCCCAGCCCTATCGGCCAGGCCACCCCGCGAACCAGTGACGCGGTCCCTTCTTCCGTTCTCCCTCTTGCCAGTTTTCCGACAACTATTTTGCTTTTGTTGCTGCTGTTGCTGCTGCTGTTATTGTTTTTGATAGCTGTGTGTGTTATGGTGTTGGATGTGATTGACGGCCGTGCGCGTGCTTCTTGTTTTTCGGTCTTGGGATGCCCACACGAACGGGGGCATGGCCCATGCCTGCTGGCGGGGCCGTTCGACCCTCATCGTGAGTGTGGATTTTCTTGGGGGGTTTTGTTCTCGAATTGTTTCTCTTTTTTCTTGGGATGACCTGGCCATCCGTGCGGCGGCGTGCCGCCGCGTGCGTGTGTTGGATTTTTTTTCCCCCGCTGTGTGGTGTGTCCATCGGGTGCATGATGTGCGCTTGACGGCCGTTGGCCCTCGCATCATCATGTCGTTACTGTCGTCATGGTTTGGTTTTTTCCCGGATTCTGGTTGACCGGTTGTGTGCTCTGACTGACTGTTTTGTTTTGGCCGATTTTTTCGAGCGCGGATTTCAAGAACATGACAAATGACAGCATGACAGGCCGTCGGGGGGCGTCCCGGTCGTGCCGGCCAACGGACCGCCACCACCCACACGCCGCCCCCCGCACCAGGAGCAGGATGATCGGTGTCTCGGCAGGATTTAACACCCGAGGAACGCATTATTTACAACAAAACAGTCACGACGACACATGATTTACAAAGCACCAGAGCAGTCGCGCAGGGCAAGCTGTTTGCCCAGCTGTGGGTCCTCGATCCAGCCCTCGGGGGCAGCCGCGGGGGTGACGAAGAGGCCCTTCATCAGAGCCACCACGCCACCTCGGCTGGGGGCAGGTGGAGGTGCGGTTGCAGAGGCGCCTAGAGAGGGGGGGAAGTGGCTTGATGAAGGAGGGCACATCTCCAAAAAAAAATATGGGATGGCGTTCCCATAATTTTCTCACCCGCGCCCTCATAATAAAACCCAGTGACAGACCCAGAGGCCGCAACGGGCCGCCGCCCTCCAGCCACAGGGACCCGGCCGCGTGACGGCATGCGAGGCCGGTGCCCCTTGCGCGCCCTGGGGCCGACATTGATGATGACCCCCCGCTCCCAAAGTGCGCATGGCCGCAGCGCCAGAGGGTCCGGCGGCCCACCCCCGGGCCACCCAAGAGGCATACCCGGCACGGGCCCAGCACAGTGTTGGGCGGGGTGCGGTGGCGGGCCGCCAGACGCCGGGCGACAAGCAGCCAAATGGGGCCGCAGTTGGTGTGGGTGGCCGCGCCTAATGACACACAGTAGTGTGGAGGTGGTGTGGATCAGGTTGGGTGGGAGAAAATCCGGACCGGCGGCGGGCATACCGCACTCCACGTAGTCGCAGTGGTGCACATTCGCCAGTGCCACGGCCTCCTCCCAGACAACCTGCGGCGTTTAAATAAATAAGCCAAAAGGGGCTGTGAATACATTATGGGACATAGTTTTTTTTTTTTAACTCTCCCATATTAATTCCAGGGAAGGGCCGAGGACAAGAGGAGGACGCAAAATAACCTGTCGTGCGCTGGGTGCTGCGTCTGCCCTTGTGCCCACCAGCACCGTCACAGGGCGGGGCGGGGCCTGTTCCAGGCGGGCGAGCCACGGCGCCAGCTGATCGATGGTCGCGCGCCGGGTGACATCGAACAGCAACAGGATCGCGTGGGGCGGGAGCGACGCGTCATCTGCCCAACCCGGGTCCCTGTTGTGTTTGGGGAAGGACGGGGCAGGAGATGGGTGTTGCGGTGTTGCGGTGTTGCGATGTCCGGGGTGTGTGCATGGGGTGTAGGCCAAGCCACCTGCTCAAACACCCACCGCTCATGCGGATGAATACGGGTGATCCAGATGCCGCGTGCGTGCGTGGCGTGCATGATGTGCGTGCTTCCGAGCGTGCGGACTTGCAGGCGGGCAGGCGGGAGGAGGAGGAGGAGGAGGGGGTAACAGACTGGGTCACCAGGACAACCCGATGGAGGGCAGCAGGCAGCGGCAGCGCCAGGACTGTGGGCGGCCCCCCCAGCCTGGTCAGGGCTGCCTCGGCTGGTGCCTCAATGCCGAGTTCCAGGGATGTCTGGGCCGCCTCGGCTACAAGGCGGCTGATCTCGCCTGGGTGTGGCTGAGCCAGACGATCGGCAGCTGATGGCTGCTGGATGCCCTGTCCGGTGGGAGTCGGGCGCGCGGGGAGTGCCGCTTCAGGGGGGCGCTTGCGGGGCAGCGCGGTGGGACCGCTGTTGATGATGCTGGTGGCAGTGGGCGGGGGCAGCGGAAGGTGGCGGGAAAGGCCGAGGCGACAGGCGGGGAGGGGCGTGACCTGGGTGGGTGGGTGGCAACGGATGGAAGTCGGAACTTGAGTGACAGGAAGAGGCGACAAAGTGGATGGGATAACCGAAAGACAGCAGTGGGAAGATGGTGTAATGCGCGCTGTGTGCGGCGTGTGATGCGTGTGCGCTGTGTGTGGCGTGCTTGGCGGACCCTCGTGAATCGCATCTCGCCCGATGCCTCTTCTTCCCCTGGCTCTTCGCGGTCCTGCCGCGTGGGGCGGAGCATCGTGGCAGAGCACATGACCCCATAGCGGCACCCTGGGGGGGGGGGGGGGGGGGGCAGTGGGCGGTGGTGTCCGTGAGCGCACGGAGAGCGGGATGTCTGACGCAAACGGAACCAAGAGAGAGACGAGGAGCGCCTGGCATCATTGATTGTGTGACGTTGTGGAGGCGGTTGGGGTTGAGGAGGGGGGGAAGGCGGACCCAGGGCGCGGATCTGGGTCTTGTCCAGCATCGCCACTCGGGGGGCTCTTTCATCGGCTGACGTTGCGCATGCCATCCACCACCCGCGCCACCCCGACCATGACAAAAGGGCACCGAGGAGGTGGATTCAACCCACAGGTCCGATGTGTGCCCCTGGGACCAATAGCAGACCCGATGCGAGATCGTGCAGGCCGTGGATCGTTTCAATCTGTTCAACCAGCCTGCGCGCCACCAGGTTGTGTAAGAGGGTCGAGCCGGGAGGCAGGAAGGTGGCCCGTTCCAAGGGCACAGGAATCACCAGCGTTTGCTGGGAGAAAGAAAACGATGTGAGCCGCGCAGGACATACAGTAGGACCACAAATCAGCTGGGGTAGTATAGTGGCAGAATTCTTGCCTGTCACGCAAGAGACCCGGGTTCAATCCCCGGCCCTAGCGTTTTTTCCCACAGACATCCTCTTTGGTGATTTTCATGAGGTGGCGAGTCTTCCGCAGCTCGGGTTCGCCCACGCCTGCGGGAAGCCCGCCGACAAGCGCACAGCAGCTGAGCGGTCGTCCCTGCGGGGTCACACTGGGCCCACCACCACAACGCGTCGAGATCATAGTGAGTGTTGGGTGTTCTACCCGGTCTCTGGAGAATGCGAGTCGAGTGGCGGGTGAGGCCGTCTCGGACCTGGGGCATTCCGGATCCGCCTGCACGTCCCGAGGGGCAGGCCACGTCATGCCGGCGGGTCGGGCGGCGGGGTGAGCGGCGGACGGTGGTGGGTCGGTCCCGAGAAGGCACCACTCCACGGACACCAGCTCGACCATGGCGAAGTCGGGTAGAATCCGGGCCAGAGCGCGGGTTGCCCACTCCCGAAGGAGCGACTGATGGTGCGCGGATGGGTGTGAGCATGGGACCGCACACGTTAGACACTCCCTGGCAAGAGCATCTCCAGGAACAGACCGGCGAGCACCGGTCGGGTATGGTCCAACCTCCCGGCGGGGGCTCATCATCACCACTGGATTCCACCGCCAGGCTCACATACCCGAGCGTCGCCCCGCCATCGGCAGCCCCAGGGACGGGAACAACCGGCAAGGCTGCTGCAGGACGGGAGGAGGCCCAGTGGAGTTCAATGAGCGCATCGTGGGCGGCCAGCCAGTCCTCGAGGGAAGAGCCAACTGGGAGCGACGCACTGCTGGGTGATGATGCCTTAGTGGGGAAAGAGGACCCCACCCCCCACCACCCCCCAAAAAAAGAAGACAAAAAATGAGCATCCCATCGACCCTGGCAAGGTGCTGGGCGTGGCGTGTCGAGATGGAAAATGACGGACCCTCAGCGCCGGGTTCCGCAACCGATCCACGAACTGCAACGCCGCCAGGCGGGTCTGTGCTTGATTGAGTGGATACGGCTTCGCGTAGAGTGCTTGCACCTGCCTCCCATCTCGAGCCTGGCCGCAATCCGCCGGCGAAACTGCGCCACCAGCACAAGTTGTAGCGATATTGAACCGGGGCAGGACCGCGAGCTCACTCTCCACGAGCACGCCGAAGAGGGCCTCCAAGAATTGGCGGACTCGGAGAAGATACCCGGGGGGAGGTTGTCCCCCCGGTGGCATATCCACCAAAACGGCCAAAATTGGACGTGACGTGCTTGTTGGGGGAGGTGCCGGAGAAGGTCCGCAAACCGAACCGGGGTGTGGGAGGCTCACCCAGGTGGCCAATGTGCCGGCGGCCTTGTTGAGTTCCAAAAGGCATTGCGGTTCTGTCCCGGGACAATCGACAACCACCACGAAAGCGGGAGGCGGTTGTGGCGTCCTCCGGGGCGTGGTAGTCGACGGGTCCAGTACTTTGAACACAAGGGAGAAGCAGACGCGGCCACCATCGGCGGAGAGGTCGGACCGATACGCGCGCAGGGTGAATGGGTGCGATGGAGACCTGATATCGAACGGCATTTGAGAGCGGACTTCACCCCATATGTCCACCGCACAACCCGGGGGAAAGCAACACGGCGGGATGGTTAGTGCACCGTCGTGGAGCAGGAGCGACAGATCCAAATTCACCCGCACACGAGTACACCCGTTCAATGTCCCGAGGGGCATCAGGAAATGGCTCGGATCGTCACGGTTTTCATCGTCGGTTGTCTCACAAAAATCGCAGGTGACTGTTGCCAAAACGTCAGAGTCACATCCCATTTCGGCGGAACAATTCACAAGTCCAACATCCAATTTGTTGTGAACACTGTACAAAAATGTCCAAGTGGTCTGCGGTGCATCAGAGAGCGTTGGCGAAACCACGAACGAATAGGACATGGTCACCAAAGCGCACAGAGACCCATTCACAGAGGTGCGCACGTTCAAGGTTTCCGGGAATACCACTTGACTGTGCGTTTCGTTGGTTAGACAGACGGAAGAATGATTCATGTTCTGGAAAGCCTTGCCGGCGGCAGCGAGACCAAATTATACTGGTGTAGCCATCTCAACCGAGGCAAATACGCAAGATTTGAAACGACGACGCACGCGGCGATCGAATTCAACACTGTGATGGAGAATCCGTCGCCGCAGATGAACGATGACGCCGAACCTGTGACATATCTTGCTGGTCTTCTGAAGAGCGAATATACGCGGGGAACTGCCCCATTTTTGGTCCCCCCCTCTCTCCGCAATGAAGAAGACATTCTCGGAACTGTTGATCTGCTCAAACGCTACCCGGCACTTGCATCTCTCCCAGACCATGACATTCGAAAACTTGTCGAGGTAGCGACCTTCCTCAGACTCGAGGCGGGCACCATCTTGTTCAATCAAGGCGATTTCCCCGATGCCTACTACATTTTGTTGGCGGGGCGGATTGCTCTCACTAAATCCAATTCAGTCGACACCATCCCACTCCTTCCCGGGATGGGTTTTGGCGAGCTCGGCTTGCTCCGGAACGTTCCCAGGTCCGCTCCGAGTTCTCCCAAGTTTCCACGACATGTCCCCCAGAGCCGGAACTTGCACGGCTTCAGAGCCAACGCATTTGCTTCGCCTTCGGAAGGACCATTATCTCGATCTCTACGAACCCCAACACAAACTCGATCTCGAAGATCGCTTCACCTTCATCGAACAGGTTTGCTTTCGGTGGTTCGTTCGGCCTGATTGTGGCACTTCTTCCTCGCTTTTAGGTGCCGCTTCTCATGTACCTCTCACGGGAACAGAAGGAACGGATGGCCGAGTTTCTCCTCCGGCAGCGCTTCCCTCGAAACTCAGGTCTCGTCCAACCTCACCCGCACCTTTTTTTCGAGTCTCATTCTCCTGGGTGGGTGGTGCAGTCATCGTTCGCGAGGGTGCTGAGGCTTCGAACATGTATTTTGTCAAGGAAGGCGAAGTCGCGGTGGTGCGCACCCTGATCATCGGGGGCGAGGTCTGCCCCACCCCTGGGTCTTGTCGGCTCAAACCTTTCTTGCCGCACTCGTTTAAAAAAAAGCGTGGACACCGGCACAACCACAGGGTCATGTTGTCCCCTTCCCTGGACGCTGCGACTCAATTCGAAAGGGAAAACTGTGTTGGCCGGGGGCAATTGCCGGAGAAGGAGAACGAGAAGTGGAGAAGAACGAAGTTGATCTGGTGAATAGGAGAAGGGAAGGAGGCACACTCAATTCCAACAACAGCTTATTCAAGCCTGGGAAAACACGACCCACCACTTGGTCTCACCATAGCAGCGCACCAGAAATGGAGAGCTTCTGAAGGGTCCGGGTGGAGATCTCAGATCTGCTGAAAACCGAAGTCAAGGGTGAATTTGCCATAAATAGTGAGATAGTCATCATCGAGGAGACCCCTACCCATGAGGACTCGTGGGCGGGCCTCGCTCAGCGGGGAGAGATGTCCTGGACGGTCCTTTTGTTTCTCCAAAAAACTAAGTGCGTGCGCTGGTACTCCTCCCAAACACAGATTCCCAGCGTCTTCAGACTGTGTGTGCCTCGCCTGAAAACAAACCAGACCACCTCTGCGAGCCGACCAACATGACCCTGTGGTTGTGCCGGTGTCCACGGTTTTTTTTGAACGAGTGCGTCTCTCTCCCCCCCCCCCCCCCCCCCCCCCATCCCTCCCATCCCCTCCCCCCGATCAGCCGCGATTCCTCGAACTGTCCCGGCTCGCCGCGGGCGACTACTTCGGGGAGTGGGAACTGGTCGAGGGCTGCACGCGGCGTGCCTCGATCATCGCCCTGGCCCCCACGGAGTGTCTCGTCCTGTCGCGGATCGACTTCCCCTCGCTGATCACGGGCCGCGCCCTGGAATTGATGCGGCGCCACGTGGCCATGTTCCCCAGCGACAATGAGGTGCTGATGGCATACCGGGACCAGAAACGATGGAACGATTATAAGCGCTGTCTGTAGTGCCTCTTTTTGGGGGGTGCCCTTTGGGCGAGGGGTGTCTCACCCATGGGTACGAGTCTCACCACGGTTGCTTTTTGGGGGGGCTTTCGCAGCACTGACCCAGGAAATCGTCCAGCGCAAGGTCGAGCGACGCCACTGCCTCCCCGCGACTTAGCGGCCGGCCCTCCACAAGGCCGCTCTGCTCTGTTCTGCCGTGTTTTTCGCTGCCTGGTTTTGTTTTTTGAGGAGTGTGGCGTCCCTCTCTCTCTCTCCTTTGTATGCTCTATTCTCGCCCCCCTCGTCTTGTTTCTTGGAGTCGGTTGTGTCGACTGATTATATTCTCCAACTCGCCGCGAGGCTCCCGCTCGCGCCCACGCGCGTCGAAGCTTCGCCTTCATCATCATTCATCATGCCTTCGTTCCCCCGGCCGGTTTCGCCATCCATTTTTTGGGACATGTTGTTGTTTGTTGTTGTTTCTCGTTTTCTTGGCGCCGCTTCCCGTTGACGTTCGAAGCGCGCTGCTGCACTGTTTCGCGCTCCTCTGATATGCGGACAGACCATCCCCCCCCCCCCCCCCCCCCCCCCCCCCCCCCCCCCGGTGGTTGGTTGAGCAAGACACAAGGCACAATTCTGTATGAGTCACCACCCGCCCGCTCTTCATGCCGTTCGGCTGAGGATGCGAGAATAACCACTGTCGATCCCACCCCCTTCCTCTCACATTTCACCCACACATGCGCACATCGTTCAGTCGCCCTGTCGCATCTCTTTCCGTCTTTCTTGTGTCTTTCTCGAGCTCTTCTCTACTTCTCTTGCCACTGCGATCCGACGGTCCGACCTCGTTCTTTTCTTGGAGAATATGGGGTCGTCAGCAGCCGCGTCGTCTCACAACCCCACCTTTCTAGTATTGGAGGGAACCACAGCGAGGAGAGGGCCCCCACCGGAGGAAGCAGGATGGGGGTGGAGACCCGATCCGAGGAGCCATCGCCACAAACAGAGTCAGGGAGGAGGGGTAATAACAACAAATGGGTGTTCAAAGAAAAAGATTGGGAGGGCTATTTGGGCGAACATCGACAAGATGGGCGAGAAGAAGAGAAGGGAAGAGAGGAAGATGGGGATATTGGTCGAGGAGGAAGGGTTGTTGAGGGTGCCGGAAGAGGTGATCTTTTAGCAGCAGCCGCCATTGCCACCAGCGGGCTTGGGCTCCTCAATCACAGAAATGGGCTGAGGGCGAACGTCAACACTGGGAACGGTCCGCTTCTTGATCTCAGTCGCCATGCTGCGGGAGATGAGTATTGATGAAGAAACCCAAGAAAAAACAGACGTGATGAAAGCAGCCTCAACATTGGTGCTGTTCTTGGCGGAGGTCTCGAGGAAGGGAATCGCAATCGAATCGGCGAATTCCTGGCGAGATGTTTGGGGTGAGAAGTTGATTCGGTGACCGATGTCAAAGACGTACCTTGCCCGCGTTGTAGTCAACCTGCTTCTTCGTGATCATATCGGCCTTGTTGCCAACAAGGAGCTTGCAAACACCCTCCGAGGCGTAGCGGTCGATTTCCTTCAGCCAGAGCTGAACATTGTGGAACGACTCGCGGTTGGTCACATCGTACACAATAATAATGCCATTGGCCTACACACAATCATGAATGCGGCAAATAAGCCCGTCACATAAGCAAATGATGAAACGAACCCCCCGATAGTAGGACGAGGTAATCGTGCGGAAGCGCTCCTGACCGGCAGTATCCCACTAACACATAACCCAAGAGTCGAGGTTCAAGAGGGCGTCAGAAATAAAAGCCAGACGATCTGAAGCTTGATGGTCTTCCCTTCAAGGGTGATGGTGCGGATTTTCTGTATGGAAAAGGTTCGTATATAATGAGTTTCCAACAAAAAGACAGACGAAGTCGACACCTACAAAAGAAAGAAAAGATGAGTGAGGGGCGCAGCAAAGAGGTCGGCAGACCAATGGTGGAGATGTACGTCTCGGTATAAGTATCATCCTAGAAGAAAACCCAGATGAGCCGAAACATTCCACGCACCCACTGAAACGAACCGCAAAACGAAGCAGAAGGCAAGACTTGCCAACACCGGAGTCGCCAATCAGAAGAAGCTTGAAAAGGAAGTCGCTGTAATGGACGAAAAGTGGCCCAAAAGTGATCAGCGTATCACGGGCGAGGCGAAAACGGACTAATCTTGCATTGAACTAGAGAACGGAGGAGCCCTGGCGTTAGAGACTAACACCAGCTAATTTGCCAGGGCGCAGTTGGGATCACCAGTGGTTTGGAATCCGGAGGAAGGTCCAACACAATATATAATTTACAATTTACAAAAAGCCACGGAAACTCATCGATCGTCATCATCATCATCTCCGGTTTTCCTGTCCTGAACTTCCTGGATTCGCTTCATCAACACAGCAATCTCCGGCGCGGAAGCCTCCATCGTCCGGATCAGCTCGTCCGTGTCTAGTGCCAGATCAAATCGAGTACGATGCAGAGTACCCAGGCCGTCAAAGAGGCCCGCCGCCGCCATTCCCCGGGCTAAAACCCCGTCAGCTGCCCACTGAAAAAGGAGCTGCTGAACCCCATGGGCCGTTTGGTGGTCCTGCAGGAGCTGCGGCAGAGTCTCCATAACCCCGGCAGCGAAGAACTCCCGGCCGGCGTCCAGCTCCAGGCAGAGCGCGTGCAGTTGGCGGGCGATGGTGTCCGATCGGGTGAAGGCGCGCAGGGGGAAACTCTGGACGAGCAGGGGGACCAGGTTGGTCCGCAGGAGGGCCGCTCGGCCCCCGGGATGTCCACGGCAGATGTTGATCAGGGCCGTCAGCAGCTGGGGGCCGGGTGGGAGAGGGGCCAGGAGGGTCCATGAGGCCTTTGGCACGGGTGGGGACTCATGTTGGATCAAACGCACTCAGTAGATGAAATTGGATGGGGAAAATCGGAACACGAACGGACCCTCCTCCCCCCTCCCCCCTCCTCCTCCTCCTCCTCCCTCCCTCCCTCCCTCCCCCCCCCCACACACACACACACACACACACGCACACGCACACGCACACGCACGCACACGCACACACACATTGTTTTTGTTTTTTTGGTCCAATCATCCATCATCATCCTGATCATCATCATCATCCATCATCACCCATCATCATCACCACCACCATCACCACACCATCACCATCACCATCACCATTCATCATCATTATCGTCCAATCAGATCATCATCGGTCATCGCAACCATCATCATCGCCCAATCGCCATCCCTCCAATCATCATCATGAAGCGCCGACCTGCCGAGCCACCTCAGGCGCCTCCACCGCCGCGGGCCGCGTGAGCAGGTCGACCAGCGCCTGGTGCAGCCCCACGGCGATGGCCCGGTCCTGGTTGGCGGGCTCCTCGCAGCACAGGTTGCCCGCCGCGACCAGGGTCCGCAGGAGGCCCTGCGGCATCCGGTCCAGATCGGGCTGCCGAAGAAGGGCCAGCAGTGCCTGCGGTGTGTGTGTGTCGAGTAAAGAAGGGTGTGCGGAGCAGGTGTGTGTGTGGAGCAGGTGTGTGTGTGTGGGGGGGGGGGGGGTCCCATGGTGGGAGAGACGTGGTCCGAAACATGATGATAGATGAACATGGCGGCCGTGCTTGCGCGCCATTGGGGAGCTCAACGTCCGTGTGTGTCATCATTCGTCCTTCTCTTGCACGACCAGATCCGAAACCTCGGGGAAATCCACGCGTCCCCTCGTGTTGTGTGCATTTCATTCATTCTGTGATCGTGGCTGTTCCCCCCTGGGAAGAGACCGTCGTCACACCAACAGTGAATTGTCGTCACACCAACACCAACACCATCTCATCGCTTGATTCGAGACGAGCCCCCTCTCCGATCCCACCGAGAGAAAACCGCCCCATTTCGGAGAAACCGCCCCATCCCGTTGCTGCTGTTCGCACAGACCTCGGCGGCCCCGGCGGCCCCGAAGGCCAGCTGGTGGGTGTGGTCGAAGCAGCACAGGTTGCCGATGGCCACCCCGATCTGGGCCAGGGCGGCCTCGGTGTGGGCGGTGGCCCCCGCTCGCAGGAGCCCAACCAGTGGGGTGGCCGAGTCCACATCGGCGGCCCGCTTCTGGTTCTCCTGGAGGGCAGGCCGGGGGGGGGGGGGGGGGGGGGGGGGGGGGGGGAGGGGGGAGGAGGTGGGCGATGGGGACGGGACGGGACAGTGGAAAGACGAGCGGCAGCCTGCCTTTTGAGAGTGTCGCTGTTGCCTATTTGAGTGCCTTCGGTCCCCCGCCCGTCCAACAATCACCAGATGAGGTTCCGCCCCGTGCCCAAATTCAAATGCGGGCATCGGTCGACAGGCCGGCAAACGGGTCCACAATCCCATCACCTGTTTGTTTGTTTGTCTGTTTGGGAGGGGAGGAGGAGGAGGAGGAGGAGGAGGAGGAGGAGGAGGAGGAGGAGGAGGAGTAGAAAAAGCGTCGCGTGGTGCCTCTTCCTCTGTGGTTCGGACGAGCAAACACCAACTCACAAAGCGCCCAGCTGCCCTCCCGAGCCGGACCTTACAGTAGCAGGTCAGGTTGCCCAGGGTGCGGCAGAGCTCCTCCGTCAGGCCGGCCGTGGCGGTGGCCAGCTTGGTGTCGGCAATGATTGCCACCAGACGGGGCACGACCCCTCCTCACCGAAGGCCAGCTGGTTGGCTTTGCAGTTGCAGGACATGTTGCCGATGGCGATGACGATCTGGTTCCGGGGGGGGGGGGGGGGGGGGGGGGGATGTGGATGAGGAAGAAGAGGCTATGCAGTTGCAGGGCATGTTGCCGATGGCGATGACGATCTGGTTCCGGGGGCCGAGGAGGAAGAGGTGGGCGGAAGGGAGAGGCAGGGTGGATGCCACCAGTACCACCACCAGTACCACCACCACCACCACCACCACCACCACCACCACCACCACCACCACCACCACCACCACCACCACCACCACCACCACCACCACCACCACCACCACCACCACCACCACCACCACCACCACCACCACCACCAGCACCACTACCAGCACCACCAGCACCACTACCAGCACCACCAGCACCACCACTACCAGCACCACTACCAGCACCACCAGCACCACCCGCCCATCAAGGCGGACCTGCTGGACGCACGTCGGGTCGCTGGCCAAGGCGGGCCTGGCGAGCATCTGGCTGAGGCGCTTGGGCAGCTGCATGGTCAGCAGGTCCGCCTGGACGGCGGGGTCGTTGCAGGTGACGGACCCGATCGCCGCGCAGAGGGCCTGCGCCACCGCTGGACAGCCATCCGGACGGAAACGACAGACGGGAGAGAGGCGAGATGAGCGGGCGGACGCCCGACCGCTGGGGACGCCCACCAGCAGAAACGCCACAACCACCATCCGCCACACCCGTCCACCGCCACCCGCCGCCACCCTCCAGCAAGCACAACTCACAGCAAACGTCGATAGACAGGCAACATCAGGCAGTCATGCGTACCACCGGCAGTGGCCACAGCATGCAGACCGGGGTCAGCCACTGCCCACTCGGCCAGCCGGGCCAAGGCGGCCGGGGCCCCGAGTCGGGCCATCTGCTCGCGCTGGTCCGAGTCGAGCTGCATGAACCGCGAGGCCGCCCGGCAGAGCAGGGTGGCGTCGAGGGGGTCCGGATGCGACGAGAGGCCGGCCCGGTTCAGGGCCGAGACCAGGGAGGACGCCTCGAACACGAAGGCTGCGCACGGTGTGTGTGCGTGTGTTGCGACAGCAGAAGTTAGAAGAAAATGGTGCGCGGGCGCGGGGGGTGGGGCGCGTGTCTGCTGGATCGCGCGCTTGTGAGGACGGACGTGTGTCAGTGCTTTCCTCGCAGGCATGCGGGGCGAGGGTCATCGGCGGGAGAGGCAAAGATGGTGAAATGGGAGAAGGCACACGGGACGATGATTCCGTCTGTCTCGGATTTTCCCCCACTGAGCCCCGCCCACGGCACCGCATGATGGCCCCCATGGGCAGCAGCAGCACCGAGAGGGCAGGCGGACCGACGGGCATCCGGTCGGTGGGCGAGGGAAAGCCCCAGTCCCGATCGCACAGCCGCACCAGGGACGACAGCGGGAGTCGCTTTTGGAGGGGCGCCAAGAGATCCGGGATGTACCGCCGGAGGAGCGGCGGCACGTCTGCCTGTGGGCAGAAGATGGGGGTTGGTGGTGTTTGAGTCGACATCACCGCGGGGGGACAGTCGCGCCCAAGTGGGTCCCCACCCACACGGACCGTCTTTTCCAGCCGCTCCTGAAGGAGTGAACGCATCTTGGCCGCGGAATCCGGATTTCGCATGAGTTCGTACGGGTTGCCGCCGACCACGGTTCGCAAGTCATCGGGGGATATCCCCCCAAAGATGCAGGCAAGCAGGAGACCAACCGAGTACATGGCGCAGCCGCTGTCGAACCGGAGCCGCTCCTTCTCGTCCATCGGGGCGGCGGGTGGCCAATCTGGGGCCACAAAATCGCTGGGACCCGTGGGTTGACGAGCCGACGACCAATCTGACACCACAAGATCGAAATCGGATTGATCTCCGAGGAGCAGGAGATTTTCTGGCTGTGTGGGAAGCTCTGGATGGTGGGGGAAAAAAAAAACAAGAGCAGACCTTGAAGAGATTGGGAGTGACCATCGATCGAACATCTAAAACAGCAACGCCTCGCCAAGGTTCGGGCTAATTCAACACATCGGCCAATCGGAAATGGGAGCCAAAGAAAATAAATTTTCAAGTTCCCGCCGGAAGGAAGTCTCGCACTTCATGGAGAGTGTCTCGAGAAGGCATCCTTGAGCGGGAGAACCGAGTGAGGTGGCCGTAGATGTATTGCCCATTGTGAGCGCCTGAGCGCGCCATCGGCCTCGTCCTCGGTATCAAATTGGATCGCATGAGCGACGACCAGGTTGTTTCGTCGGCTGCCCATCAAAAAGGTCTCTCCCTTGCCATCGGAACGGCACCCGAGCCTGGTGGAAGAACTCGGACAACTTTTGGTGGTGTCTGGAAGGTGATCGTACTTTTCCATCACACAGGCGGCCAGCGAAACGAACTGGGAGCACTGAAGATGCAGGCGGTCTTTCAAACAAAGGTAAAAAAACGACACACAAACAAAATGGCTTCAAACAGCTACCTCAAGTCTCATTGAACATTGGCGAGCAACCGCTTGAATTCTGAAAAAAAAAAAAGAAAAAAAGGATGAGATGCGAGCGATCACGATGTGCAACAAACCGGATTGCTGCTCGACGGTCAGAGCTCGTGGGAACAAGACACTGAAGGTCACTGTAAGTTCGCCGCGCAAACCAGGATGATCTCTCACGGGCATACCTTCACCAGGAATGATCATGCTCTCACCTGTTGGCACGGGTTGAAAATGAAAAGTTATCAGCATCAACATCATCCAGTCGTCGTCATCATCCAATCATTATCCTCATCATCCAATCATTATCTTCATCATCCAATCATCCAATCATCCTCATCATCATCATCATCATCAGCATAGCTCCCGCAAAAGGACACGCCACGGACCGTGCGAAGTCACCTGGGCCCTGGTGATGTTAACCACATGGCCATCCAGGTGCACCAGCGGAATCTCAAACCCGACCAGGGCTTGGAGGAGGGTAATGGGCTGGTGATACGCGAGGCCGTCACCTGGGGTGGGATGGGATGGGTGCGCCGGGAGGCGGGGAGAGAAGGCAGAGAGAAACCCATTGAAGGAGATGGCGAAACCCATTGGAGAAACCCATTGAAGGAGATGGAGAAACCCATTGAAGGAGATGGAGAAACCCATTGAAGGAGATGGAGAAACCCATTGAAGGAGATGGAGAAACCCATTGAAGGAGATGGAGAAACCCATTGAAGGAGATGGAGAAATCCATTGAGGCGGAGGTGCCGCGACAGACAAACACACCGCTGAGTGACTTCCCCACACGCACACACACAGCCGACAGGAGCACCGGCATACCTGACACCGATCCGACAGACAGCCGACAGGAGCACCGACACAGAGGCAGGCAGGCAGCACCAACACGGGCAGCGCATGGCGGACCGCGTCGGGTGAAGCGGCTGTGGGGCGGGCGTTCACCTTGACCACAAGCCGCCTGGCAGCGCCTCCGCGCTGGCATCACCCATCTCGTTGAAGACCTGTGTGCCGGCCCCGGGTGTGGGTCGCGGGGAGGGAGCGGGAGATGAAGATGGGGGAAGAGGCCCGCGTCAACGGTGGTGACAACCAGTGAAGGGAGGCAGGGTGGGGGGGATGTGGGGTGTATGGGGTGGGGCGTGGATGGAATGGAAGCGTGGGGGGGGGGGGGGGGGGGGGACGGACGATCTCGTCGCCTGCCTTCATGCCGGGCTCGACCTGCACCAGCAGCCGATCCTCGCTGTGCACGGTCCCCTGCCCCACGCCCGAGCGTACAGCGGGGACGGAAAAGGGCATGGGGTGTGTGTGTGTGTGCGAGAGGCATGGATGGGGTCCACATCGATCCGCGCTGTACTTGGGGGGTGGATGGGTGGGTGGGTGGATGGATGGGACGGGGACGGACCTCGCACGTGGCACTTGTCCCGACGATCCTGCCCTTGCCCCACCGCACCTGGGGGGGGGTGGTTGGTGGGATTGGGTGGCGGGGGAGTGGTGTGAAGTTGAGAAGTGAGTGTGGAGTAAGAAGAAAGGACTGGTGGAAGTTGCGGGGTGTGGTGTGAAGTTGAGAAGGAAAGGTGGTGTGAAGTTGAGAAGTGAGGTGCGGCGCATGGGACGCGAACGCGCACACAGTCGTCCACACACATGTGCGCAGGCACCCGATCCCAGGGGCGAGCGGATGGGACGGACGGGCGCTGGACTTGCATGAAGCCCATGGGCATGCGGGTCTGCTCGATGTAGACGCCCTGCCCGTGGCACTTGGGGCACACCTGGCCGGCCAGCGCCACCCATCGCCGTGAGGATGAGGGAGTGAGGGTCAGGACGACGAAATCAGGGGGGGGAGGGGGGAGGGGTGAGGGTGAGGGTGAGGGTGAGGGGAAAAGGGGAGGCTGGGTGAATTTGGGCCCGATGACGTATGGTATTGATGTGTGTGTGTGTGGGGGTGGCGGACCTGCATGCCCGACTCGGCGCCCGTGCCGGAGCAGTGTGGGCACGTGGCCTGGCGGGAGACTTCAACCTGTGTGGGCGGGCGGGTGGGTGGGTGGGTGGGGCGCGTTTGGGGGTGGATGGTGGGTGGCACGGCAAAGGTGTGAGCAGAAGGGCGTTCGTGTCCGTATGGAAACTATCGGGCAGGAGGGTGTGGGGCGATGGGGCGATGAGGGTGTGGGGCGATGGGGGTGTGGGACGATGGATGGTGGCGTGGGGATGGGGGTGGGAGCCGGCGAACGGACGGAGATGCTGGCGCCCGTGTAAAGCTCCTCCAGACCCACCTCCAGGGCACCACCATGTCGGCCATGCGGCGCTGCTGTTTCGCCTTGCCACTCCTCGAACCCGAACCCGCCGCCGCCCTGCATCCTCCTTTGGAAATCAAAATGCTGATAGAACCCAGAGGTGAAGGTGACTCTGCCAGCAGACCGGAAGATATCGAAGGGGTTGGTGAAGCTGAAACCGCCACCCTGGGCGGGAGAGCCCTGCTTCAGGCCCTCCTCCCGTACTGTAGATCTGACGCTTGGAGTCGTCAGAGAGAACCTCGTACGCTGCCGTGCGAGTGAGGAAGGCGTGACAACGTGTTTTGTGGGCAGACCATTGGCGATCTCCATGAACTTAGCCTCTGCCTCCTTATCACCCGGGTTCTTGTCGGGATGATACTTGAGGAGAGCTTTTGTACGCCTTCTTAATCTCCTTTGTGGTTGCTGTCCTCCACCCCGAGGACCTGATGATGATGAACGCATGGAAGTATGAGGGAGGGGGATTGGAAACATTGACATTCGATGCATTATTCAAACCTTATAGTAATCGGAGGCCAGGGCCAACCCGATGAGGAGGAAGACGGACAGTCCTCATTTTTGTGGTCAGAACCAACGGCGCTCTCACTCGGTCCGACTTATGGGTTGCGCTGCTGTCGGGCCAAAAGTTCAATTTGTTGAAAATTCCGATATTTTGACGAGGATGTTCCCTCGTTCGCTGGCATCCAATCGGTGCCATCGATCAGGCTGCCTTGAAAGTGTTCACTTGGGTGCATCCTCCAGGATATCCTCCCGGAACGCACATCCTGTTGCTGACTGCCGATGGACATTTATTGCTGTCCGACAAAATTCCGTCGGCGTCCGTGTGGCATCCTCTCCCCCCGCTCCCCGATCCGGTTTCCGATGTTTCCGTGGACGATACCGGGATGGTTGGGGCAGTGACCCAGATCGGTCAGGCCTTTATCGGAAGGTCAGAATCCGCGCCACCATCCATCCCAAATTCAGATTTGTCCTTCTTTTTCTTTTCTTCTTTCTTCTTCTCCTTCCCCGGGCCATATAGACTCGTCCCGCCCGAACTGGTCCCTCCTCGCGCCGGCCAACGAAGCGACCCCGACCGGGGCACATCCACTCGTCCCACCCATGGCCGCTGCCCTCCCGGGTTGCGAAGACAAGCTCTCCCTGGTGTGGGGTGGTATCTGCCACCTCCCCCATCCCGGCCGTCTCCACCCCCGCAGCTGCTGTCGGGACTCCTCTCCCGGCCACAGCCACCATCCCCACCCAGCCCTCGGCGGCGGACCTCTTGGAGCGGACACCACCCCGCCATACTCCACCCGGGCAGGGATACCCCCCTGGGGCTGATCTCCACCCCTCCGGGGCGCCACAGTTCCCCAGGATACCCTCCGTCTCCACCACCCCCTCCGGCGACCTCGATGCCCCGTGCCGGACGCGGTCTCACCCCCGGCACCCGAGGTCACCGGCCCCTCCGCAAGCCCCAAACCGCAGGCCTCGGCCCCCCAGCGAGGCCACGACCCTTCTGTCCGTTCCACGTATGCATGCTTTGGTGGTGGTCCCATGGTGATGGGGGCGGCAGGTCCGCGACCTTGCTGTCCGTTCGGTGGCTGGAGGCTTGCCCTGCTGGTGGTTGGCCACATGATGATGAGGGTGACACACGGCACCTCCGACACTCGCGCCCACCCATATCCCTCATCACCAGATTTCATTGTTGGTGGGTGGTGGTGGGTGGTGGTGGGTGGTGGTGGGTGGTGGTGGGTGGTGTGGGCGGTGGGCGGTGTTGTTGTTGGTGGTGTTGTTAGTTGTTGTTGTTGTTGTTGTTGTTGTTGTTGTTGTTGTTGTTGTTGTTGTTGTTGTTGTTGTTGTTGTTGTTGTTGTTGTTGTTCTCGGTTTTGTGTGATCGATCATCGTTTATGGCGCAGGTCTTCGCTGGGGATTTGTCGTGTTTTTGACGTCCACTCGACCCAACAGCATCATG